>CAHIKZ030005331.1:2972500-3027500 GCA_903632075.3 Acanthosepion pharaonis | reverse complement strand
TTTTTCCCCTCTCTTAGAAGATGTTGTATTATCAAAATGTGGAATATTTAATAACAAAAGTGATAAAAACATAAACAAAAAGAAACTAAATGAAATCGATTATAATAGATATTCCAAAAATAGAAAAGAAAAGAAAAATTAAATTCGCATCAATCTCTCTTTTTCGTGCGCATGGGTAGTCATGTCAAAGTAAACATCAGTTTAGTGTCGTCCAATCAAGTCCTAGAGAAAACGTCTCACACGTTTTCTGCTTTGCCATAGATTTCCTTTATATATATATATATATATATATATATATATATATATATATATATATATATATATAAAAATGTGTATGTGTATGTATATATATATATATATATATATATATATATATATATATATATATATATATATATATGCAATTTTTCTCTATATTATTTATATATTATATATGCGCGGTACTTATTGGAAAGCGTTCAGTATGAGTGATAGAGCTAACATATTTAATTGGATTGATGTTTGTGACCCTGGGTTTTACGTTCTCTGACGATCTCAGAGAGCGTAAAACCCAGGGTCACGAGCTCATATCAATCCAACTAAATATTATACCTATATACATTATACATTTATATATGCATACATATTTTTACATTCCTTTTTCTATATATATGAGTCCTCTATTTTAAACACTTTCTAATCAAACAGGTACCCCCAATATATATATATATATATATATATATATATATATTTAAAAAAAAAACAGACCACTTTAAGGTACCATTATAATAATTTATTTCACCAGAGCCGTTTTAAAGGAAGCTGGATCATCAGATAACACTTCCAAAAATGAAATGAAACGAAAAGTGAAATTAAAATATTATAAAATATCAGAATTTTAATTTCATTTTCGTTTCATTTCATTTTTTGAAGTGTTATCTGATGATCCAGCGTCTTTTAAAAGGGCTCTGGTGAAATAAATTATTATAATGGGACCTTAAAGTGGTCTGTTTTTTCTTTTAAATATTAGCTCTGTATTTACATTGAGCTCTCAGGTTTCATCCTTCTTGGGGTTACCCACACGGATTACCAAGTTCTTCATAATTTATATATATATATATATATATATATATATATATATATATATATATATATATATATAATCATTTAATCAATATTTCACTAAGCCCCAGGGTTATTCTTTAACTCATAGAGTTAAAGAATAAGAAAAATAAAAAAACATTACTAAGGTGTGATAATGGTAAAAGAAGAGGAATCAAGAGGACAGTACCTAACGATTGACATTGCTTTTACATTTTTGAAGATACAAATATCTGTAAAGCAAAAAACTGGGAGAGCGTTCAACAGGTGAGAAAAGAAACTTTTAGTTAAGAAATTACGGTTACATCTAACCAACTCAACTTTAAAAGAATGATAGCTTTTTTCCAATCTTATACTGCGTTTAAATTAAATCTAGGTATCATATAGCAAAATTCCTCAAAACAAAAACAATGAAAGTATTTATAGAAAAGGCACTGGGAATTCACATTAAGTCGGTGAGAAAGAGCCTGAAGACGTAGATTCTTTGGATTTTATCAAGAATCTGTAAATATATGGCAGGAGTAGCGGACTATATGTGGCAGCAATATTCGAAGCATGTACGAATGGCAGACATAAATATGTAACGTCACTCACTATATCAAAATAGAGTGATTTTTATTGAGATTTGCTTTACGGCTAATGGAGGTGTGTATTTCTCACCGGAAACCAGTATTCGAGTCTTCGGAAATAAAGCTAAGTTTTCGAATACTGATATTTAAATCAGAAAGGCAGAGTCTCTCTCTGATTGGAAGTTTACCGTAATTCATTTCTCTTGTTTTCTTCGATTTGACCTTTGCACTACACTTAGTGATATTTATTTCTATACATTTCCACTCAAATTGTATTAAAAAGAACAGAGTGCAATTTTTATATGTTTTTAACTAAATAAAATTTTGATGTCTGACCATTTTCTCGGTATTTCCACAAATTCATTAAATGATGAAATAATATTATGACAAAATGTCCCACACGTAATAAAAACAAAGTTTTATTGCCAAAATCATTGTTTATTATTAAGAGGAGAGAAAAAAAAAGGATTTATTTATTATTAACTTATATTTCTCATCCTATTTATAGGATTCGAAATTTTGATTAAAAATCTTGTTTTTCTTACATCACATTGGATGGAGGACAAAAGATTAGTATAGAAAATTTTAGCGTCTTTTTATGATGAAAAACATATTGATTTGGAAATTTTTGTAAAAATCATTTAATTGTCGGATTTTAATGAAACTTTCAGAATGTATTCTCAGATGAATAGAATTGTTTTTTTTTAAAAAAGATTCATTTTTTGAAAATCTTGGTGAAAACTTTTATTACATTTGTTACACTCACTAATTTAATTTTATGAAATTTCGAGAAATTAATTTTTGTAAGGCTTAATGTTTATATTAGTTATACGCAGAAACCCTTGGAGAATTTAAATCACCAGTTTTCTTTTGTAAAACAGGATTCCTAGTTACAGAAAATCTGCTCTCAACCATAAAATAAAAAGTGAAATAAAACTAAGAGATTATTCTAGAAATTAGAAAAAAAAATTCAATTGAATTTTGAATAAAATATATTATAGAATCTATTGTCTTGAGAAAAAAAAACTCGATGGATAATGAATTTTTACAAGAATTATTTTCACATTTTAAAATATTTTAATTAGAATAATTTATAAAGTTTTAAATCTTTTACATATCTGTATTAATTTGTTGCAGTTAGGTGACATTGTTATTAAGTAAAAACTATATTTACTAACCATAAATGGAAAATCTTACTACTATTCAAAACCTGAATATTTTGAAATTTTAAATTTTTTGTGTGTATAAACGTACCGGATGTTTTAAATAAGGATGCCCATACACGATATTATCAGAAAATAAGAGCGATAACAATAGTAAATTTAAAGCTAAAGTACTAAAAATTAAATAAAACATTATATTACGGAAAATATTTTTTCCAATTTTTTAAGATTACTGGGTAATTAAAAATTAAATCAAAAGGCGCTCACGTTATATTCCTCAAGTAATTTTTACATATATATCACCCGTAGAAATCATAGATATATTTCCGCCGTCAATACCTTAAATAAACAGCTACCTCCGTGTAAAAAGTGCATTTCAGCGATATTTTAAACTAAAAATAAGTAATATTTGTTTATAATCAGTTGAATCAAACTGGAAATCATATAATCTTCCTGAAATAAAGTTTCAGAAAAGTATATTAAAAAAAATTGATAAAGAGTATGACATCGTGTTGACAGATGGCGAAAAATGGCGCCAAAATGAGCCATTTTGAGCGATTTCTAAACAAAGATTTCCTCCAGTCAATTTAAATTCGTTTTGAAATACAGGAAAGTATATTGCTTATCGGTAATATTGAATTTAATCTATTAGCTTGAAATTGAAATTGAAACAAAAATAAAAGCTTCAAGAAAGATTTTTCATTTTCAAAAATTCATTTTAAACCTTATGTATCGTGTTTCTGTGGAGGTACCGGGTTTTGACTAACGCCTTCTGAAAATATAAAAGCATACAAAAAGAATACTGTAAAAAAAATTCAGTTTCATAATAACTAAAAAAAATATCAACAAATGATAAAATTCATAACACTAGAAGGTTCAAAAATTAATAATGACAATAGATGTCTAGAAAACCGGCGGTCAGAATGGCTACAATTAAAAGAGAAGAGGAAATATAGAGAAAAGGTTAAGGAGTGAGTGTAAAGCAAAAAAAAAAAAACTCGAAAAAGACGAATAAGCACGACATTCTAGACGTATGCGCACGCACATACACATACACTATGGAAAGAAATCTTACACCAATGAAAAGTGCATATAAAAAAAATAGAGATATATAAAGAGTCAATTGCTGATACCTGCTGCCGGCGAGTGGCCGGAGTGATTCTGGAGAGTTCGTTTGCGAAATTCTGGAGTCGTGATGCTGAAAGTAACATCAATCAGGTAAATGGCAAACCTTTTATTTGTATTAATTTTCTCTCTCTCTCTCTCTCTATATATATATATATATATATATATATATATATATATATTAGCAAATTTTTTAAACAAATAAATTAAAAATATATATGTGTGTGCGTATGTGCATGCGTTACTCGGTGTGTGTATTCGTGTTTGTGTGTGATTAATTTAGAAGAAAAAGAATAAAAAATATGTAAATTTGACATGTTTCGCTATTTGTTTCGTTTCTTCAGAAGTTAAGAGTAACTAGGATCGAACGGTGATGTTTCGATTTTTTTTAATTCTATGTTGTTTGTTTTCATTGGTTAGGTAGATGGTCACGTGTTTATTTTATATTCATTTTTGAGGACTTTCTATGTTTATCTAATGATTTCTGTGTTTTATTATTGATATGGTAGCTTCATAAAATTTGAATTTGATAGTAAGAGGAGCCGGTAGAAAGACTAAAAAATAAAGCCCAATACTCTTTAGTTACTGAAATTTTATCTTTTAATTGAAAAAAATATCTCGTTTTAATTTGTGTTTTTTAAAGAAATGCAGGACGCTACCAAACTTTCCGCCTGTAGCTTATTAATTACTACTATCTGTCCCTTCAACGGCCAATGTATGACTGATAATATTGTATACCGAGCTAGCATACATTCCAATAACGGTGTCGAATAAAAATACAAGTGCTGTCTATTTTGAATACAATATATATATATATATATATATATATATATATATATATACGGACTGTAGGTGAACACAACGAGTGGGGGCTTACGAGGCGCCTGGACACCAATCCAGATATCTCTACATCCCCACGCCTGTGCTAGATTGCCGTCAATTCATTCGCCCTTTGACATGTCTTTGTTTTTAATTCTGCGAGCTGTCGAACCAGACTCATCACTAGAAAGGTCTGTTCGGGGAACCAGGTTAGTAGTCATATGGCAGGTCGTACTGTGTTGATATGTAACAGTAGCATTCATAGATACACGATCGAGATCACAAGTCTCGTAATACATTAGGCTCGTAGAGACACCACACGTACTGGAGTCAAAGCAACAGTGGCGTATCTTTGGAAAAAGATAACATGGCGGATCCCAACTCTCTAGTCTCGTTTTGAATTCAGTGTTTTTCCTTCGAGATTGTTTTTAACACATAACTGCTAGTGGACAGAAAAGTGATAGATATTTGCGCTTAAATGAATGTATATAACGAACTTGACTGGAATTCAAACATGGCCTTCAGATTTCTCATTCCGTGGTGCTATAAATAACACCACCGCACATCCACATTTATAGAGTAACCCGACAATATATATGTGTGTGTGTGTGTGTGTGCGGGCCTGTGTGAATGTGTGTTTATGTGTGTGTACGGGTGTGTATGTGTAAGCCCCACGAAACTCAGAGTTGTGTAGTTGATAGACAGAAACGCTAGCTAATTAATTATTTGCTTTTATATATAAACTATTTTTTGACATTTGTTTTTGCCATTGTTAGCGGTTATAAGCTTATCGATTACTTTATAGCAAATGCATTTATTATTACTTTATTTTAGAGGGTACATGTTTCAGTTTGGCTATTTATTTACAGCCAGTCCTTAGAGAGATTCTTAAAAAGGCTGAGTTTAACTTCGTTTGCTGTAAGGGCATCTGTTGATTGAAACGGCAGAGTCCTGTCTGGCTAAAGGATGATTTTCCAAGGAAAGGATATGCAGATTTGATTCATTTTCTTTGATACGACTTTGAATGATATAGGCTGGTAGACCTTAATGACATTGTTTGTATGACATTGTTTGTAAATAAATAGGAATGTGTACTTAAACACGTATACCCTCTAAATGAATGTTTATATTAATAAGTAATATTTTTGGATCAAGAAAATCTATTAATCACACACACACACACACACATATATATATAATATTGATGTATATATAAACAGATATTAAAAATATCCCAATAATTATCTAAATAAATGCATGTGGGATATGAAAAATATAAATTGGAAAAAGCATTAATTACGATGTCGCTGATTACCTAATAATAGTGTTTTCCTTTGAATTCTGGCTTTGTTTCTCTGCACACGCGCGTGCGCATGCGTGTCGCGTATGCAGACAACACTCATAAAAAATATTCGGGAACTGATGAAAGTTTTCTTTGTTAATCCGATCAGTACTAACATTATTGTAAGAAGTCTTTCTCACTGGCTTCCAGCGAGTAGTTCGTGATAAGCCTCTTTTTTTTATTGACCTTTACCTGTCGTCAAAACAAATAAATTGATAAAAACCAATTTCTGCCCGAAAAACGATTTGCCTGATTATAACCTGCTCGTCCTTTTAGCAAAGAAGCAGTCGGTGTTTTCGTTCCGCCAGTTCGCACTCACCTGTATTTGCTGAAGCAACCCGAGATAATATTTTTATGACGATTATTATTTGGAAGGACGGCACATGGGCGGCACGTGCTATCAGTTTTTTTTTTTTTTTTTTTCCTTTTGTAAGAGAAAGCTTGACTAGGTCGGAAGGGTAAGGTGTTTGGACCAATGACAACATCTTCTCCAGGTGCACAAAAAGGTGAGTAATCATTGAAACGACAGGTGTTTTCGTTTGATACGAATACCTTAAGAAACAGACACACGGTCGCGTGAATGTAAGCACATATGCACGTGTAAATATATAAGCGTTTTCTGGCTGAAGCCAAGACACAACACTGTTAGTCTGGGACACACATATGAGATCATTGTCAACGGCTTCGGTGACAAATACATTAACACAATTATACATTTATTCGCTCTCTCATCTTCACATTTCCCATACATATATACATACATGCATACATACATATATATATATATATATATATATATATATATATATATATAACTAGACTCGTTTCGAAAAACCCTCGATTTTTGATTTGCCAATCAAATCAATCTCGAGGGAAAAAAAAAGGTTTTAAAAAAAAAAGAGCTACAAACATGAACTTCTGCCGACAAAAAAATCGCACAGATGCAGGTCTGAAGCCCAAAGAAAAACCCCGATACGAGTAACAACTAACTAACAAAAGAGCTCAATACAACCGTAGAGCAGACCTAGATACACCTAGTGAGCCAGACAAACCTACCTAGGTTTCACCTAAACGGATCGTCAGGAAAGTTTGGCCAAAGTTTAGGTGAAACCTAGGTAGGTTTGTCTAGCTCACTAGGTGTATCTATCTATCTATCTATCTATATATATATATATATATATATATATATATATATATATATATAAAATGGACCCTAATAAATATGCTTTCCTAAATAATTACTACTTTCTCAAG
This sequence comes from Acanthosepion pharaonis, assembly GCA_903632075.3. Taxonomy (NCBI): domain Eukaryota; kingdom Metazoa; phylum Mollusca; class Cephalopoda; order Sepiida; family Sepiidae; genus Acanthosepion; species Acanthosepion pharaonis. The sequence continues at coordinate 3,020,148 of CAHIKZ030005331.1, read as the reverse complement.
CCAGCATAAAAAATGTTAAAAAGAAAAACGGTTAAATCCATCACGTCATGATTTTGAAGATGTACGTCACTTCCGTCCATCTCAAACGATAACAATATGATCACAATTCAAACAATATTCATTTACTAATATATATATATATATATATATATATATATATATATATAAGGTATGTTCCGGCAGTAATAATTTTCTTAAAAATGATTGATTAAATAATATAAACAAGTTCTGTCTGTCAATTTTTTTTTATTATTTAATTTTTCAAATTTTCGAATTAGGTGTTATGTTTTATCAGTAAATTTGCCAAATTTCATATCATTTTATTGTATATTATTTTTCCCCCGAGTACTTTTGAATATTTCTACATTTGTTTGTTCTGCGTAGATTTTTGCAACTATTTCTTAAGATTCCGACGTCCTCACGTATGATGGAATCAATTTTCATTCACTCAAGGTGACGTCATATAAAGGGTTACGCTGGTGTTTTTTTTTTTTTTTTTTTTTTTTAAATACAATTCAATATACGGAACCCTATGGAGAAAGATACTTTATTTATTGTTGGCTACTTCTCTTTTATTACAACAGCCTCCAGATTTTGGAGTCTTTCTTTGCATTGTGTCGTTCATAAAGGTTGGTGTTATCTATTAAAATTTGACTTATTATAAATAAAAAAAACACATAAAAATTTTCATTTTGACTGATTATATTACATCATTTTCAATGACTTGAAATTGGCTGACAGAACATTTTCATTGTTATATATATATATATATATATGTGTGTGTGTGTGTGTGTGTGTGTGTGTGTGAATCAAGGTAAGCCGCCTGAAAATCCACACACGTAAAAGGGTGAAGGCTTGCAGAACCATCCACACTTTTCTGCACAAGCCTTCACCAATATATATATATATATATATATATATATATATATATAAAGAATAAACTTTTTTACATCTGACATTTTCTTATTGCTAAAAGTTACTGTTTCACCATCTCTCTATTTAAAAATCAGGATTACTTACTCGTACTCAGTAAGTACAACGTTTATAGCAATAATACTTACATGCACACACACATACACACACATATATATATTCAATAAATCTTTAAATAATTTAGAATCGTTAAAAATGATTTTATTTAATTTGTCAGAGTCTTCTAATTGGTGAAATTTGATGCAAGTGATTTTAACAAAATAGTGGCTCTCATCCACACGATTCAACATTTTGGGAGACTTTCCCTCAAATCAATCTTAACATCATGGGAATATAGAGAGATCAGCTTGTTTTTCTCTATATAACCAAACTTAACAAATCCTTACGTATTAGTTAACTTCCAAGTGAAAATATCAAATTTAACCAATTGTCTTGTGTCACATGGAAAAGGCCACGGAAAGAAAAGTTAATTTTAGCTGATATAATCAAGGTTGAAAATTATATAGCCAACGTATTGCGCATTTTACATTTTATTGTATACGTTTTATAAGGTCTACACTATAGTGAGCACATTTTACTACAAGATTTTTGTAAAAGTTTGAATTTGCCAGCAGCTAGTATATATATATATATATATGTGTGTGTGTAGGCCGCACGAAACTTACAGTTGTGTAGTTTACAGAAACTGTAACTATTTAATTAGTTGCTTTTATATAGAAACTCTATCATTTGACATTAAGCACTTGGTTTTACGATTGTTAGCGTTTATAAGTTTATCGATTAGTGAAAAGAAATATATATATATATATATTATTATTTTAGAGGGTAGATGTTTCAGTTGAGTTATTTGTTTTCAACCAGTCCTGAGAAAGATTCTTAAAAAGGCTGAGTCTAAACTTGCTTTGCTGTTGACTGAAACGGCAGAGCCCTGTCTGGCTAAAAGGTGATTTTCCAGGAAAAGGATATGCAGGTTTCATTTATGATAAGGGTAATATTTTCTTTGATAAGACTTTGAATGATATAGGCCGGTAGACGTTAATTTCCCTGTTTGTAAATAAATTGGAGTGTATACTTAAACACGTATACCCTCTAAATTAATGTTTATAGTAATAAGAAATATTATTGGATCAAGAAAATCTATTAATCACACACACGCACAGATATATATATCTTTATCTATCTATCTTTCTCTCTCTCTCAATATATATATATATATATATATATATATATATATATATATATATAGATGGATAGATAGATAGATAATAAAATATGGATGTGTATATAAACGGAAATAAAAAAATATTCCAATAATTATCTAAATAAATGCATGTAGGATAAGAGAAATATAAATTGAAAAAAGCATTAATTGCGATTTCGCTGATTACCTAATAATAGTGTTTTCCATTGAATTCTTGCTTTGTTTCTCTGCACATGCGCGTGCGCATGTGTGTCGCGTACGCAGACAACAGTCATAAAAATAAATATTCCGGAACAACTGACAGTAGTGAGCATTTTTTACTGCATGTTTTGTAAAAGTTTGAATTTGCCGACTGTATGTATATATATATATATATATATATATATATATATATATATATATATATATATATATATATATATATATATATGCATGCATGTATGTGTGTGTGTGTATCGTGTTCTCAAAAAATATGCCTAAACGTTTTGAGGACCTCACTGAAAAATAAAATCTTACCTCGGTTAATATGACACAAGAACTTGTTTGCTTAGGAGCGACATTGAGTCGTGTTAGCTATTCAAGTAGTTTGAAAAGCTAATATGTCCTTAAAATCAGCATTGAAAATTGTGACTTTTATCTGAACTCGAACACGCAACCAAATAAGAACTGCGCAACTATCTCAGCCACCTAATGAGTAAAATATTTAATTCTTTTTAGATTTTATTTACACTTAATTATTAAATGATTAAACTAAATTTTAGACCCATTTTTTGCCAAGGACGTTTTTAAATATGTATCTTCCAGAACTTGGATTTTTTTACCGGCCAACTGATTTGGGAAAAACATTTCATTTTCAGAAGCAAATTTTATTTGTTTTTAACAGAATAACTAAGAAAGTAAGGCACCTTGATGTACCTGAGCGGTGGCTAACACCTCTAGCTGACGTTTGAATTGACATTTAGACTCGTTTCAAGCTCAGATGGACACAGAAATAATCAAGAACAACGTAAAAACACGCCTGATTTGTGAACATTATATTTTGGACGTGTTTATTCATTCGTGTCTGAAAAAATACAAAAACATTCGGTATAAACGTATATACACGTCTACGCCGGGGAAGGGGTTAATATCGTTTATAAAAATTAGAAAAATATAAGAAAACTTAAATACTTTTAATTAAATTAAAGTTCTCCAATGTTGGATCAATAATTCCATAGCATATTATAGTGATTTGCTGAATCTTGATTTGGAATTTTCACGGTATAATACCTGATCTCTGAGTTAATTAAAAGCGTTATGTTCATTGACAAAATGTTGATGTTGAAAAATATTTATATGTGAAATAATTCCTTTTTCTTTTACTAATTAAGATACGGATTTATTGATTTACTTGTATATTTAGACTTTTAATGAATTAAAATAGGAATTCTAGAGTGTGGATAATATTTGTTTATTGCTTAATGAAGCAAAGATAAATTATATAAGTTTCCTTCCGTCTTGTCTATGGTAGCGTTCTGTCATGAAGTTCATTTATATTTTCTTTCTCATTTTGTTTTGGCATTTAAATACCTTAATTCTCCATGTATAATACGCATTTTTTCTAAAAAACAATAAGCAAAATCAGGGGTGCACAACTACAAAAAATCTTTAAAAAATTGCCGTAAAATAAAATAAGATTTATCATAAAACTAAATTAGAATAATATTACTCTATGTTTAAAATCTTTTTTTAAATAACAGTAGGAAACGTTGTCCGTAATGAAATTGGAGAGATACAATTTATAGGGTTTTATTACCAAACAAGAAGTGCGTATTATGCGTAAGTAATAGGATTTTCCCACATTTTCAGCACAATTTTAAGGTTGCGTATTATGGATGAAAGCGTTTTATACATGGAGAATCACGGTAAATAAAATGAAGTAAAATGAATGAATAAAATTAAACAAATAAGAAGAAAGCAAAAACGAAGAATAAATGAAAAAGCAACAAAATTTGTAATAGAAATAATTTTGATCACTGAACAAAAAATTGTCCAGCAAAATGAAACTCTTTAATGAATTAAGGTAGAAAGTTTTTTTTTTACATGACAATTTCTATGCAAATAGTCATCCTCATTTTTTTTGAAAAAATATTGTTCATTGTGAAAAATGGTATAAATTATTAACAGTTCATTCTGTAGATTTATGGCTATTTTTGGAAAACGTCTTTGTTCACAAGATTGGCCATATAGACATGAAATCATCCGGGGTTCTGTTCGCTTTGCATGTGTGTCGGTTTTAAACAAACCTGTAACCAGGAAATGGGGAATTTGGTAATCAAAATAGAGTCACCAATATATTTTGCAAAACTTGCAAATAAGGCACTAAAATTTAAACGTTTCAAAATATATATATATAAAAAAAATGCTTTTTAAGCATTTGATTTGATTGTTTTCTCGATTCAACAGGGACACATTTTTAAATATTAAAAAAAATAAAACCACTTTTATATTGAAGAATGAAAAATACTTTAAACCTGTTTTTGTAAAGTTTTTTTTTTTTTTAATTATAATTCAAAATAATCGAATAGAAAATATAATCGTTAAATATCTGACTTCGGATGTATCGAATTAGTTCTAATCAGAATTCGTTTTCCTCTGATTAAACGATGATGAAGGAGTTTTCTCGTTATTTTAAAGTCTGTGAATGTTTTTAAACATCATATTTCTTTACAGTTAAACCACATATCTGTAATGTCCTGAAGATAAGGACCATGCAGATGCGATGGAAAAGATTTACCATTTCAATCTTATTTAAGTGAATACAATTTCATGAAAAATAACGTACCATTGTGCAGGGAAATAATCAGTGACAGAAATGATAGCGAGATGAAAATAAGCGGCTATCGTTTTTTGTCTGCACTTGATGAAGTAAAACGCATATCTGCAATTTGTTGAAAAATGCTTCCACTTTTAAACATGTTCATATGCAAATGCATTTGCCAAACTTCTTGCTTCTTTTTAAATATTATTTTTTAAATTTCAAGGATTTCTTGCAACTTTGAGATGTAAGCCTGTGCCAACTGCAAAGTATCGTATTTGGACATCTTTCCATGAGACGGAACGACTGCTCTCAAATTGTCAAAGGCGACGTTTAAACTCATCATTCGACGTCTTTCCCTGGCATTAGCAGCCAATCTTCTTTTTTTCAATATATCCGCGTCCACCTCACCCGCTGCAGTGCTTGACTGACTTGAGAGGCTTCTGGGTTGACTTTTGTTGGCTACCAAAACTACTGCCGGATGCACACTGGGCGTGGTCTTCAGGACTACAGGTGAGGGCGGCATGTGCTTTCGCTTGCCTATCCAACGCACCCGGCATTTTTCGACGGGGTCAGTAGATACTTTCGGAGTATAATTTGACGACGTTTCGTCAGTGGGCTGGCTACTGCCGTTATCAATGATACACTCACAAGAAGCGCTGTTACGGTCGATGTTGTTGTTATTATTTATGGTAATATTATCATTAGCGATGCCGCTATGGTCAGAGTTTAAGGTTTCAGGTGACGTCCTTGTTTTATGATTAAAGCAATCATCGTGTCTATTTAAAACACATAATTCCCTTGTTTCTTTGCCTATGTTAGCACCTGTTGCCGATTTCTTGGCTGTTGTCTCTGTCCCCGGTACTGCCTGGGAAACTTTATCATTTTTACGACAACGTGGGTCTCGTTTTAGTCGACATTTGTGAATTTGATGAAAACTGTAATGACAGTTTATTTGTTTCTCTTGGTAGACATTATGATGCTCATTATGATGCTCGTTGTGATGCTCATTATGGTGCTCATTAAGTGATTGCGTTTTCTGTGCCAGGTTTTGTGCATCGTTTTGCTGTTGCGGAAGGTGCACTATGTGATCGTTTTGTGAATGGTTGTGGTTTCGCTGTCTGCACAGGCGACCTTTACAACTCCCACACTGGTTACAGACACACTTGCTATCACTAAAGTGATGACACTTAGGCAAATGTTCTCTTTGCCAGTTGTTGTCGTCTTCATCGGACCTTAAAGTTTTTCGTTGTGATTTGTTGCTCTCTCCGCCATATTGCCACGTTCTTTCAGATTCAGAGTTGAACATCTCATTAATGACGTCCGGCTTTCTAGTTTCGATTCTTGCTTTAACGTCCTCTTCGAGAATGACATTGTTCGAGAGTTCGGAGTCACAATGGAAGTCTTCCGAGATTGAATCGACGCCATATTGTTTATCTTCATCATCGTCGTCGTGGTAGCACTGACTTAATTCCAGTAATTTCTTAAATGTGGTTGGTGCAAAACTTAAACCAAATGTTTCGGAAGACATTTTTAAATGAGAGTCGCTCGGATTAATGGCTTGGATATCTCTCACCATTGTATCCTCAAACTTCATAATTACTTTGCCTTAATTTCGAAATACGACTTTTAAGTTGAATATCTGCATAGAGAAATTAACGAAGATGTGTTTCAAGGGGAGATTTCCGTGTTATTAGATTTTACTTTCAATAGAAAAACACGTACAAGACATGCATTAGTAATAAATCTCAAACGTAAGCCACATAAAATATATTAATATTTTGTGATTATTTTTCCAAGTTGTTTTAACGGAGTTATATTTGAAAAAAAGTATTTATGAAGTTCAAATTCAAATATAAAATCGCTTTACGTTTTAGTCTGTTTCTTTGTGTTTGGTTTCTGATTTGAAATCTTTTATCAGAAAGAATTATTTTATGAAAAAGTATTTTAAGCCATAAATGTCTTATTTATTAAAAGAAAAAAAATATCAAGGTTAAATGAACTTTGGTTTATGACAGTTGCTTCATATATTTTTTCCAAATAAGCTTTTCCAAATTCTTTTCATTTTTAATAGGTAGAAATAAAAGCAAATCTACACACGTTGATCAAATGAAATCATGCGAATGAATCTGTAGTATTTACTATTAACGTGTTTGAGTAAAAAAAACAAAAAGAATACTTGCCGACAGAATCAAATACTATGGAAATGTTTATCTTTGAGAAGTCCTTGTGAATATATAACTGTTTAAAAGCGCGTTGTATAAATGATTTTAATGTTTATGAAAATTTTTTTCTTCTTCTTTTTCTTAAATGAAATTCCGTAGTGAAGCGTCTGTTTTAAAATCCGATCTGTGAAAAATATTTGATGAGACTCACGACCAGGATAATAAATAACACACGAACACCAGAAGCCTTTCCGTTTTTGCTAATTTAAACGCGTGAAAATGATCGTCGTTATTAAAGTCCTGCGGGTTTTTTGTTTGTTTGTTTGATTGTTTTTTTTTTTTTTTTTTTGTTCTTTGGTCGTTTATGTTGCTTTTGGTCTGTCTTGTCCGTGGCTTTTTTTAGAAAGTTTGGTTGAAAAGAAATTGTAGAATTCAGCTTGTAAAATAAATTTACGGTAATTCACTGTACAGAAAATGAGGTGATTAATTCCTTACAATTCATTCAGGCACTGGTTTTTATGATTTAGATTTAAAATCTCCGCACACCTTCTTATTCCCATCTTTTGTGCTTATAAGTTCATTTTTTTTTTGTTCTTCTGTGGTTTGCGCGTGAATATTTTTATGTACTTCTTTCAATTTCTCCTTTTCCACTTTCTTTTTTGTTCATAAAAGAATAAATTCGAAGTAAGTTTATCTTGTTTTCAACTCTTCCTGACGTCTCTTCATTTGCAACGGAATGCGAATAGACGGCGACTACAAAATGATGATAATAATGGTGACGAAACTGAGGTTAGCACTTAATAAATAAACAACACAAATAAATAAATGCGTGCGGGCTTCTTCGCACGTGTCTCAAAATTGACTGACTGCTGGACAGACGTAGGGAGCGGCTTTTTATCGTCACGAAGCACTCTTTATGGTCCAGCTATTATACTTCTTTTTTTTTTTCTTTTTTTTTTTTTTTGTACACGGCTTCATTCACTTGTCGTCTGCCTCTCGTCTCACCTTTTGTTTCTCTTTCATTTTCTCTTTGGTTCTCTCATTTTCGTTTCTAACCACTCACTACTATTTCTTGTCTTCTTTCTTTCTTCTCCTACCTTCTCACTTGTTCTCTTTAATTTCATCCACTTAGTTACGTTGCCCTTTTTCGCTTCAGTAGTTTTTTGCGACTTCCTTTTATTTCCCTTTCACTTCTCCACGCCCTCTTTTCGTCTTTACACTTTTCTTTTCCTTGCCTCTCCCCTTCCCTCCCTCCCTCCCTCCCTCCATCCATCCCTCCCTCTCAAAGTCACCAGCTTTTATTTATCTTTCGTCTTTCTTTCCTCTTTCTACCTTCTGCGTTATTATTATTTTTTGTTGCCGATTGTTCACCCTTGTCTTTTTTCTTCTACTGCACTTCGACTTCTTTCATTTCGTTTCTCTTCAGGACTGAATATTGCTTTTGCGATCATCTTTAAACACACACGTTTTGTTCACGTATTTATCACCTTATTTCAGTTTTCTACTTGTTAAATTTTACGTACATACATACAAACCCATGTACAGACACAAGTATATACATTTCATATATATATATATATTTTGGTTGGATAGATGTGAGTTTGTGACCCTAAGCGTGAAACCCAGGGTCACAAACTCACATCTATCAACAAATTAACTCTATCTCTGATATTGAGCGCTTTCTAATAAGTACCATGCATATAATATATAAATAATTATATATATATATATATATTTTTTTTTATTTATATTTATATACACACACACACACACACATATATATATATAGACTTAGATTTAGTTATAGTAGATAAATTATAGATGTGCCTATAAGTGTCGTTCGCTTATACACGCTGATTTTCTTGACAAAATCTTTATAAATATATATAAGAGAAAATGTTTTAATTATGATTTTATTTCTTTTATTTTCTTTATTTCAATCTTTTTTTTCATTATCAAAGAATGAATTTGTATCGAGGAGAAGTAGAAAGAATAAAAAAAATCTTTATTTATTCACACTTTCCTGATAGCAGACTTTCTTTTCCTATACTGCCTTTTCTCTGTTCTCAATCTTACCTTAACTTTTAGAAAAAAAATCGTCGACACTCTTTTCTTTACCTCTTTATTGTTCAAATTCAAATACCTTACAATCTTGTTGTAGTCAAACCTTTCTTTCATTTAACCTCTAAGCCCACCCACACGATAAAGTTCATCATCATATTCTTCTTCTTCTTCTTCTTCTTTATTTGCCTGTGTCTAATTCCTGTTACAGGTTAAGAAAGGTCTGCTCTGCTCGGTCCACCCACCTTTCAACTATACGCGTCCCGCAACTAACTTAACACCTGACTCAGGCCTCTATAACACGCTCGGCTGGCCACTCACACGACACGCGCGTGGCTCGCCGCATACGCCTGGCACAAGTGATTAGAAAAGTGGGTGGATCCAGTTCCCCTTAAATGACAGACAGAACTTGTGCCCACACAGGCCACGCCTATGTATAACTTGTTTCTAGAAGACATTTCCGACCTCGTTGTCAGATTTCTCAATATGATCAAATTTAAACAACAGACTTAAAAAAAATGTTATTTTCTCTGTAGAATTTACCCAGTGGAAGAGAGTAAAAGGATAATCTTTCTACTTTTTCAGGGTTCTGTTTTTAAAGTTAAATTTCATTCTACCATTCACACCTGAATTAAAATCACATACCAATCTTACAAGAAATACCATCAAGTGTTTTCAGCACTCTAGCACATTATAATATTAAAAGCATTCATCGTTTATTGAAATGATCATTTACTTATTAAAAGAAAAGAAAAGAGAAAGTCTTCTCCTTCAATCTGTCTTATTCTATCTAATGTATACTTGCTTTAGATTCTCAAGAAGAACTTCAGGACAGTTACCAGTACTTCAATAATTATTGGTACCATTTTAAATTTTATATTTTACAGTTTCTATGACGTACAGGAAATCTCTCAATTTTTAAAATTCACCTTTGGTTTTGCCATTTTTATTAAACCATTTGTTGCAATATCCATTCAAAAACTTCTAAATATGAATCATGATACTCAAATTAAGAGTTGCGTATTCTGAGCATGATCATTCGTCCAACTGACTACTGATTTAAAAAAAAAATCATATTTGACAGCTACAAAATGACATAAACTAAAAATCAACACAGATTCATCTTAAAATATTGAGCTGACTTCGGAAAGTTTTATGGCCGTTCAGATTAGAAATGTTTAAGAAGTGTAGATAATTTATAATATATATATATATAAAGTAAAAATAAAATCACCCTTGATAATGGCTAAAAAAAAATTATAGCCGAAAGCGCTCGGACATACAGAACATTCAAAAAATGTCGATATAATTTATGTCCAGGAAAGAAGAAAATTATAAGAACAAAAGAAAAATTAATTAAAAAAAAACTTAACCGCAGTACTTTGACAGTAGTTTTTAATGAAAATGTTTTAATGTTAATAGAATATTACTATGCGACGATAACGTTTCTATGACGTCATACCAAGCTAGAGGCCGAAATATTAACAACAAAACCATGTCTAGATGCAATGTAATGTGTTGATAGAACCGCATCTTGAACTTACGAATTGCATCTGCTATTCCGCAACTGTTATCGTCGCATAACAATCTTCTTTGTCAACATAATAAAATATCATCGTCAATGGCGAATATCTTTGTTAAAATGTTCGTATAACCACTCTGAAGATGGCTTATGTGAGTTGAAACCTTAGATTAGGGACCAACTTAATTAAAAAATATCCAAATGTTGGACAATTTTTTACCTTTATTTTCACCCGAAATTAAAGCAAACATGCGAACTTTAGAACCATTCGTCATCAGACATAATAGACATTCATTGTTTGTCATATTCAACAATATATGTTTAAATAATGCTGCCCCAATACACTATATATATATATATATATATATATATATATATATATATATATGGAACCAATGATATCATTATCTGGGATGTATACAATCACACTTCTCTCCCACCCATCAATATCAAACCAACTATTTAAAAAAAACAAACATTATTATTAGCATGTATCACTCAAGTAGCTTTTTATGACACCCTAGGCAATATTTATACTCAAATAGACGGTATTGCGATGGGATCTCCTTTAGGCCCACTTTTTTCTAATTATTATATGGCACATTTAGAAAATAAAATACTTAATGACACTAATAAACCTCCTATGAATGTAAGATACATAGATGACATTTTCGTTTTAGCTAAAAATATTGATCAAATTATACAACTTTAAAAATAGATTTGAAAGTCACTCCGTCCTCGAATTTACATTAGAATATTAATAATAAAATTCCATTCCTTGATGTATTTATTGATTCCAGCACACATAAATTTACTACTTCTCTATAGAGGAAATCCACTAGCATTAATTTGTCTTCTTAATTATAATAGTGAATGTCCCCAAAGATATAATTTAGCTGTTATAAAAAACTTAATGCAACACACACAAATGATATCTTCCAAAACCATATTCTATAAAGAATTACATAACATTAAACAAACACTTGTTAATAATGGATTTCCTAATTCCGTCATAGATCAATAAATTAAAATGTATCTCAATAAACTTAATAATACCTCTAACAAAATTGATAATAATAATAATATTAGTGTTATAGTCCAGGTCCTTGTATCACGGTGATGGTCCAAGGTAGAACCAATAAAGAAGAACTCGAACACAGGTATGGAATAACACAGATATATTACAAACAGGAATATATACAGAGAAGTAGAAAGTGTTAGTACGAACAATCAGGTTTAGTAGGGAGAACAATGTAGTCTCGACCAGTATCACTAATCCAATGTCTTGTAGTAATTGTCTGAACGCGACTCTGTTTCGGACTGCCTCTGACTCGACTGACTGACTCGCTCGCTCTGACTGACTGACGGACCTCACTCCAGACTTCAGACTGAACAGTATTTAGTCACCCACCACGAGGGCATCATATGGCACAAGGCCGGTTTAACGTGGGATCTCCGAGCCCGTGGGCTCAGCTAAAAATATGCCCTTTGAACCTGTATAAACGGGTTCAGGGTCGGTTTACCTCCCCGAAAGAGACTCCGCCCTTCGACAGAGCCTCGTTCGGGTTCCTTCCCGCCCGAAGGCAGAGAGTTCAGCCGGTCAGCCGGTCGCCCGACTTCGGACTGAACTCTCTGCTTCCTCTTGAGGCGCAGTATTTATAACGTGTAGAATAGTCCGTTATGTTATTATGGGTAAGGTCCCATAACAATTAGTGTACGTCAAAATAAACATAATACTATTAACTTACACTATTGCATAATAATTACAAACATTCTGAAACAACGCTTAAAAACATAATAGGTTGAAATGTTAAACCTATTAATAATAATAATAAAAGTTAAACTGATCATATATTATAAAAAAATCAAAACAATTGACCTTATAGTCTCTAATAACAATACAACCACGCAACTAAATCCTCTACAAAAGAAAAAAACAAAACAAAAGAAAAAAACAAAACAAAACCAAAAAAACAAAAGAAATAAAAACAAAAAAAATATGTAGTGTATCAATTCACATGCCTGTTCAGAGATTGTATCTCTGATACTAATAATAAACCCATTCCATATATTGGTTTTACTACAACCACGCTCTCCTGTAGAGCCCGTCACCTTTCTGATTTTAGTTTTATTTAATAACATTTCTTAGAAAAACATAGCCATGTACATAACACAATAATACTCGCACATACACACAGTAAAACAAAACCTTCAGATTTTAGAGGCTATCTACATTAAAACAAAGCAAATCACACTCAACAAAATTACATTTCAAACTAGTCGCAACAATTTACATTGCATCTAGTCATATGGTTCTCTTGTGAATATTTCGGCCTTTCGGGTAGTATGACGTCATAGAACTGCATCTTAAACTTACGACCTGCGTCTGTTATTCTGTGACCGCTATCCTCGCATAGCAAACTCCTATGTCAACATAACAAAATATTATCTTCGATGGTGAATATCTTTGTAAAAATGTTCGTATAACCACTGAAGATGGCTCATATGGGCCGATAGCTTAGATCAAGGCCTAAATTAACAAAAAAATATCCAAATGATATACAATTTTCGTCTTTATTTTCACCCGAAATTAAAGCAAACATACGAACGTTAGAACGGCTCACGATCAGACATAATAGACATTCATTGTCTGTTATATTTAACAATATATATATATATATATATATATATATATATATATATATATATATATATATATATGAAGAATTAATACATTTTATTTTTTTAATCCAATATTATTTCTTATTACTCAAGATAATATATTTAGTGGATACCCGTGTTTGAATAGATGCCCTGTTTTTTTAATAGGGTCACTTAGGTTTATCGGCCTGCACATTCGAGAGACTTAATAAAAAAAGAGATTCTATTTGACAGGGTTCGAACCTGCGTCGTTGTTTCAAAGCAGAATACATTTACTTTATATTTCCTTTATTAAGTTTTTCGAATGCACAGGCCGGTGAATGTAATGAAAAGAAATGGAGTGTATTCAATAAAACAACGTGTTTGGAGCAATAATACTCACACACATACACACACACTTCTTCCCCAGGTAAGACTCTGCCATTCGGCATTGCCTCGTCTGGGTTCTTCTCTGAAACAGTTCATGCAAGAAATTCACTGTCACTAAGGATGTAGGACTTTTGTACTTGTAAATTTCCGGCCATTTTGTAAAACTATCAACTACCACTAGATAATATGCTCCATCCATAGGACCTGCAAAATCTATATGTAATCTTGAGCACGGAGTGTTTTTCGTTGGCCAAGGTTCTATCTTTGTGATACATAGTTTTGCTGCCCGAACACAATCTCTATATGCCTTTACTGTTTTTTTCCGATATTTTGGTCTATTCCGGTCCAAATACAAAACTTCTCATTAGAGATTTCATTCTTGAAATGCCAAGATTTTCGGAATTAAAATCCTTTAAAATAGGTTTCTTTAACACTCTCGATATTACAATTCTTTGTCCATACATTCTACCATCATCGCATATCGAGTACGCATTCCATTCTTGATTCTGTATTTTTTGCTTCTTTTAAATGCTTCTTTATTTTATCAATAAAGACGTCATTTTCTGCTTTCTCTTTTATTTCATCTAGTGTAACTGGTAATTCTCGTACTATGTTGCCCAGAATGTTTTTAATTTCCATCTCACTGTCCTGCAATGGTTCTGCATTTTTCAGGTATTAACCTAGATAATCCATCCGCATGTCCTAATGTTTTAAATGGTTGGTACTCCATCGTAAAATTATAATTTAACAGGATGGTACCCCAGCGATGTAATCTCTTAGCTATATGGATAGGTATACCTTCCTTTGAACTATATATTGCTAATAATGGTTTATGATCCATTTGCAACGAGAAATTTCTTCCATGAATAAATTTATGCAATTTTTTCATAGCGAATATAGCTTCTTTCTCTATTTGGCTATAATTCCTTTCTACTGGTAGAAGCGAGCGTGAAGCATGAGCGAAAGCTTTGATTTAACCACCATCGTATTTGTATAAAATTACCGCTCCAGCACCGTAATCACTAGCATCTGACGCTACAACAATCTTTGCTTTTGGATCGTAATGCGCTAACAATAACTCAGACATAAGACCTTTTTTTTTTATCTTATCAAATGCTTTTTGACATTTATGATCCCAATTCCACTTTACTCCTTTTTCCAGTAGATTGTTAAGCGGAGCTGTCAAATTATGTATATTATGTACATAAATTCAATAATAATTAGCCAATCCTTAAAAAAAAAGCTTGTAATATAGTTACGTTTGTTGGTGTAGGCATTATTTCTAATTGCATTTGCCCTCGACAGATCTTTTTTCCTACCATTTTTATCAATAATTTGACCCAGGTATTTCATTTTTCGCCATTCTTCACTAAGCTTGAATCTGTATTCTCTTAGTTTTTCCATAATTCATAGTTTGCCTATTTTCGTGAATGTTCCTTAGCCGCCTGATCTAATTTGTTCAATGCCGGCGAATATTTTAATCTTTTAAGGTCTGTTCCCGGGCCTAGGAACGAGTAGCCTGGGACGCTGAACTCGACGAGTTTACGCTTTGTTCCTTTTTCGCCTCTTTTTGGCGGTGCCAATTACTTCCTGTTCCGCTTGAAAATTGTAATCTTACTCATGAAAATGAAATTATCTCCCCTTGATAACTTCGAATTTAGTTTCTCTTCCATGGCAGGTCTTACAATTAGTATAGGCACTATTTCCCAACTGTCAAAGGCACGGTGCAATGAAACGCAAAACCTTCATGAGAAACACATTTTTTATTCTAAAGTTTTTCAGCATCATATTTCAGACTTAACATTGCTTTGCAATTATCCGCTATTTCCCGTATTATTACATTATTATTTATTCAATCTTTGCCAAAACTTTCTTTCTTCCTTCAGCATCTTTTTCTGCTGTTAGACTTTGCATGAAAATTAAGGCCTTGAATATATCTGAAGTCATTTCCTTTAGTTTAAATTGTTTACATTATCTGTTGATAGTATCCGAATACAGGACAACATCTTTATCCTCTTTTTGGTTAAATTCATGCATCTCCAACGAGCACGGAACAGAGAACACTTGTCACTAAAACTTTCGTCTGAATGTCTGCTGTGTCTTCAAGCTGTATTTCACCTGGTTTTCTCGGTAAAATATAATTGCATTTTATTTCGTACTCTGTTGATGCTATTTTTCTTAGCAATAAACTATTTTTTTATCTTCTTCCCAGCCACCGCATTTCTGAGTAAACATTTCTTCATGTCTGCGAAAATACGCAGCAAAAATCCGTCCGTCAACAGGATTGTATACGAATACTGATACGATGTTTTGCACCGCGTCTGGCGTAAGAGACGTTGAAGAATTTTTCTTCAAAACTACTTCCAACAACTCTTCTTGTTGTTTAGCAATTGTTGCAAGTGTTGGGTATTTTGCTACTGTTGCTTCTGTTGTTGTTGTTGTTGAATTTCAACTATTGAAGCCCAACTTTTCTCCATATCTGCAAGAAATGTTTTGCTTTTTTTTTTAAACCAACGTGGTTGAAATTATTGTAACTCCTGTTGCACACGTATGAGCTTCGAAAATCTGATCGCCAGCTATCATAACTCCAGTTATAATGTCTCGCCTGATTTAGAGATCCTCGTCGCCAACTATTATAATTTCCTGCTGTAAGGCTATTGTTATAAACAAATTCATACTTAGTATAACGTAATTCATTAAAGTATTCTCTATACGTAATGCTTAGGATATTGCCGTGTGTCTGTATAGTTAATATGAAGACTGACTCGAATATGGCTACTACCCTCGACCTGATACCATGGAACTCTTTATAGTATTGGACGAGTTCATAGAATCACCTGGAGTATACTCTTTACCCCCACAGCTGAATATTTATTGGTTAAGCCATTTTTTCAACTTTTATCGAAGATATTTCGGAAGGACTGTCAAACCTAACATCTACACCAGTTGCCTTGAAGAGGTCAAGAGGGTTGCTGCTGGAAGACCCTATGTCTGGCAACAGGACTCTGCACCATGCCGTACAAACAGAAGAACCCAGTCATGGCTTCTGCGACTACATCACTTCTTAAATCTGGCCACCTAACTCCCCAGACTGCAACCCACTTGATTATTATACGTGGGGTACAAGTAAGCTAGAGACCAGCAAAACTCCTTGTAACATCAAAGATGAACTGAAGGCAAGGACTATGGCAGCATTCACCAACTTAAACAAGGAGACCGCTCAGAAGAGTTGCAGGAGATTTCAAAGTCGTCTGGAGGCCGTGGTTGAAGCCAATGGCGATTTTATTAAAGAAATTTACTATTTAGCATTTCAAGATATTTTTAGTGTAATTTTGGTGAATATATCTGTTAAAATGAGATGCCAGTGTTTTTTTTTTCATTTTTGCGTCATTTAGATGACAATTTATCCATCGCACTATATGTGTGTGTGGTGTGTGTATGCCTGTGCGTGTGTATGTATGTGTGTGTAATTTTACCACATTCGACACGTTGCAGTTGTGGTCTTCATTCAAATATATGACCAAAAATAGACAAAAAAATAAGTGGCTAATGTGGAACGTTTTTCTTTTCACCGTTTTCCAATTCATCATCGAAAATAAATACAATCAGAACGGAAGGGGAGTTAGCATAAAGACGGAACTGTTCCAGAAATCGCTTCTGACGTCATTTCCGCTGATAACGAATTATGAAGATAAACGAATTTTCTTTTCCTTTAATTTTTCTTTGTATTTCTTTTTTCTCTCTTTTTTTTTTTTTTTTTTTTTTTTTTTTTTTGCTTTGCTATTTTCTTTTTATTTTTATATTTTTTTTTTGTATTAAAAAAACAGAAAGATTAAAGAGAAAATTTAAAAGACATTCTCATGGACGAAATATTTACTTACGATTGTGTGCTCCTCCCTAACGAGAGGTTGGGCGTTACTTGAAGAGATTTTGTCGAGATTTTATTATACAAATATTTGCCAGGCACTTGTCATTTCGACCTAAAGGATTTATCGGGTGGGGAAAACTGTCAGCCTCGATTGACCCTTAACCTTTGCTTTGTTACCTCACGTGAGAAATTTGGTTGGAAGTGGGGATATGCAGTGGGATGGAAAAGAAAAAGAGGAAATGGAAAGCAAACTGGAAACAATATCAACCACTTTGAATCTCCGTTTGATTATAACTTTGTAAGACCAAGTCATTCTATCTAAACCTTTTCATTATCTATCTATCTATCTATCTATCTATCTATCTATCTATCTATCTATCTATCTATCTATCTATCTAAACCTTTTCATTATCTATCTATCTATCTATCTATCTATCTATCTATCTATCTAAACCTTTTCATTATCTATCTATCTATCTATCTATCTATCTATCTATCTATCTATACAAGTCTGTTCATATGTAATATATTGTCGTCAGTTCGTATCTATCTATCTATCTATCTATCTATCTATCTTAGCGTGTTTATATCTATCTGATCTTTCAACATCTGTGTATATGCGAGCTTGCGTTTATGTGGGTTGGTCAATATATGTGCATGTGTGTGGGTGTGTGTTAATATATATAAATATGCGTTTATCTTCTTTACATTACAAGATAAATTGTCGTCTAAATTACCCAAAAATGGAAATGATACTGACATCTAATTTTAACAGTTATTTTTATCAAAATTACACAGAAATATATTGAAATACTAAAGAGCCCTGTTGCCAGACATGGGGCCTTCCAGCAGCTACCCTCTTGATTGACCCAAGGCAGAACTACCTCCTCATGGCTCTTGATGTAGGTGAGAAGATGAATGGAGGCATAACATCGCCATCACAAGTGATCACTTCAAACCCCATCGTAATCACCATTAGACTCATACAACTCTTTTCAAGTCATTTGCAGTGTCCTCAGATTGACACCCAAACACACTGAAATGTTCTTCGCATTAGAGATTCCGGCGTGAATGCCAAGCAGTACAGCATGCCGTTTCCAAATTTCTGGCAGAGTGAATTGCGTCATGGTGCTCTTTTTCTCATAGACAGTGTCTAACTGTCTCTAATATACTGTGCAGTCGACAAAATCAGAAACAAACAACATGCATACGCGAAAAATAAAAAAAATATATAAAATGACGATAATTTACCCATTGCACCCTGTATATAAGCTAGTCGTTCCAAAAGTAATGCCTCCTATTTTATTGTTGTCCCACGACGTCTGAGATGGACGAAGGCAGTCTGGTAGGTGAAGCTGATCCTTCTTTTCGGTAAGTCATAATACAGTGTAAGAGACCCGGATATAAGAGAAACCCGGATATAAGAGAGATTTTATCTGGTCCCAAATTAGAGCCCATACTTACCTAAACAAAATAGACCAAGCCCGGATATAAGAGACTTCTTCTCCGGTCCCGACAACTCTCTTATATCCGGGTTACACTGCATTATTTTTGCCTTATTAGAGATAGCAGCATCTGAATTAAAGGTGTATATAAAGCAGATGTATATCACTGAATTCATCCACGTGAAAAATATTACATAAAGTTTATAGTCATCGAAACTTCTTGAACGTTTACAAAAATCAAACAGTGAATTTGAGCCTCGAGGATGATGCATTTAAGTAGTAAAAACATCAATAAGTGTGGCAAGCAATGTTCGGGTTGATGAAGTGGACATTGCGCGTTTATGTTTCTACCGACTTCATTGTTAACGTGGAAAAGCTAACAACTTGCTCTCATCCGACGGTGTTTTTGCGCTTCCTGTATCAGGGGCATTATTTTCGGAGCAAGCCTCCTACATTTTTTTTCTATAATGTCTGTATATCTGTAACTATTTTTAAATTATATTTAAGTGGATGTACATATGTAAATCTGTATGCTGTCTGCGTCTATCTTGTGTATTTCATTGTACTTCGTACCCCTATATACATACATATATACATACATACACACATACATACATATATATATATATATATATATATATATATATATATATATATATATATATATATGTGTGTGTTCGTATTTACAGTCACATCTATGTAAACTTTCATTCATAGGCGCGTTCCGCGGCGCGCAATCCATTTCAAAACCAATGAAACGCTTATTTACACGACACCCATTTAAAGAAATAAAAAAGAAAAAATAATAAAATAGTTGGGTTTAAGCAGTACTGTTTGTCTGGTTGTCAGTCTGTCTAGCCGCCCCAACTTGTTTTTCCGACTCTTTGCTCGCGTGTGCTCAAGTGTGTATCTTCAATTAAAAGTAAAAATAAAACATTCAGAAAAAAAAAGGGGCCAGTATGAATTGGTTTGCGATTGGGAGACACAAACGAAATCGTCAAAAGAGCCAAGCACTCTCGTAATTTAACTCTTACGACAACTAACCGACATTTTTATTTTTTCCCTTCTTCCTTTGCTCTCCTCTTAACATCCTTTCATCGCGCGTTGCACGAGGATCTGAATGAACAGATAAAAGGCAAACGAAAGCAGTTAAAGTCTTAAATACTATACACAAGGGCGTGGCTAGTGAGCGCGGCGTATTTGTGTTAACGTAACAAGTTTGGTTGTGCTGGCGTCCGTAAAGAGTGTGTGTTGGTTTGTACGTTTTTGGCTTTGAAAAACGTGTGACGATTTTCCATTTCTCTGCAAATATTTAGAATAAGAAACGGTTCAAAACGGAAAACAGGAAGAAAAAAAAATGGTAAAATTGTTGACAAGGGACGCTTAAAAAATATCAGTACTTTCAAGGACTGGCCCGGATTATTGGCATTTTTTCAATTTCCACAGACTATGTTTTCTTCTGCGGGTATCGCAAAGGCCTTTTATCTACGTTGCTTTTCCCTGTTACGTACAGGTGACCTTTTCACGTACTCACAGATGTACCTGATGACCTGTGCTGTTTCCTTTTTCTGGCTTCATGCTTTACATTAAGAGCTTTCGACCATTTCATAATCTTTTTTATTAGTATTTCCAATTTGGTTTTCACATCATTCTATTTATGTCAGTCTTTGAGGTGTGGTAAATAAGAGATAATTAAGAATTATGACAACTTATAATACTGATTTTAAAAGAAAATATCTAAAAGAAAATTACACCGTGTCTTATATACGAAGTTAAAGCCTCCTGTAACCTAATTTTATCCAAAACGCTTACTACTCTAGTTTTACCTAGCTCTTATTAAGATTACATAGGTGATGTATTTTTAACACTTAGGCTGATCTTCCATACTTAAAGAATATCTGTTTATTTTTGTCTTTTCCCTCTTTCTATTTTTTCTTTTTTTTTACACACAGCAAAGAAAAAAAAATAAACAAATGTGATTATTATTTCTCGCCGACACTGTTATCATACGCGCCGAAGCAAAAAGTACTTTTTTCTACTCCGTATAAATTTTGATTCCTCGTCACCACTGTTATAACTTACGCCAAGCGGTTATAATATTATGTCTCGACTGATTCCAACGGAACTCCCCTGACTCGCTATGAGTTCTTTATTTAAGGCGTCTTGCATAGTTCATTTGTGTTACCGAGATGCCTTATTTACTTCACAACAATAGGCGATATTATTATTATTAGTAGTAGTAGTAGTATTATTATTATTGTTGTTGTTGTTGTTGTTGCTGCTGTCATCCCACAGGAAGAATGCTACATCCCACCATTGAATAAGTGTTAGTGGGGGAAATTCTTGAGAAATTATGAGAAAGAAAATTATTGTAAAGTCGTTGTGATGCATTGCCAATGGATCAATAGAAGACTGCTCATTCTTTGAAGAAAGTGGTACCAACAGTGATTCCAGTAGTATAGTGATGACGAGTTTTTAGTCTTTGATAATGAAGATTTTTCTGGCCTTGAAAATGATTAAAGCTTTTGTTACAAAACACTAAATGCCTTTCCCTATTCCCTTATGTTTTATATTCAATCGAATTTGGCAGTTTGCTTTTGCCATGTTTTATTATTTTAATCATCTACGATATTTTCTAGACTGTAATTTCTTGCTTAAAGTTCAGTTCCATTGTCAGGTTCCATTGTAATGTTTTCTGCTAGAGTTGAAGTGCTTTTCTACAGTTTTGTAATGTACTGATCGCTTTCTATAAACATTACACACTTAAATGCAGTAAAAAGACTTCTCCCTGAATATACCCTGCTGAAATGGGAGTGTGTGCTTTGTCCTACAAGTCAAATTAACTTTTCTTAAACCTTGTAAACTATTCACAGCATTCCATGTCTCGTTTATACTATCAAATACGGTATCTGTTAAGTGTGTGAAAAACTCTCCAGTATATATATCTATAGTATGTATAGTATATGTTTTTTTAATCATCAAAATATTTTCCTTGAATTTCTATAAAGTTCCGTAAAAGTTAAGAAATTTTTCAAATTTCATTTTGATAAAACGCCTTCGATACAAAATATGAATGAAATTTTAAAATCGAAATCCTGTTTACATTTTTGACAAGATAAATAAAACGGCGTTGATGGAAAGAAATAATAATCTGATGGCACCAAGTCGTGTAAATATGTCATGTGATGAAGAATTTCCCATCCCAATTCTGATTGTTTTTTTGGATGGTCATCAAAGTAACGCTTAGGTAAATGTTGACATTCAGAAATACAGTGCTGTTCGATAAAAGTGACTCACCTGAATTTTTTTATTTAAAAATTTTTTCGCCTATTGTTTTTGGGGTCAAACTAATTTTTAATCTTACTAATATAAAGACCCTTCCCGACCACCTAGTAAAAAAGTTTATTCACCCTAAGGTATTCTATTGATAATTATAATTTTGGATATAAATGAGATTTAGGGAAAAACTCACTTACTTCCTGCAACTAGTAATGAATAGAAACATAACCGAACAGCT
This sequence comes from Acanthosepion pharaonis, assembly GCA_903632075.3. Classification (NCBI taxonomy): domain Eukaryota; kingdom Metazoa; phylum Mollusca; class Cephalopoda; order Sepiida; family Sepiidae; genus Acanthosepion; species Acanthosepion pharaonis. Next base: position 2,997,609 of record CAHIKZ030005331.1, on the reverse strand, counting down.
TTAAATAAAGAATAATAGAGGTATAATTTATTTATAAGAGGTAATATAGTTCGAAATATTTAATAATCTATGGGTCCTCCTTTATTTTGAATAACCTTTTCAAACCTTTTTGGCATTGACTTGGTTAGGTTCTGGCAAATCTTATCTCCAAGCATTGAATTCTATTTGGATATGAAATTCATAATCAAATCCTCTTTGTTGCTCAACTGCTTTCTCGAGAGCCTGTACTTTATAATGCTTCATAAGTTTTCTATGGGATTGAGGTCAGGAGATTGGGATGGCCATGTCATAACACTCACCTGCTTCTCATCAAAGTATTCCTTCATCAATTTTGATTTGTGACAGCGAACATTATCCTGCATAAAAATGAGCTTGGTGGGGTCGATTTGCATACTTTCAGCAGAAGGGAATAGAAAAGACTCTAAAATTCTCTTGTATTGCTTGCTCCTGAGGGTTTTTTCAATAGGTTTTAAGAAACCAGTTCCATGAAAAGAAAAGCATCCCCAGAACATTATACTGAACGGATGCTTGACAGTACTTACTGCTAAATTCAAAGAGCTTTCAAAGCTTCTTCTTCGGATTTTAGATCGCTTATTTTTTGAATTTAGCTCAACTTTCGTTTCATCGGAGAAGAGAACATTTAGTAAAAAAAAATCAGGTGAGTCACTTTTATCGAACAGCACTGTATATTCTGGTTCCGCCGTGCTAGAACTTTGCCATTTTCCTTCAATTTCAACACAAGCGTCTACGGTCGCGTCACATTGAAACACCATTTGTCGTACGATCACCAAAGTTAAGCAAAGCCGGGACTTAGATGGGTGACTACTTGAGAATAACAGCTGCTGTACGCTTGGATGTGAGTTTAGTAATGGATAATGGCCTAGAATTTCTAATCGGAGAGTCGAGTTCCAATTCCAGTTATGTTTGTCATATTTATTTGCGCGCAAATACACTTGGGAAAGATAAGAATGCACTTCTTCTCCCCCAGCTATGGGTTAATTAGCAAGACTTGTATCATTAAATCATTTTCATCTAAAAGAAAATCAATTAAATATATTTTCTTGCTTTAAATAACCTGCAATGGGTTGATAATCCGTAAAAAACGAATCAATCAATCAATTTCAATAAAACTGAAAAGCTTAGCGGAAACAGTTTTATGCAACCTTCAGCAGTTTCTTTTATGCACAACAACTTTCATAGAACGCCAAATAAAGAGTTATAACATTTTCCCGAAAAGGTTAGGATGCTGTTGATGTAGAAGGTTGTCCTGAATTATCAACAGTTTGAATTAATGGGGTGAATCTATTTTTCATATTCAGGGGAAAAAATATTTATCTCTCAGAGATAAAGAGAAATTTAAGTGGTGAGATATAGAAGCCATTTTTCCACTGTTTTAATTTTCCCTTTACTTTTTAAATATCCTCCAAGTTTGTTTTCAGTTTATATTGTAGTGAAACACTGTCCAATGCTTTACGTACTATTCATATGGAGACCTTTTCCCACTTTTTGAATTTCCCTCATATCTTGTATGTAAATATTTTTTATGACCTTTGGATTATAAACCCTACAATATTAATGAATGGTATTATCATTCAAAAGAGCTTTCACACATTACCACCGAATGCCTCTGACCTACAAATGTGTGCTTTGTCCTACAAGTCAAATTAACTTTTCTTAAACCTTGTAAACTATTCACAGCATTCCAAGCGAATCGTCTCCAAACGCTTCATTAATTATCTGTTTTATTATTCTAATATCTTTCCCAACTTGAAAAGGAAGAAAATGCAGTTTCATATATGCATTTTGCCCGCTGCCATCTTTCTCTCTTCCTCTACACAAAACTGCTTTTCATTTGTGTATTCACTCTCTAGATTTGAAATTAAAGGACGTTGAAAAATTTCTGCAAATACCTATTAGCCAATTTCCTTATCTTTACATAAGTATTTAAGAGAATAAATATCGCTACTATATTTCTGTTAGTCTTGTAGATATGTCATCACTGCAGACAGGTTCCGTTAAAAATATCTTGGATGGTTGATTTTGTTATCTATTTAATTAGCCTGGATTGAATCGGAGTTGGTAGACAGACGTGTAAACTTTGGTTGTACTCAAAAACCAACAGTGGGTAAAGTTAATTCGAGAATAACTCAAGAGATATAAAGAAAACAAAATGAAGGCGTTATCTTCTATTCCAAATTACTGATTATTTTCGTTGACTAAATTTGATGTGATTACACGTTCACCGTTTAAAATGGTAATAAGTTTCACTTTGCACGCAATGCTGGAGTCAAAATCTCTTGGAATCTCAGGTCATTGAAGGTACATACCAGCGTTTATTGTGTTCTTGTGATCCGGGCAACCCGTTAATTGCCTTCGCAATACGTGTGACTTGAGTGATGCGAAACTTTTTAATGAATTTGTTGAGGTCCAGTGAACAAATCAAAGTGTCATGTCGATGCTGTTTTGTTTCTGCTAAGAAATTCAATCAGCGATAACGCGCTCTCCACTACTGCTCATAAATGTATATAGAGATAAATGCTGAAAATACATTTTTTCTAACGTGTAGGAAAAGCTTTTGTAATAATATAAACACATGCTGTAAAATTTCTCTCGTTAGAATTTCACAATAAAATTTCTATTGATTAAGACAATGTTATGTAATTTAAGCGGAAGATTGTAACGTTTCAATTAAATGTTCTTCGCTAGCAAAAAAGACATGCGCTATTAGAAATGTTTTATTAATTATAAAGACGTTTGTGATTGCTTCTACACATGCACTATTTATGCTTGTTAATCTAGGTTGACAAGACAAACACATTTAACACAACACTTCAACACGAAAGTCATCGAGTAAAAAGAAAACTATTATAGCCATGCATAATGAACGAATTTAAACTTTCACTCATACGCTTAAAATACACATTAGACGCAGACGCAAAAACAGGCAGAATTTGAGTCGGACGCAGTTCAATGCTTAATTACTTTCTGACACACTTCATTGAGTTATAACGTCATTATAGTACAAGGGGGCCTAAAAAAACGTCAAGCGAAAAATCATCGTTCTTATTTTGACGCTGGGATCTTTGTTCTTTCAGCAGACAAAAATTACATTCTTTTTTAGCATAAATAATTTTGATATGCACTTCGTTAAATAGGGTGCATAGTCAAACATTTTATTTTGTTCCTGGGTTAAATTTGGTGTTAGTTACGGAACCAACAATATTGAAATGTTTTTCAAATTATTGAGCCGGTAACATTTGTCGATGTAAGTTCATATGACAAAAAGTTACTTCAAACATAATCATTTCTCACGAAAAGAATTGAGAATTTGTAATACTTGAGCGGAAGGAATATCATGAAAAGATTTGCTGTTGGCGTCTAAATCAACAAACGAAGTGGGAGAACAAAAGAAATGAGACATTCTTTTTTAAACAACACCTTTTTTTCATCTTTTAAACATTTCAAGAATATTTCCTTATGCAAATTAAAATCTGTTGCATTTGCCTTCAGAAGATTTTACTCTTTTTAGGCAACGTATTTATCTGATCTATTATCTTCTCTTCTGGGAGACAAAACTGCATTGAAAGGACGATATAAATATTTTGTCGAAATATTCCTCAATATCTTCCATATTTGAAATGTTCAAAGTGATTCCTCTTTGGGGATTGAATTGACAATGAAAACCGCTTAATAAATTTTCTAACCAGCAATTCGATAGTCTTTTTACTGGAATGATTTGGAATTTCGTCTTCCAAAAAAAAGTGGCTTTTTTTGTCCAAAATCTCTATCTATAAAAGGCAGGATATGTGTGTGTGTGTGTGTGTGTGTGTGTGTGTGTGTGTGTGTAACGAATGCACGGCCGCAATTTTCGATGGATTTGCACCAAAATTTACATGCACATGCTCCAAGTTAGCGGGAAGGCCAAGACCGGCTTTGCATTTCCCAACTCCCATCGATAGTGGAAATAATCGATTTTTTCATGCTTCTACGGCAGTTTTCATGTAGTTTGCTGCCATTTTCTACTGGCCAGAGTGAGAGCCTATAGCTGGCTGCCACGAATAGGCAGGAAGATTCTATTGGCCAGCATGAGAGCCAACAGCTGACAGACACGAATGTTAACTAGCATGCTAGCATGCAAAAAATCGATAGCTGCATTCGTCACAAGTGGGAAAAATTTAAACTGCATGGCACTTTACTCCAATTGGCTCATTCGCTTGCTTAATCTCAACGTTGATTCTGATTCCGCAGAACTGGGTTGGGTGTGAAAAAGTATTTGTTGTTAACATTCTTTTTTCATTCGGTTTTTCCAGTTACGAGTCCTTTTTTAAAGCTGATCGTATTGTGTTTATTTTGTTTAGTTCTTTTCTCGTAACAGATTTAAGTTTAGTATAGAGCTTAGAAAAACTTCGCAGTGTGAGATAGGCAAGAAGTAAGGCATGTAGCAACACCAGCACAGCAAAGGGCACTCCATTAAAGGCAAGGAAGGGCAAAAATATTTTAAGTCAAGTGATAGCGATTGCTGTATGAGTCGTAGGATTTTTTAATCAAGCACGGGCAACGCCGGGCCATGCTGCTAGTCCTCAGTAAATATTGGAAAATGCCGTTTCCCCGAATGGAGATTCATCTTTTTGAATTGATATTTGCCACTTACTGGAAAAGCTTTGAATGACGAGTGCTGAAAATTGTTCTTTACATTGTAACAACAATTCGCCATAGTTGATACTAGGCTGCAGTCAGTTCAAATCTTGGTTAGATTATCTTTGATCCTACACGTATGAACTGTTAAAAATTTGAACATCTGAAGGCTCACCTAAAAAAATGCCACAGTGCAAACGCTCTATCTCAATCATATTCGCTGCTGAATGTTGACTGGTTTAAGCGGTGGCTTTTATCTGGCTGCTCTTCGATAATAACCTATCTGCTATGTGGCACTAGCTCATTAAACATTTGGAATGACCGATAATACACCTCGTTTCTACTGGAGTATAAGCCTTTTTGAAGTAATTTTGTTGTTTCTCTTTAGGTTTTATATTAAATTGAGACATTTTAAATTTTGGTTGGTTGAATTTGTTTAGCGACATATCAACTCCTAGGGATTATTTAATGCAGAAATCTAAATATTTTGGAAGCCACTGTATGCCTTCAACTGCAGATAAAATGTATTGTTGGTATCTTTACTATAAAAAATACATTTTTATACTTTCGTAGTGTTTGCGGGTTCACCATTTTCCTATAACTGGGGCCCTAACGGGTGCTGCTACAACGAATCAAGGTAGTTTATCTTCATACCCAGGACTAAGAAATTTTTAATGGGTATATCTTAACTAAATCTGAGTAACATAATGCTCTCTATTTAAAAAAAAAAAAAAAACGGTACCAGGTAACAGATATATCAAATGAGGACTTTCAACATAGATACTGATATGGGACCTTACCCATAATAACATAATGGACTATTCCGTACGTAATAAATACTGCGCCTCAAGATGAAGCAAGGAGTTCAGCCCGAAGTCGGACGTCCGGCTGATCGGCTGATCGGTTGAACTCTCTGCCTTCGGGCGGGGAGGCACCCGAAGGAGGCTACGCCGAAGGGCGGAGTCTCTTTCGGGGAGGTAAACCGACCCTGAACCCGTTTATACGGGTTCAATGGGCATATTTTTGGCCGAGCCCACGGGCTCGGAGATCCCACGTTAAAAAGGCCTTGTGCCACATGACGCCCTCGTGGGAGGTGACTGAATATCGTTCAGTCTGAAGTCTGGAGTGAGGTCCGTCAGGAGTCTGTCAGTCAGTCAGAACGAGTCAGTCAGTCGAGTCAGAGGCAGTCCGAAACAGAGTCGCATTCAGACAATTACTACTAAACCTGATTGTTCGTACTAACACTTTCTACCTCTCTGTATATATTCCTGTTTGTAATATATCTGTGTTATTCCATATCCGTGTTCGAGTTCTTCTTTATTGGTTCTGCCTTGGACTATCACCGTGGTACAAGGAAACGGACCATAACAGATAGGATATGTAACTCGAGGAGAAAATAATTATATAATCAAGATGTTGGCGTTCCATATTACTTCAAAGAAAAGATTAGGAAGGAAACTTCCCATCAAGAGTGATAATACTTACTAGACTTGAGAAAATTATTTTCCTGAAAAATCGTTTTAATAGAAAGATTTTATAAATTTCAATCAAAAGTAGCCGAATGTTTCCTGATAAGGAAACAATTAATATTATCATTATATTTATATAATCTCTCTATAAATTATTTGACAAATAAGATATAAGAATTCTTTGTTATATGTGTGTTAAAAAAAGGATTTCTGATATAGAAAAATAAAATCTGTAGCTTCATACTGGCTTATACGCCATAAAATAGCTTTTCTGTGTCTTTTCTATAAATATTTAATGTTAATTGTTCGGATGAGCTTTCCTTTTTGGTACAGTGACTTCATTACTAGATTGGCAGCTAGGTCTCAATCCTTTTACATTTGAAAGTACTAGATGCAACCTCAGTGCCATGCAGAAGTTTGGTACTGTTTGATGATACCCGGGACCAACTCCTTGATTATATTCCCCAAGGGCTCATGTTGGGAGGGGTATAGGGCCTAGTACTGAGAAATGTGAAAAAGGAAGCCATTTTAAAACAGAAGTCATGTAAAAACAGATGAAACATGAAATAAACAATTTATTTAAATTAAATATAAACTAAATTTTTATTTCACTCTTTGCTTAGATGCCCTTCCGATATGGATGCCCGGGGCCGTCGCATGCTACCCCCCACACTTTTGCACGCTAGTATGCAGCCTCAGTCGCTATGCTAATAGTTTCTTCTTTCGCACTTCCCGCATGTGGAACTCACATCCGGTTTCCTGCTTTCCTTTCAACCATGATTTTCGCAAATATAATTGCAACATCAATCCTCATCTTTTGTATCTCCTTGTTTTATTGTCTTCAGTTTCTTTCACTCTCAGTAAGCCCGTGCGTCTCAGTGGCTTTATCGCCTTGCTTGCATCGAAATGACTAAAAACAAATTTACAAATAATTGGCTAATATTGATTTTTACTAAAACTGGATGGTTTGGTTTCTTATTTGTCGAAATTAACCTTTGACATCTTCGCGTTATGTACAAATTTTTCTCTAATGAAGAACTGTGAAAATCGTAATCTGCAGCTAATTCTGTTTTCCTTATTTCCTTCAGCTGATATTTTTCTTTTTCTCTCTGAAATATTAAGAGACACGTCACATGTATCAGATTTTCTATTTTTCATCACTTTTAATCGTTGGTGGCAGAAAATATTAATTTCGGGTCATAAATGACAAGCTAACCAAATAACATTTTAATTTAAAATCGTTTAACTTAACCTCTTAGAAGACTATCCATTAAATGTTCTCCAAAAAGGGTTTTAGTTATATAAACCAATAAAAAATACGTGTAGGTCAAAATACCAAATAGCAGTTTACTATTTTGCCTTTCATTTTGGACTTGCCTTTTTATTGGTGTTTGTTTGTTTTGTTCGCATTCAATGCACTTGTTTGGCCCAAGTAGAAAGCATTGTATATCGAATCAGTGGGCCGAACAACTTTGTGGAAAAGGTCGCGTCTTCAAATGGAGAGGTTTCAAGACTTTTTACAGAGTATTTCATAGTCGAATGGGCGAGCATCATCAGTATATGCCTCAGTACTCCTGATCATCTACCCGTAATGCTCTTTTCAAATTGAAGTTTTATATTTTTTTCTTTTTTTTTTTTCTTCTCTTTGGTTGGTTGATTCTTTCCATTTCAGTCAGGCGTTTTTTTGTCTTTTTTATTTTTTAGCACTTTTATTATTTGTTTTATTTCTTTCTTTCTTCATTCTTCTTCTTCTTTATTTCTTATTTGCTTTCTGTTTTCTTTTTATGCCATTTATTGTTTATTTTTCTCTTCTTTCTTTCCATCATTCCTTCTCTTTCTTATTTTTGACACCACTTTCTTTCATTTTCGATCTCGTTCTTTCACTCAAAGTTTTTTTTCCTTCTTTGTTTCTTTCATTGTTTGTTTATTTCTCTCTTTCTTTTTTCTTTCTTATTCATCATACAATGTTTATTTATCAGTTAATCTGCGCATTCATGCATGCAAGAATGTTTATTTATATATATATATATATATATATATATATATATATATATATATATATATATATATATATTCGAGGTCATTTGAAATGAACTTATATACACAAAATTTCTTTGTCTCCCTTATTAGGTTTGTCAGTCAAGATGTTTTGCACGAACATGTCATGGTGTCAGCTAAATATATATATATATATATATATATATATATATATATATATATATATATATATATATATATAAATATGAAATGGACAAAGTCCGACAATTATTTTAAGACATGCTCTGTCGGAGGACGCATATTTTTCTATGAAAATTTCTCGGACATTCAGGTCGGTAAATGTCGTTAATACTGTTTATTATAAACACAGCATTTACTTAAATATTTGTATCTGTAAAAAAGAATGTATAAACATAGAAATGTCTTAAAAATATATATGTATGCATACATACCTACATATATATATATATATATATATATATATATATATATATATATATATATATATATATATATATATATTAGTATGGCTTTTAATGTAAGTACTGATTTAGTCATATACAGGCACTAATGTTTGAGCAGTTGTACTGGGTTCTACCAAACAATCCCGCTTATTTGTGTGGCTTGTTGCAATTATTTTTCCTGTAAATCCTAACCTATAGTTGACAAAGTAAAAGAGAAGGTGAGTGTCCGCACAGAACAGCCTCTTCTTTGTTATTTTAGGTTCGTCTCTAGTTGCAGCTCAGTGTACACGCCTAAATGCACACATTTACGTGGATGTGTGTGTCCTAAAACAATGTTTGTTATTAAGATTTTCTGTTTGACTATTTCTTCCTTTTCTTTTCTTCGACCGGTAGCCTCGCAAGGCCAAAGAGTTCAGTCGACACTGCTATTTAATCCATAGTTGGGGAATAGGAGAGACAGATTTTAGCTTTCCCAAGCGCATTAACGCGAAAACATGCTAGCCCGGAATTTAAACTCGGTTCATTCGATATCCGTTATATAAGTTGCACAGCCTTACGAGAAGGAAAATTTTGAATTCCAAGCCGTGGAGAAAGCTATAGAAAGGCACTCCACTAACTTACCCTGAAAGTCATTGCAATTAACAAATAATAAAAAAAGGAACATGAGGAGAGTCTTGATTGCCTACCTCCCGAAGGAAATGATATTAAAACAATTTTCTCTATACATTAAATTCAAATTTGAAATAGTAAAAAAAGACTTTCACTTATATATTTTTACCTTACGTCTGAAATTGTGTATTTGTATTTGTATGAATATTTATTTCGATAGATGTTTATATATCTATATTTGAGAGAAAATAACTCCGATTCTGATGGAAATCGTTACTTGAGTCGCTGGACTGCTTATTCATTTATCCCAGTCCTTCAAACAAAATTAGAAGTAAGAGAAAAAATTAATAGTGCCTCGACCACATATAGTTGGTAAATTTTGATTATTATTATAATTAATATTAAATATCGAAACACATGAGCATACACTATATATATATATATATATATATATATATATATATATATATATATATATATATATATTCGTTTAAAAATATGATTCCTTCGCTACATAAGAGTTCTCATGTTTCAAAAACGAGAGCCGAAACCATCCAAATAATTATTAAAATTAAGTTGAATTGAGGTGTTTAGTCCTGTTTCATCTTCAAGCGAAATTTTAGGAATATGCTATCCCTCGGTTTACGTGTGTTTTTAGGCATGGTCCGTTACAGAATTCGTTATTGTGGGAGTGGCTAGACTATTTTCCTTCGTTACGTGGTCAGAGAGTTAATTCTTCTGAGATGTGTGTGTGTGTGTGTGTGTGTACCAACACAAGGTCTGACCAAAATTCATGATAAAGATAAAATTCATGATAAAAAAAAAATTAAAATTTTAGATAAAGTTCCTTTTTTCCATCAAGTCATTCATTTCTGTAGTTCACTGTTACTAACAAAAAGAATTTTTTTTCCTGATTATGGGCATGTTGGTCGAAACTAGTCGAGGAATCTAACTGAAATAATAAAAACGAAAGAATATTAATATACAACCCAGTGAGTCTGAAGATTTTAATTTTTTTAATATTTTTTATTGTTCAAAGCACATACGCATACACACGCACGCACGCACGCACGCACGCACGCACACACACACACATATATATATATATATATAATTAAGTAACAAAAATCTTGGTAATCCGTTTGAATAATCCCAAGGAGGATGAAATCCGGAGAACTCAAAGTTAAGTCAAAGCGAATAATTTAATTTGAAGAGAAAAAAAGATCACTTTAAGGTTCCATTAGTTATAATTTATTTCACCAGAGATTTTATTTTTCTCTGGATCTTCAGACTTCACTTTCAAGAGTGAAAAAAAACAAAAAAACTCAGCTGTCTTTGCTCATTTTTTTTTCACCCATGAAACTGAAGTCTGAAGATCCAGAGAAAAATGAAATCTCTGGTGAAATAAATTTTAACTAATAGAACCTTAAAGTAAAGTGGTCTGTTTTTTCTTCAAATTATATATATATATATATATGTATCCAGAGAGAGAGAGAGAGAGAGAGAGAGAGAGAGAGAGAGAGAGAGAGAGAGAGAGAAAGAGAGAGAATTGTTTTCTTGTTTGCAAACAGATTTCTTTTTAAAATTATTTTATGCAAAAATTGTTCATATCATTGTTTGTTCCTAGCACGTTCGGTTGATCCATTAGTCGTTTTCAAAGATTTTGGTTATACTGTTACAAATGGTGTGCTGTTTGCTGAAACCTGAGCATATTTTTAATTTCTGAACATGGCTTGTACGAGGCTCATTCAAAAAGCTCTTAGCCTCACCAGAAGGATTTGGAGAAATAAAACAGTTTTTCACTATTTTTTTTAATATAGTCCCCCTTGACATCAATGCACTTGGTCCAAAGACGCCTAAGCATTGCAATCCCCATCACGGAAGGTGTCGTCCTGGTCCTCCAAAACCTCCTCTACAGCACATATGATCTCGCAGGTGGGATTTGAGTCTAGGAAACAGGAAGAAGTCAGATGGAGCTAAGACTGGTGAGTAAGGGGGATGGGGTAGCAATTCAAAACCACAGTTGGCTGCTTCAGCTACTGAAACCTGAGCAGTTTGAACGGGTGCGTTACCCTGGAGCAAAAACACATCTGCTCTCAGCTTTCGTCTTGATTGCTTCCTTCAGTTGTCTTAATTCTGATGCATAGTAATGTCCGTTAATAGTTTTTTTTTCCTTTTCCAGGCAGTCTATCATGATTACGCCTTCACAATCCCAAAATACTAAAGTCATCACCTTGCCAACAAAAGCTGCCTGCATGAATTTCTTCGGGGGTGGAGAACCAGGGTGCTTCAACTGTTTGCTTTGACTCTTTGATCCAGATTCGGAGTGATGCGGTGGAAATTCTCAGGGTCATCTTAGAAGCAAATCAGAAGTGTCCTGGAAATGTCATTCCTTCTCAGCTCCTGCTCTGGTGTGAGCATTCTTGGGACCCATCTTGCAGACAGTTTGCTCAGCCTCAGGATCTTAGTTAGAATAGGATAGACCGAACCAGAACTAATGCCTTTGGACTTAGCTACCTGCTGGACAGAAAGACGTCTGTCATCCAAAATCATACGGTGAATGGCATCAACTTATTCATCAGTGGTCATCTGTACTGTCCCTGCTCCTCTTGAATACCGCAGCCCACTTCCTCACAGTTGCATAGAAGGAGAGTCCTCAGCAGGTGTCCGTACCATGTCTTCAGGATTTTCCTTGGGTGTCATATCTTTATTTTGAAGAAGACTTATGACTACTCAGGCCTCTGTTTTGTCCATTTTTAGATTTGTCGCACGCCCCTCACTAAGACATGAGATCTGAATTAGTTTTTAATGTTTTATAAGATGTGGTTGTGTTTTGCCACAACAAAAATTTTCAGCTCTTGATCTCCTTTTTGGGTGAAACTTGGAAATTTTTTTAATGACCCTCGTACAGCGATGTTCACTGTTGATTTTGTTAAGGGTTGATTTTTATTTTTATAATGAAAGCTTCTATTATTTTTAGACGTTTTTTAGTTAGTTTATTGGTGTTTTCGACAAATACGCTGCGTATCAAAGTTAGAATATTTCCATGTCTGTTTAGATGGTTACCGATGGCGCTATGGTCCGAGAGGGTTAAAATCAGCCATCTTGATAAAAAAAAAACCCTTAGCAGGAGTACTTTGTCACTTATTTTGAAAGTAACATGTATTAAGGAATACATGTACACGACTGTTTGCATGTGTGTGCATGTGTAGGTAAGACAAAGTGGAAAATCTATTTAACCCCGCGTTTCGTTCCATACAGTAAGTGTCTTCAAGTTGGAATAAAAGGCAAACCCATGTGTGAGGAAAAGTGTATTGGAAAATGGTGCAGAGGTAATAAAGATCCCTGTCAGAAGCTGCGCCTAGAGAGATGATGTTTTACTCACTAAATCCAATAAGATTTTATTGATTTGAAATCTAGCCTATTCTGAGTACATCTCTCTTTTATTAGTTCGTATATTACATTGTGCTCCTACTATTTTTGTGATGATGGGTCATATTTTATTTGAGCCCAGTTTGGGAGATCAGTGCACCTTCAATGGATTTTCCTCTGAACAAAACTACTTATATGTGTTGTTCTTATCCTAAGTATTATCGTTCATTACCAAACTTCGGTGGATTATTCTATTCAGTAACCTTTCCTAGGTGACAACAATATATATATATATATATATATATATATATATATATATATATATATATATATGTATGTATGTATGTATGTATGGGTCATTTAATGCTGAAATTTAATTTTCTTAGGAGCATGACTAATTTTTTTTTACAAAAATGTATTGCTGGTAATGTGTTTTTTTTTTTTAAATCCATTGCTGGTAAATTTTTTTTTACAAAAAAAATGTGTTGCTGGTATTAGTCTATTTTTATTTATTTATTTATTTTTTTACAAAATGCATCGCTGGTAATTTTTTACCATGAAAATGTATTGCTGGTATTTTTACTATAAATTGTGTTGTTATACCTTCATAGAGTTTTGACCCCAGTTTGGGGGTTAACTATTTGCCCAGAGTTGGAGCCCTAACAGGTTCTACCATTCTGGGTCTGGCTGAACCTGTTTAGTATGTCTATCATCTTGGTGAATGATTGGTGATTGCCAATTATAAGTAGACCATCGCGGAGATGAGAGATGTCTCTGTCCGGATACATCGTACTGTACGTACAGTTGTGACAGAAGGAACGAACGGCGAAGCGGATACAGGGAAGAGAACAACGAAAAATACAAAGAAACCGGTGTGGAGGAAATAAACGTCCAATCTGCAATTGCGTTCCAAAACAGAGTTGCTAATTTCTTTTGACCACACACATCTATCTATCTATCTATCTATCTATCTATCTATCTATCTATCTATCTCAGCATATTTCTATCTATCTACCGTATTTTTGGTGTTTAAGATGCATTTTTCCTTCATAATCTGATGCCAAAATTCGTTTGAGTCCTGTACATAGAAGGTATGAATAAAAGTAGCCACTGAAGTTTCTGAGGAAAAAAGAATGGTAAAATCTCGAAAATAAACTCTATAAATGAGTTTTCGATCATAGAAGCCATGGATTATCCGTTTTTACAAATATGATAAGAAGATTCCATGCGATAATAATTTAGAAAATCCTACTGGTCATCCATCTTGTTATTGATTCATAAAACACAAAGGCCTGTATATAAAAACGAAATGGCAGACGCTTGCCCAGAGTGCATGTGAGGTGAAGAATTAGTTGGGCAAATAAGAAGTGATCTTATGATTAAGTTATTTAAGAAATGTGATATCACATGTTTGCCTTACTTCATTTATTTAAGCATGGAAAAACTCTTATTTTCATTTATAATCTTCATTGTTACTTTTTCCAAACAAAGAATCTGATACAGTATTTACATTAGTCGGACTATTGTCCTCATCTTTGTCGCCATAGAATCTGATCCTTATGTGGGCACATTCTCACCAGCGTGAAAAATATAGCTAAAATTATTTTATCATTCATAGTCTGTATTGTTATCCTTTTGAATTTTCTGAGTTAATTAATTAAAATATATCATTTATTTAAAACATTCTATGACCTATTTGGAAAAAATAATAATTAGTAAGAAAAAGTAACAAGTGAATGTTGAAATGGTAGAAATCGTCTGTCTTCATTAAATTTAACCTAAAACATAAAAGTTGTTTTTGAAACGGTCCAAGAGATAAAAACGAATCTATAACCATTTCTGAATACGATGAACTTTTAATTAATATAATTATGATTCAGTTTTAAATATGGAATATATTATGCCGCCAGTCTGAATAGATCGCATTTAAAATTTGATTTCCTGAGATTTTATGATGGGGAACTGTATATTATAAATAAATAAGTCATGAATGGCGAATTTATGGTAGAGATTTATTTCGTCTAAATCTGATTATTCCAGCATTTTTCTGATGTTCACCTAATCGTATTAATCAAGGGTTCACTGCTTACGATCAATTACTTTTCAGATCGTCAATGATACGACGCCATTTGCCATGCAAAGAGCTGCTGCTTGCCACCTGGCCAAGTTTGTCTCCTCACGTTTTCTACATTTTATTTATTTCTTTATTGCAGTCGGCCGGAACTTTTCCTTCTCGGGCTTTCCTCGTGATTTCATATAGACAGCTATATACATATGTGTACGTTTGTATAAATATATAAATATACATCGTTAGCTTAAAATTTCAAGAAATATTGATTATTAAATCGTACACCAGGTCATGGCGAAGAATATATGATTCAGAATATCAAATGACCAACATGGAGTCCTAAGGTAAAACTGAAAAGAAATCCCGTCTTCATAGAAAAGTTATATATAGTCGGTCGACATTGTAACAGCAAAGGAATTAAAAAAAAATATCAACGGAATTTAGTTAACAAATATCTGCAACGGAACAAAAGAATGACGTTTCTCCAAGAAGCATGAAGCATATCTTGAAAAACGTGTGCAGATATTAAATGCTTGAGCTGTTTGAAACGATGCCAACCACAACATCGTTGGACGCCTCAACGTAATGTAATGGTTAACAAACTTAAAACATTCAGTTCTTCAACGTGTGTCCCATTTTCGTGGTTTTCTACAAAAATTTATACACTTAGTAAATGGCAACAAACACGGATTTGACATTTGCTGCTTTTGTAAGATGTGAAGATATAAAATCTTGGGAAAGGTTCAGAAAATCCAAGGAAAAGTTTTGTGGAATTGGAAACCAGGAAAAACCATTCAAACAGCTAGAATACTAAGAGGAGTTTTAGCGTATTGAAGAGACTTGCTGTCACTTAATCTCCAGTATAACCGATCCATTGTTACTATTACTACAACTACTTTAACTAAAATTACTACTACTAATGCTGATACTACTAATAATAATAAAAGCAAATGCAAAAAAAAACAGAAGTGGAGAGGAAACAATCAACTGCTTAATGCAGCATAGGACACAGTAGAAACAGAAACATGACTGGTTTGGAAGGATTATCTACTGGGAACTGTGCAAATGCGTTCGATTTGATCATGCAAAACAATGATATATGCATAAACGAGAATATGTCTTAGAGAATGGAATACATAAAAACCTCTGAGTTTTAAACTGCTCACCCAATCCAGGCCAGAAAACCAGGCGTAATTATCATGAACAAAGTGAAAAAGAGGATGGGAATTGCTGTTCCAACGAATCTTCTTCTTCTTCTTCTTCTTCTTCTTCTTCTTTGTACCGTGTCCCTTCAGGACGTAGACAATAATGTCTCTGCATAATTTCTTATCCTTTTTGGCTCTTAGTAAGGTTTTTTTATTCTTTTCGCAATCCTTTCCAATCCTTGTTCTGTCATCCATTTACACAAGCTCGTTATGTAAGTTACTTGTTGCTTGTTTCTGTCCCTCTTGTCTTCATTATATCCCTGTGAGTGTTAAATTCTCCTAGCTCTCTTTCCTCGTTATGTCCTAGAAATGTCAGGTATTTCTTTCTATTTCGAAGTGTAAGCCTACTTATTTTCAATTTTCTTTTTCAATTTTCACATTTTCTGCCCTCTTCCCATCATCTCAAAACCCAGTTGCTTAATAGTTTCACCGGTCTCGCCGGGTGTATTGTCATGTAACAACAAAACTTTCTTCGACAATAGGCTTCGGCGTTTGGTGTGAATTGCTGGCTTCAGATTGCTGAATCATACGCTTCAGACTGTTGACCATACGCTCATTTTCCATACAATCTTCCAGGATAGGCCCTTTTGAGTCCCATAAAATGGCTAGCATCAACTTTCCCGCCGAAGATTGAGTGTTGAATTTCTTCGCCGATGGCGAACCATGCTTTTTCCATTCTATACTCCGTCTTTTTAACGATTCTGGCTCATAGTGATGAACCCGCGTTTCATCTCCTGTGACAATTATGCTAACCAAAAAATTCGCGTTCATTGTCGTAGCGGCCAGTAAACGTTAGCATACCTCAACACACTTACGCTTGGGTTCTGCAAGAAGCTCTCTTGTCACGCATCTCGCACAGACTGAACTTTTCATGAACGATTTGATAGACAGAACAATGACTAATCTGCAGAGAACCTGCTATCTCATCGATGATAACTCGCCGGTTTGCCATTGCCATCTCTCGAACTTACTGAATCTTCTCGTCAATGATGGAGGTTGACGGGCATCCCGTCCCTGCGGCACTCTTGTCTCGATCCACTCATACGCACAAGTAGTGCACTGTGTTAAAAGCCTCCAATGAATTTCAGCCCTTGAAACACCTTCCGGCCAAAAAAAATCGGATCCCAGCTCTTGTTACTCCTTCATGCACACTGCTAGCGGAGCGGCAATGTTTACATTGTAATAGCAGCAACAAAACTGGCTCGCTCAAGCTCAAACTTCGATTAGTACTAACTATAAGCATGCATGATCAGAGGGCAGTGTGACAAACCGAAAGAGAGGGGGGGAGAGAGGGGGAGAGAGGGGGGAGAGAGAGGGGGAGAGAGGGGGAGAGAGAGGGGAGAGAGGGGTAAATGTAATCCTCATACTGTTTTAAATTTACGAACGTAAACTTTTTGAAAACAATTAATTTTTAGGATCCAAATGATATCAAATATATTTTTTTTTCCTTTTTTGAGAATTTTCTCAAATTTGAAAACCCCCTATTAAGATTACCTTTCCTATGCCTGGTCAATGTATACTTGTCATTGTATTGGGTTCAGAGAAAGAATTTTAGGAATCAATTACTCTGTGTTCACCGCCCATCGATTTATTGGTTCGTGCATGTGACTCCATGTGATTATCAGATCATTTCAACTAATACAAGACTAGGATAGCAGCAGTCAAAGAAAATTCTTCCCCGTAATTATCACTAAAAAAAAAAAAGAAAAATATTTTCCTTTTTTGCTTTAGTTCGTTACATATCTGACTATTTTTTCTGTCGTGTTTTGTCGAACGCCATTTTGAATTTGCATAAAATATGCCCGTTTTCATTATAAATGCTGTTTCAATTTGCGTGTGACAAAACAGCCGGTTGATTTTTGAATAAAAGAAAACAAAGACTGAAAAAGTAGCTGAAAAGAGGCCGAAATCAGCTGGCTATAGCCGAATACAATTTGATAAAACAAACTGAATGAAAGGAACGCCGACAAAAAAGGAACGATATAAAATGTGCAAGTGTCACTTCTTTTCATTTGATTTTACAATATAATTATTCACAAAAGGAAAACCTGATAAAGAAAAATTCCGACTTTTTTTTTTAATTTCATAATGAAAATAAAAGAGGAAAAATTATTTGCACGCAGTAGAAGATAATGAAAGAGAATAAATTAAATAATTTGACAAACACATTTTGCTTTAGATTTTCGAAACGATACATTAGTAAAGAAAGATTTAACTAATGTTTTTATAATTGGTTATGTTGACAGTTTGTAGATGAATTGGAAATTTTTACATATGAGGCGAACAAAGAGTGAGAGAATGTCAATCCCATGAATGAATAATTGTTGACAAGTAAGGATCGATAATTGGCGTTCATTATTAAAGGCCAAATCATAGTGTAATACTCACCCAGAACAGGGGGGCTATCTCAAATCTCGTCGATTTTGAGATTCGATTTGAGTTTCATATAGCTTACTGCTGTAGTTGGTTTAAGAAATTCAAAGAAAAAATAACGATTTTTAATTGGAATCAAAATGTTTATCTTGGTATCTATTTGTTTTGTTATAACTAAGGTCTTATTACGATTAATATATAATTTGGTGGAATATTAGATCCATCCCTTCCAACCTGTTAACAAGGGTAAACAAAATGTTTTATACATTTTAATAATCATAATAATATTATAAGAATTTTAATAATTAAATATCCATAATAAAATATTTGTTAGGAAGAAAAGTTTGTTAAAAACTAAACATGACCGAACACTAATAAAATTAAACTTTCTTGGGAGAGACTTTATAATATTTGTAAAAAGATAGACTAGAAAAATCGTATTACTAAATTATTTCTTTAAATCAAATAAGATTAAAATATTACATTTCAGTATAAGAAGTATCGTAAAAATTGAACATACCTTTTTCAGAAATACAGATTACGGAAAAAAAATAAAATAAAATAATTGATTATTAGTGTATTCTTGTAGGCACCTCGAGGTGGTGTAATGTAAGCAAGCTTGTCTCGCTAGAACATTTACGACTGAGTGAGTTCGATCCTCACTGGGGGGCCTCTTACTTTCGGCCTTGTGCCACATCCAAGCTACGCTTGGAAAAATTAGAGCATCTCGAGGTGGTGTAATGGTTAGCAAGCTTGTCTCGCTAGAACAATTACATCTGAGTAGTGAGTTCGATCCTCACTGGGTGTCTCTTTCTGCCTTGTGCCACATCCAAGCTACGCTTGGAAAATCACTAGGGCACCTCGGCGTGGTGTAATGGTTAGCAAACTTGTCTTGCTAGATCAGTTACAACTGAAAAGTGAGTTCGATCCTCACTGGATGTCCCATACTTTCGGCCTTGTGCCACATCTAAGCCGGGCTTAGAAAATCCATATCAGTGTATTCTTGCTTCAGGATCGCCTGCCGGAAGAGTACTTTTTCGGTAGCGTTTCTTGGGCGAACAAGTATGACGTTGTAAGAACCGAAACATGCCATGACCCCAAGTCATAACATCACTGACGAGGTGATCCTGTGCATTCGTTGGAGTGTTTTTATAACGATATTTGCTTTATGAATAACAAATTTATAGAGAAGAATATTAAATTAAATTTAAGTGAAAAATGTTAAATTAACTTCCAAATAATAAGATCAAGTTTAATAAATTACATTTTTTTAGTGGATTTCACAAATAATGTTTGTTCTTCCACTGAAAATATAAAATAATATTGCAAGTTCGAGGGAAATAAAATAAATAAATCGTATACTTCAATTAAATAAGCTAAACTTATATCAAATGTAAAAAGAAAAACTTTCTTAAGACAACTACAACAACGATCTGGGTTAAATAGCAGTCGACTGGTTTACCTTGCCTTGAGTGGAAGCCAGTCTACGAGACGAAAACTCTATAGCTAAACCCTGGAATGGCATTTTGGAGACTCAGTGTTACTTTGTGCACTATTTTCTTCGGAAAATTGTGGCTGTCTCATCCCCCAAAAGCGACACGAGCAGGCACTTATGCAATAGTAATCGGCTGGGAGCGGCGGGCATCGGCAGTCACATATAAAAAAAACTGCTTTCTTGTTGTGACGTCTTCTATCCCGATAACTGTGGTGGTGCACTGACTAACGCTATCATCACCCCCACCCCATCATCATCATCATCAATACATACTCTACACGGGATCAACAAGAACGACTAATCTTGTATCAAGGACACACGAAATGCCATATTTCCTTTCTACAAATTTGTTTTGAAATGTATCTTTTTATTTTCATAATTTGTCTTAATTTCGAAATTAGTTTTTCTTCGACTTGAAAGAATTTCCTACGTCTCATTCTCCCGTGGAAAAAAATTCCTAAACTCCCCGCCCCATAAGTCGAAGAATAGTAATTCTATTTTATAAACAAATGAAGATAATAAAGATCATGGTAATTAATTAACATTCTTGTAATGACAAAAGTATACAGGTGTAGGCTTTAAGAAAGCTTTATTCAACCGAGAATACAAGGTTCGCGTATAGTGTCCTTTTATAGTCTCAATAAAGAGAAATAGCTCTCTCAAAGAGGAGAGTAACAAAACAAGAGGAAACTACACTTGATTATTCATAACAATTCTATCGCATTTTCTTCAAACTTATAAATATTATCCCAAAAATACTTACAGAAACTAACGAATGCCCGGGGGTACCTCGGCGTGGTGTAATGGTTAGCAAGCTTGACTTGCTAGAACATATTACGACTGAGTAGTGAGTTCGATCCTCACTGGGTGCTCCGTACTTCCGGCCTTGTGCCACATCTAAGCAGCGCTTAGAAAATCATGGGCACCTCGAGGTGGTGTAATGGTTAGCAAGCTTGTCTCTCTAGAACAATTCCGATTGAGTAGTGAGTTCGATCCTCACTGGGTACCCCCTACTTTCGGCCTTGTGCCACATCTAAGCTACGCTTGGAAAATCACTAACGAATACTCAGTATAAGTACTTCCTAAACTTTTTTCGAAACACGTCACAGTTTATGTATAAGAAATTTTTCATGGTGCCTTCAGAAAATACTTAACGACTCTATTTCTTTTCATGACCCGATCCAATGCTGATGTCCTAATTACCATTACTCACAGAATTAGCGAGACACTAGACAACAAATGCAACTCAAGGACTATCGCGTTAGATATTTCAAAAGTCTTTGGCAAATTGCGACATGAAAGATTACTGAAAAAAACCCCCCAAAAAAACCCAAACTCTCTAGCTATGGAATCACTGGAAGAATTTTCGCAGTTATAAAGGCCTTCCTAACGGGTAGGTCCCTGATGTTAGTCGTTAACGGCCAGTCCTTTGGGGATCAACGCAGGACACTCCAAGTTTCTCTTCTCTGTCCAACTCTATTGCTATTGTACATAAATTGATCTGCCTCCAATCATTTGTGAATATCTTACAACGGGGTATATAGGTACATAACTCTTTAACTCAAATGGCTTCCGGACCTTCTACAGGGTACACATCATTGAAAAATATATAGTTAACTCAAAAAAAAAAAAAAAAAAAAAAAAAAAAAAAATACAAGAATCACTTAACAAAAATTAAATAAATAAAAATAAAAAAAGTATGAGGAATATTTTTCTGTGGTAGTTTAGAATGCTTTGGGTGAATCACTGAATCTAAGGTTTGTTTCTTCCGGAAATGTTTCATTTTTGAGAAAAGGTAATATTTATTGTGAAAGAGAACGAACTCTAGAGTGGGTGAGCAATTTATGATGTTAAGATCAAGTGTAGCAAGTTACATTCAAAAATTGAACACCCAGTGTCGTAATGACGGGTACAAAATAAAGTTTCAATTTTACATCGTACGCACATTGTAAATGAACTGAGATGATCAGACATATGCTAATTGTTTGATTTTGGAACTGTAGCTTTTCTCTAATCGAAAAGAAAGACACAAATGTTATCGTTTCACTCAGTCATAAGGTCAATCCAGCAAGATGTCCGTTCGTTTTTATATTTCTCATTTTCCCGTCTAGAAAAGTTGAAACAAACATGACATATGCACAATGTTCTCTTTAGTAACCTAACAATATCATGATGGAATTTTCGTCATTCACACTGATTTACAGAATTGCAATGGTTAGTATTCCCGTCATCGAAATTAATGGGTTTAAAACTCTTATGGGGACGTTAATCGGTCGGGCGTAAGTTGATGCATGACTGTATTAAAATGTTCAGATATCACGCGGCGCCCCGAGGATATAACCACGGCGCCTCGCTGAAAACCAGGCACGCGAACAGACAGGTTTTAGGAGTGGCTATTCAACAATAGCCCTACTACGAACAATAGACCAACTGATCGGAAAAATTGTTTAAATCCTGTTGACTATGAAAAGCCATTTGACTTGGCAGAGTACAGGGCAGTTGTAAACTCACCATAAAAATAGATTTGAATGAAAATTATATCAAATTTATTGAGAATATGAATTAGTAAGTGCAATGGAATAATATTTTGACTCGACAACGAAACACAATAAAGACTGAAATATAAACTCAGCCTCGCTTTGAAAAATATCTTGCGTGAAAAGTAGTGAGAAGGGATAGGAAAAAATAAAGGGAGAAAGTTTAAAATATTTTACAATTTCTTCACCATTTTTTTTTATTCATATTAAAAACAAAGGACAAATTACAAAACTGCTAAGTGACTTAAATTAGGTAAGAAGTCCCAAGGTAGGACTTAAAAGAAAAGAAAAAAAAAAAGAAAATAATTTTGAATTACAATGTCTCTCCCCTTCCCAAATCTAAGAATACGCATACACCAGACAGGCGACGGCACCTCGAAGTGTAATGGTTAGCAAGCTTGTCTCGCTAGAACTATTACGACTGATTAGTGAGTTCGATCCTTACTGGGTGCCCCATACTTTCGGCCTTGTGCCATATTTGAGCTACGCTGGGAAAATCACTAGGCAAGCGATTAAGAAGTTAAACAGAAATTAAACGATGGCCTAGAAAGCGTTTAGCAAAAATACACATATAATGAAATGTGTTTCGCCATTATGCTTAAAACGTAAATATCTGAAAACCAGCTATGACGTACAGGTGTGAAAGATGGAAATTAACAAAATCGCTTGAAAACTAATTCAGAAGCGCACAAAGCTGAAATGAAAGAAACCTTTTAGGGAAATCTCTAATAGATAGGAAAAGGTCGTCATGGATCAAGGAACAGGGCAAAAGATATCACAGAAGTGATTAAATGATAAAAGTGAGCAACATAGCGTGCAAAAAGAAAAAAGATAAACAGTCGGAATAAAAGGTTGCTTTAGTAAATGACCAACTAGAAGATGGATAAATAAAATAAAAGGTTTGGCTGCTAAGAAGTGGTAGAGAATATATAGTAGTGACAGCCATCAATAAAACGGAAGACCTTTTTGCCCTTCAGTGAACTAGCAATAGCTGCTTAAAACAAAATGGCTGGCGACTCTCGTTTTGCGAGCACATCTGTCTGTTAGGGCGGCTAGCCAATCCCTATTGCAGACGCATATGTGTTTGTTCAACACCCACAGAAACCACTTGTGGTTTATACCGCAACTGTCCTGCGCAGAAGTCATTTACAGTTTTTGAGAGAGCAAGTACTATAACCTGCCATGATCAGCAGTTTCATCAGAACTCGAAATTTCGGTCACGATGACTTGTAAACTCTTGCTAGCAAAACTATCGCCGGGCCTGAAACAGTTCCATCTACCCAGTTTTATTATTCGGTTGGTGCAAAATAATGACGTAATAATGTCGTTTTTGACGTATTTTTAACGTCAAAAAACGACATTATTACGTCATTATTTTTGCACCAACCCAATAAAGGCGTATGCCAACCCATTGTATCATTTTCAATCACTTTACAAAGTTCCTGCATGTTGTGGCCGCTTTACCCCCCCCCACCCACATATATATGTATATTACTTATATGTTATTTTCAGTGGATACCCTGATTTGAGTAGATGTTTTGTTTATTTATTAAGCAGTATATATATTATTTTCATCTACCGAACTGAATATTCGAGGAATCTTATTAAAGAAAACATATGCGCTCTCTGGCAGGATTCGAAGCTGCCTTCCCATAGCGGGTACTGTAATTACATCTGATATGCTTCAAACCTCTTGGCAATGAGATGGCCATGAAAAGTTGAATAGAGCCTCTAAAACTTTGTTTGACCATCGACGCAATAAACTGAAAAGCACGTCAGATCAAATGACGGTTTTAATGAAAATAACAAATATGCTGTTTAATAAATAAACAGAACGTCTACACAAATACGCGTATCCAATAAAAATAACGTTTAAATAATAAAATCTGTCGGATTAATAAATATAAGATTAATCACTTTCTTTAGAAATATATATATATATATATATATATATATATATATATATATATATATATATATATATATATATATATATTTCAAAACTACATATATAATAATAAATATGATTAATCACTTTCTTTAGAAATATATATATATATATATATATATATATATATGTATGTATATTTCAAAACTACATATATATAAATAAATATAAAAATATAAATAAATACTTTCATAAAAAAACATTATTTTTTAATTTGCAACTTTTTAGTTGTTCTCTCTCTCTCTCTCTCTCTCTCTCTCTATATATATATATATATATATATATATATATATATATATATATATATATATAATTTAAAGAAAAACAGACCACTTTAAGGCTCCCTT
Organism: Acanthosepion pharaonis; assembly: GCA_903632075.3. NCBI lineage: Eukaryota > Metazoa > Mollusca > Cephalopoda > Sepiida > Sepiidae > Acanthosepion > Acanthosepion pharaonis. Next base: position 2,973,089 of record CAHIKZ030005331.1, on the reverse strand, counting down.
GTAATAGTTTATGTCACCAGAGACTTTTAAAGTAATCTGGATCTTCATATTATTAGCTCTGAATTTAAATTGAATTCTCAGGATTTCATCCTCCTTGGATTTCATCCTCCCATACGGATTACCAAGTTTTTCGTTACTTATATATATATATATATATATATATATATATATATATATATATATATATATATATAATAAAATATAGTTTTAAGGGATGATACTATATATCAATATCGGGGATAGAGCGTTGTATATGAAATATAAAAATAGACACGTCAACATCGAGTTTCATGCTTGAAGATTGTGTCTAAGCATGACACAGATTGTCGCAATTCGGTGCTGACTTTTATATTATATATATATATATATATATATATATATATATATATATATATATATATTGTTGGCAGAGCTGTCACTAAAAACCACAAATAAGAAAAACAGAAAGTGATAAGAACAAAGAGCCAGTAAACTAAAACTAAATAAGAGAATAAAACAAATATCAACAGTAGAACTATTTATTAAATTAAAAGACTATAAGGACAACTTCACAACCAAACCAACATGCGGATTACTAAACGCCACAAAA
>CAHIKZ030005331.1:2962500-2967500 GCA_903632075.3 Acanthosepion pharaonis | reverse complement strand
ATCCAGTGTCACCTCGGAGTTTGTTTTATCTTCTTTTCAATGACACGCTTGAGTCACGATCTCCTCGTTTCTAACACTGACATTCTATCTTTGATCACGACTGCGTCGGGTGCTGCTCGCCCACGGCTCATCCCTGGTCAATGACTTTCTCGATGATTACAGAGGCAAATGGCGTCAAGTCGTCTCCACTAGATCTCCACAGGTTTGCCATCTGGTGAGACACCGGTAAAAAAAAAAAACCATGACAGATTGAAAAAATTTGTCTGGGTTAATAAAATTGTTCAGACACAGTAAATGAAAGAGAGCAACACATTTAAAATATTTTAAAAACCAACATAGCACTTGCAAAAAAATGCAAAGATTAATTAAGCATTTTAACGAGAAACTGTGTTGCAACTGTGTGCACTCTGTGGAAAAGATTGCATACACAAATACTCTGTATATATATATATATATATATATATATATATATATAAGTGAACATAGAAGTCAACACTTAGAGCGACAGTCTGTTTCATGCTATATGCAATCGTCAGGCTACGATTGCATATAGCGTGGCCTGACGATTGCATACAGCATGAAACAGACTGTCGCCTCTAAGTGTTGACTTCTATGTTCACTTTTATATTTACACACGCTCTGTCTCTGATATCGAGCACTTTATCCCATAAATATAGCACACCTTAAGACTATATTTCTCACACACACACACACACATATATATATTAAGAAATGGACAAGGTCCGACAATTTATTTATTAAAGACATTTTTATGTTTAACGTTGTTATTTATAGATACAAGTATTTAAGCAAATGCTCTGTTTATGATAAACAGTATTAAATAACATTTACCGGCCTAAATGTCCGAGAAATTTTCATAGAAAATATTCGTTCTTTGACAGGATTCGAACCTGCATCCTATACGGAACAGTCATTTACGCTGACGTGCCTTAACCGACTCGGCCACAAAGAACCGTTCGGTAGACAAGGTCGAATTTACTGCTTATAAACTTCAATCTTCCATGAATCTCGTACATTCATAACTGCTCTGGCGTATCGAATGTAAACAAATGACGTCATATGTTAAGAAATGGACAAGGTCCGACAATTTATTTATTAAAGACATTTTTATGTTTAACGTTGTTATTTATAGATACAAGTATTTAAGCAAATGCTCTGTTTATGATAAACAGTATTAAATAACATTTACCGGCCTAAATGTCCGAGAAATTTTCATTTTCGTTCTTTGACAGGATTCGAACCTGCATCCTATACGGAACAGTCATTTATGCTGAGGTGCCTTTAACCGACTCGGCCACAAAGGAGAGTTCGGTAGGCAAGGTCGAATTTACTGCTTATAAACTTCAATCTTCCATGAATCTCGTACATTCATAACTGCTCTGGCGTATCAAATGTAAACAAATGACGTCATCTATTACGTCAGAGTTATAGAGATGTTTTATTTTCCATACGTGTTCGTAGTTAATGTTATTGAATGTTGGGTTTTTCTTTTTTATTATTAATGCTTCCATTATTTGTAATCATTATTTACATGAGGATGAGGTTATTATGCTTGTATCTTCTATTGGTATGTTTCGGATAGAGTCTTTTAGGTTTGTGTGTATGTTTAAATGAGTTCCAATGGATCTGTGATCGGATAGGTGTAACGTAAGTTGTTTGGATAGGCATGTAGTAGTGTGACTGATGTAATTATTTATGAGTTTGGTTTCGATAAAATAAATTTATCCTTGATAATGGCTAAACGTTTAGCCAAAAGCGCTCAGAAATGCAGAACTTTTATGCAGCTTTTACACGTTTTGTGTCCAGAAAAGAAAACACTTGTACAAACAAAAGAAAGATTAAATAAAAAGGTTAATCTCAGTGCCTTGTCAGTCGTCTTTAACGAAACATGTATAATGGGGTGATTGTTTCCTGATTACACAATATATATATATATATATATATATATATATATGTATATTACACATTATGAAATGGACAAAGTCCGACGATTATTTTAAGACATTTTTTATGTTTATACATTCTTTTTTTTAGATACAAATATTTAAGTAAATGCTCTGCTTATAATAAACAGTATTAACGACATTTACCGGCCTGAATGTCCAAGAAATTTTCATAGAAAATATGCGTCCTCCGGCAGGAATCGAATCTGCATCTTATACGGAATCGTCATGTAGCCTGACGTGCTTTTACCGATTTAGCCACAGATGAACGTTTCGGTTAGGAAGGTCGATTTTACTGTTTTTAAACTACAATTCTCCATGATTCTCTCGCGTCTATTCATATCTGCTCAAAGCATATCCAAATGCAAACAAATGACGTCACACCTTATGAAATGGACAAAGTCAGACAATTATTTTAAGGTATTTTTTTATGCTTATGTAAAATGTCTTAAAATAATTGTCAGACTTTGTCTTTTTCATATATATATATATATATATATATATATATATATATATATATATATATATAGGGTTGGTTGATCTTACATGCTTTTCCCATTATAAACTTTGGACAAGTCTATATAGTTGAAACTTAATGAGATAAAAACTCACACCAAAGTTTAGATTTCTAGCTCTAAACCCGTTTTGAGGTAATATAATAAAAAATCTGCATTGAAAATGCGTTTTAAAAGCCATTCATTTGTCAATATTGCATTGAAAAATGTTATATTTCAACCGTAAATAAAAAATTGCTATTTTAATAAATAAATTTTATATTACATGAAAACCCATTCAATTCAAATATTTATATAATCATATTATCAAAATCTGTGTATGTGTATATATGTTTGTGTGTGTGCGCGCTTGTGAGGATGTATATATATACTTACGTGCTAATACCCTTGGGAAAGGTATGTATCCTCTTCATCTCCCTCCAGCTATGGGTAAAATAGCAGGACAGACTGCGTTCTATAGCTTGGATGGCAACTGGTCTAGGAGAAGGACAACTCTGAATTCAAAACCTGCGGAGGGTCGTTTGGGAACCTTGTGGCATGCATTCGGTGCACCAGGTTTCTGTATTCGTCCCTCCAAAAAGTGTGGCTGGTCCTGCACAAGGCCTTCACCACTATAAACAAATCTCATGTGTCGGTTTCCTGGGGACTTATCGGCCTGACCCTCATGCGTCGAACGCGATGGGAGAGTCGATTATATATATATATATATATATATATATATATATATATATATATATATATATAATGAAATGTATTGAGACAGTAACAAATAGCAATATAAACTTACAGATAGGAAAAGAACAAAAGATACACACACACACACACACATCCGTGTTCAAATTAACTGAAACAACTGCTTTAGTTTCCTTTCTTTCATCATACGGTCAGTTTTAGACCCACTCGAGTGACAGGGTGTAATCGATTTCTATTTTTTCCTCAGATTAGGCCATTTGCAGTGGTTCTCAGCAATAGGAATCTATTATCGGGGTGTATAATGAAATTTATTTAGGTTTGAAAAATATTGCGTCATCCATGATTGCACCAGATTTTCATCACGTCCAAGCACTATTGCCTCGACTGTTGATTAGTTGTCCTATGGCCATTGTCTGCGGTGGACGTTACTCCAAGGAAGTTTACGAAAACTGTAACGCTGCACGGTCCCAATGGTAAGCCTTACCAGTGAGCAAATCAAAGTACTATCGACTGGTTCGGAAACTCTACTGATTTAAATCCAGTCAAGAATCTGTGGCCAATCAGCAAGGAAAGACTTTGCGGAATGGACATACGAAGTACTAACATGTTTCCTTGGAAAATACGAAAAAAGTTAAATAATAACGGAATTATTCGTTTTGTTTCAATTAATTTGCACGAGGGTGTAGATAGATAGATAGATAGATAGATAGATAGATAGATAGATAGATAGATAGATAGATAGATAGATAGATAGATAGATAGATAGATAGATAGATAGATAATGAACAGACTGAGATAGATAGATAGATAGATAGATAGATAGATAATGAAAAGAGATAGATAGATAGATAGATAGATAGATAGATAGATAGATAGATAGATAGATAATGAACAGACTGAGATAGATGGATAGATAGATAGATAGATAGATAGATAGATAGATAGATAGATAGATAGATAGATAGATAAAGAACAGACTGAGATAGATAGATAGATAGATAGATAATGAACAGACTGAGATAGATAGATAGATAGATAGATAGATAAATAATGAACAGACTGAGACAGATAGATAGATAGATAGATAGATAGATAGATAGATAGATAGATAGATAGATAGATAGATAGATAGATGAAATGTAAGGAAGTAGGACAATTTTCTCACAGATACTTAGAATCAGAAAGTTGAAATTTCTAGGACATCTAATGAGGAGAGGGGGCTTGGAGAATTTGACACTCTGATGACACCCTAAAGTCAAGAGGGACAGAGGCAAACAGTGAGTAACCTACCCAAGAAGCTTTATGGAATGAAGGGATTGAGAGAGATTCGGAGGAATGGATAGAAGACATAGATTGCTTACAACTACAACGGGTAGGAAATTGTGGAGAGTCATGATCGCCCATGTCCTGAAGGAACAAGGCACATTGAAGAAGATTTTTAATTAAACTGACGTGGCTTTAAATTCATGTTGAAAATTGAAAATGTACTTGTCTATTTCGTTTTCTACATCTCCACACACATACACACACACACACGCACACACACACACACACACACACACACACACGCGCGCACACGCACACACACACGCACACACACACGCACACACACACACACACACACGCATTCACGCACACATACATATGTCTATGTAAGTATTTGTATGTTTATGTGTCTACTGTATTGAGTGAAAGAAACTCCCTCTCTCTACACATACACATACTCCCCCCCATATATATATATATATATATATAATTTATTTATTTAGAAAATTTATAACATAAACATGTTATAAAATCACTACAAAATAGCCATTTTGTTTCAACA
>CAHIKZ030005331.1:2922500-2960000 GCA_903632075.3 Acanthosepion pharaonis | reverse complement strand
GTATATATACTACGCCTCTCCAGAGCGACGAACGCATTCGGTATTGGGACGGTATTGAATCGAGTCGAGCTGATAGCAGTCACACCAAATCAGTCGGACAGTCTTACGAACCTTTTCACTTTTATTATTTCTCGTGCAATATATTCTTTGTTATTTCTACAGTTGTGTTTCGTGTTGTTCTTACATGGTCCTAACATTGGACTATAACATATATATATATATATATATATATATATATATATATATATAATAAAGATATTTTTATGTTTATACGTTCTTTTTATAGATACAAATACTTAAGTAGATGCTCAATACTTTGTTATCCATCTATTTATTCACGTATTTGTTTATGTATTTATTCACGTATTTGCTTACGTATTTATTCCATCTATTTATTCACGTATTTGTTTATGTATTTATTCACGTATTTGCTTACGTATTTATTCACGGATTTGCTTACGTATTTATTCACCGATTTGCTTACATATTTATTCACGTATTTGCTTACGTATTTGTTTTGTTTTTTATATTAACTAACTTTAACTTAGTAAGCCTAAATGAATCTAAGAAGATTGTAACCCGCCTGCCTTCGTATTTGAAATCCTGACTTGTACCTGAACTCGAACACTGATGAGAAAGATGCAAGTATTTCAGACCCCAAGCAGGATAAATATATGAGTTAATTATCCTGGTTAATGTTTTTAAAATTACATATTATCATACGTCAGTATTTTCAATCGTTGGCCCTACGCCTAAACTTGTATCTTTTTCTGAAACTATTTTTAGGTTTTGACTCAAGAGTAATGTTTCTGTCTTAAGTTCTGATTTAGTGATTTTCGTTCCAGCAAAGCCAGCTGGGAAGGAAAAATATTTCTTCTCAACCGAGGCTAAAACAACTTGCCTCACCAGTTGTTTGTCATAGGGAACTTTCTTTCTATGTCTAATATAAAGAAAACTATATATATTTTAAGTAGAGGGAAAAAAAATTAATTTTCTATTTTGTTTTTTCTTTCTTTTGGAACTCATCGTAATTTTACTTTCGACAAATGACTTTTAAAAGAAGTACGTCAACCCACTCTATTCCCGGAAAGACATTGTTGCGCTGACCGTTCATTATTGTTCAAGATTGCACATTATCCAGCATTATACGCTCAGTTTTTTATGCTTTGTCGACGACGAGGTGAGCTCCACTTAGACACACACGTGCGCCTTTTTACCGCGGGCTTTTACGCATGACAAACCGGCAGCCACCCGTGGACTGAGACCTCAATTCACCTTTCGTTCTTTATTGTTGCTAATATTGTTCTATGTTGCTCTTGTTGTTGATGGTGGTGGAATTGGTGATGAGGGAGATAGAATTGAAGAGAGAACGGGGGGGTATTGGGATGGAAAGAAAGAGATAGAAATATGGAAGGGAATTTTAAAAAGTGATAGAATGAAAAAAAGAGAGTAAATTAATAGAAAAGAAAGAGGAGGGAGAAAGACGAGAGTCGAAGAAAAAGTGAAAACGTCACCGGGTAATAAGAGAAGGAGGTTAGAAAGAGTTAATAACTATTGGGAAAGAGAGAAAAAGAAATAGGTGTGTGAAAGAGGAAAGGGAGGGTGAGGAGAAAGTATGAAGAGAGAAAGGAGTAGAGAAAAGACGACAAGAGAGGGAGAAGGAAAAGAGGAAAAGAAAGGAGGAAAGAAAAGACGAGAAGAAAAGAAGAAAGAAAAGACGAGAAGAAAGGAAGAAAGAAAAGAAGAGAAGAAAGAAAAGACGAGAAGAAAGGAGGAAAGAAAAGAAGAGACGAGAAGAAAGGAGGAAAGAAAAGGAGAGAAGAAAAGTAGAAAGAAAAACGAGAAAAAAGGAAAAAAAGGCAAGAAGAAAAGAAGAAAGAAAAGATGAAAAGAAAGACAGAAAGAAAAGACGAGAAGAAAAGAGGAAAGAAAAGAAGAGAAGAAAGAAGAGACGAGAAGAAAGGAGGAAAGAAAAGAAAGAAGAGACGAAAGAAAGAAAGAAAAGAAAGAAGGCAAGAAAAAAAGAAGAAAAGAAAAGATGAAAAGAAAGAGAGAAGAGGAAAGAAAGAAGAGAAGAAAGGAGGAAAGAAAAAATGAAGAAGAAAGGAGGAAAGAAAAGAAGAGAAGAAAAGAAGAAAGAAAAATGAGAAGAAAGGAGGAAAGAAAAGAAGAGAAAAAGAAAAGACGAAAAGAAAGGCAAAAAAAAAGAAGAAAGAAAGAAAAAAAGGAAAAAAAAAAGAAGAGAAAGAAAAGACGAGAAGAAAGGAGGAAAGAAAAAGAACGAGAAGAAAGAAAGAAGAAAAGAGGAGAAGAAAGACAGAAAGGAAAGATAAGGAGAAAGGGAAAAAATAAGAGACGAGAAGAAAAGAAGAAAGAAAAGGCGAGAAGAAAGGAAGAAAGAAAAGGCGAGAAGATAGGCAGAAAGAAATGAGGTCTACCAAAGTTTCACTAATATTTTTCTAATTCAGGCACCATAAGTTCTGAAGGACTTTCACGTAAATTCTATTAAAATGTTTTCGAAAAGATATTTCCCTTTTTAGCTTAAGTGCACAGAATAAAATAATATTTCGAAGAATCTTTCTCAGATGTTTTCCAGAAAGAATTGTCAAATAATCGCAGTTGAATGCTTCGCAGTTTTATGAATTTACTGGAAGAAAATGAATAAAAACGTAGATTTGTTTCTATATATTTATGACGTCAACGGCTAGCAGGCCACAGAGATGAGGCATCCAATGACACATGTTTATTAATCAGTGTTTTATGGCAGTTACTTTCTATGAAAGTGCTTTTAAATGATACCAGAGCTGACTCCTAGATTTTATTAGACTAAACCAATTTTCGTGTCAACTTCGAGGAATGAGTTGCAATGATATTTGGCATCTGAAACTGCGAGCATCTCATAAGCTACTTTTATTTTAAGTAAAATTTGATATGCCTTTAGCTCACTGTTTCTCAAAATTTCAAGCAACCTCGAAGCAAATGAAAACATCACGGCACACTTAGCTAAATTTCTAAAGGGTATACATTTAAATGTTATGAAATAAAACCATAAATTTAAAGAAATACACACGCGCAACTGTGAACTTATTTTTATTTCAATATTTCTATTCAACAATTTGTGCAGCTTATTTAATGTGAAACCTGTGCCTGGTGTTTTTTCTCGATTTCTTCAATGTTTGGTCGAATGTGCGATAAGGTTATCCTTATTTCTTCTTCAGCTGAGTGGGGTCTTTCTTGCTTCTTATTTTTCTGTTATTTAGGGTTGAGAAGCCTGATTCATATAAATAAGTAAAAAACTGCAATAAAACTAATAAAGGCTTTTTAGCTAACGTGGGCTAAAAAGTTTAATACTTATTCATTTATTCAAATACAAACGCTATAGCTTTACTACTTCAATACGCACACACATATACATACACATACACACACACACACACACACACACACACATATATATATATATATATATATATATGCTGTGACAATATTTCGCAGCACGCTTAAGAGGATCACGTGACACAGTAGTGTGCCACGGAATGACTGTTAAGAATCCCTGATTTCGAAGAACGTTCATTCAGAAAAAAAAAAATGTGCGGATTTTATTTATTTAGAAATGTTATCATTTTGTTGCAAAGATAGACATCTAATTCTCTCATATCGTTACAATAAATAACTAAACCAATTCGATTCGTTTAACTTTAATTTTTTTTCGTTATTTTTAACTGCGTAAGTAAAATATTATGCCCATTATACAAAATAAATAGATACATTTAAAAACTAAAAAAAGGACAATATATCATGACGTCCGAACTTGGGCAGAACCATGTTAAGTTATTGACCTTTAAAACCTTTAGCACTCTATAGGTAACTATTTTCGCCAAGCAAAATGTTAGTCTTGCCAATGCTTGTTGAATTTGAATTTCTTGCTTGTGTAGTCATATCCTTCTATGGCAACACCTAAAAAAATCATGACTGAAATTGTCAGGTCACTGCAATATATAGAACTAATATATAAAACACTATATTTTGAGGTGATTGCATATGCAGTAAAAGAGAAATATTTATAAATAATGTGCAGAGTGCTAAATATTAAATATTGCATCAGATATATTCCTGATAAAATTATGCTTTTTAAATATTTAGTGATGACTCAGTTTAATTTCAGTTTTGATTTGGTTTACAGGATTGGTATTGCGCTTAATTCTTTTAAACGAATATTCATTCGTAGAAGAAACCAGAGAAAATAGATAGAATTATTCTGAATTCAATGGTGTTTTCCCCTGAAAATTGCATAATCATTAATGGATTGCATTTGAAGATCGAAAGTGTCATGAAGAGTCAGAAAAAAAGTCAGAAAAAAAAAAACAGTATAGAAGAACAAATGATCGACCCCCTTTGGAGAGAAGGACTTGAAAATACGTTACTGGATTAATTGAACAGCGAGGATAAAAACTTATCCAGATGATCTTTCAGCCTCGACTTTTAAACAGGTTTAAACACGTACAAATTTGTTGAACTTTTGCTTAGATTGACATTCAATAAAATGAAGTGTTAAAGAAAAATCTTGAGCCGTTGTCGCTATAACAAAGCGCGTTCTTATTACTCTTTGTGTAAAGGATGAGCGCGATCCCTTTAATTCTACTGAAGTGGAAAGAAAAAAGTTCAATAGGAAAAGTTAAACACCTCATGTAAAGAGACGATTTAAAATTCTTTGTTTCAAATAAAAAGAAACCATTTTATATACAATTATATTAAAACAAAGAAAGATAACGAACAAAGAAAAAAAAATACTCACCGAAAACAATCGAATAAATAAATAATGTTTAATATTTTTGTTATAAATTATCAAGAACAACAAAAAAAGATGTGTAAATTCACTTTCATCATTTGTTTAGATTTGATTCCAATTCTGATCGTTGCTTTTTATAATAATAAACATTGCTGAACATTAAAGATAGTTAAAAAAAAGCAGGAAAAATCCGTTCCTTTGATCCTATGTCTTATTGTGGGAACGTTTAGCTATGTTTCCAACATTTTCATGTATTGGTGAAGTCGATTTTAAAAATAAGTCTAAACGTGCTGGTAGCAGAAAATAATGCTACAAAAATTCATCGTGTGGTATTCTCTCATGCTTCCTTCATCAACTGGTTTTAAATCGATGTTCTTTTGTTGACAAATTGTTGTGGATTCCGTGAATGGAATCCTGCACAAATAAAAAAAAAAACACCAGTAATTGAGATAGAAAAATAAGTGTATTAAACGTAAGAATACAGACTTGAAGTGAAGATTAGTAGTCCAGGAATGCGGGTTAGTAGAAAGTATATGTACAAGTCTCTGTAAGTAAAGCCGTAATCATCTCTCTCTCTCTCTCTCTCTCTCTCTCTCTCTCTCGAACATCCTGTGTCTGTCTCCGTATCTCTCTCAACCTGTCTCAACGTATCTCCACGTATCTCAACGTATCTCGGTATTTAATATTCCACCCACGAGGAATATATGTGGCACAAGGCCGAGTTTAAAGTGGGTTACACCGAGCCCGTAGGCTCTGCCAAAAATATACCCTTTAAACCCGCTTAGACGGGTTCAGGGCCTGTCTACCTCCCCGGACGAAACCTTGCCCTTCGGCAAAGCTTCGTCCGGGTTCCTCTCTGCTAATGCAGAGAGTTCGACAGACGTCGAGACTATATCTCAACGTATCTCAACAGCAGGTATTCTCTCTGTCAGTATAAGTATACTTTGGACGAATCCATCTTATGTAAAAAGGGGAGAGACCCACAACACAAATCTACATTTTTTTGTTTCTTCTCAGAATTAAACAATAAATTCTTTCCTTTTGATTAATAACGTTTATGCCGACATGTAAAATTTTGGTCTCTAACATTTAAAGTATGCCTACTTTTGGCAATGGAAAGATAAAAGTATCTGAACGAGTCATTTTTCAAAGATTAATGGAAGGGAAGTGACCCATGAAACTGATAATAAATATCAATTTTGTTTTCAAATATTAAAACTACAGTGTAACCCGGATATAAGAGACTCGGATATAAGAGAAACCCGGATATAAGAGAGATTTTCTCTGGTCCCAAATTAGAACCTGTGTTAATGTATATGAAATAGACCAAACCCGGATATAAGAGAAACCCGGATATAAGATACTTCTCCGGTCCCGACAACTCTCTTATATCCGGGTTACACTGTATCTCTTAACGAGAGTTGCTGAAAAGCTTCCAAAACGAATTCTGACATTGGTTTCTATTTTGGGAAGTGAGTCAGACTGAGAACTTTTCAGCACTCCCCACTCACTCACGTTCTCTCTATGTACTATGTCCTTTCATGACATGGCTGATCATGGTTCTCCACAACTTCCTGTCTATTGTTACTCTAAGTAATTCCTGCCCCATTACCACCCCTCTTTGTGGTACTCTGTATCTTTCAAGTCAGTTACTCGCTGTTTTTCCCCTGCTTTTCTTGTCATCGGTGTTCCTGTGAGTATCAATATCTCCAAGCATTCTTTCCGCATCACGAGTCTCAAAATCTTCAGCTGTCAATTAACAACAGTTTCTTGCGGTACAGGTTAAAGAAACTCGGCGAGAAAACTTATCATTGTCGCAGTTCTTTTCCTTTTTGTGTCTATTTGCTTATCAGTTGTTTGTTCTCAGTAAAGTTTACGGTTTATTTAATAATCCACCTCATATATGTTTGAATATTTGATACATATCGTTATGTTATTAAATATCTAACATGATGCATAAAAAGCGATAAATTAAGTATATTTATGCAAAACTACTTACTGTTAAGGTTGACAATAGGCGAAACAGCTATTTACGAGGTTCGATTACACACTAACATCTGTTCTAATTTTAAACGCATTAGGATATCCTTTGTTTATTTAGCTATAAACCATAAATTACTAGCAGCTCAAAGGAAAATTCTTTTTAAATACTTTCTCTTTTCCTACTTATAATCCTCTTTTAAAATGGTTTCTCTACTGGACACACGTAAAAATAAAGCACTGCTATATTAATTTTATTTTTAAAAGTGTTGCAAACATTTAAATGAGATCGGTGAATGCTTGTATAATAATGATATAATGGAATATGCATACACCCGTGTTACCCCCTCATTGGCTGGTGTCCGTTATAAATACAGACGGACGCGTAGGAGAGTCAGAAGAGAAGTCAAAGAGCCTTAGTCTGAGAGCTAAGTCTATAACGACGCCCATTGGACTACGCCATTGATCTACACTTCTTACCTGCGACTACGACGCGTACCAGTCGATTACTGCTACCGTATTCTACTTGGTTATAGTAGCTAAAACCACTTAGCTACTTCGTTCAAATATATCCCTTTCCGGGACATATCAAGTAATTAATTAGATAATTAAGAAAATGGTTTTGTAGAATGAATTGTCCTAAATAAAAAAGAAAGAAATCTAGTGACATGTTCCACAGTGTCAGGAATGAAGATGATGCCAATCACTGATGTTCTTATTACAACTGACAACAGAATCCCTATAGCAATTTTTGGAAGAATTACGGAAAACATTCATTAGAGGTAGTATATGTTCATAGAAAGGTTGCTCTTGAGGTAGGCACAATAGGGAAATGGATCAATAGTTAATAACAATCCAAGAAAAAGGAGAAACTGACCTTAGTGACAGGTCCTGTAGTGGTAGGCCAACTGCTGCTATGAGTGAAGATAATGCCAAACACTGATGCTCTTTTTACAATTGACAGCAGAATCACTATTGTAAAGCTATATGAAAAGCCTTAAGGTGAGCCTACAGTTTAGTGGAATCTCTTGACTGTTTAAATGCCTGTTTAAAATGAGTTCCTAGAATGCTAAAAAAAAAACTGCATGAAGGAGCAGAGGGTAGTGACTTAACAAGACCATCTGTAGCTGCACATCACAAATAGCAACTTTCTAAACAAAATAGTTGCAGGAGAAGAAATCTGTGTTCATGCAAAAGATCAATGGCGTGGTGTCATACAAACTCAGTTAAAAACAAGTTTAAGGCAGAATGTTCTGCAGGGAAATTGATGGCTACTGCATTTTGAAGCCAAAATGATGTCATCATTTTAAGAGTTAAAATTACTGTCAATTCAAACTTTTAGGTAAACACATTGTCAAAATTTTGAACAAGGCTTCTTTGAGCTTGCTCACATTTGTAGATAAGTGATGTGATTTTTTAATACGTCATGGCAAGGCCTCATGGAAGCTTAAAAACCAGACAAGCTATCACAGTGCATAGCTGGACAACCTGACCTCATCCACCCTACCGTCCTAACCTAGTACCATTAGACTTTCATCAGTTTGGGCTCATAAAGATAGCACTCTAGGATGAAGTAAAAGGCAACTTGTATATAGGTAAGAAGGTAGCCAAAAAGCTTTTAAAAGGAGGGATATGTATTTTCATTTAAATGTGTAATGTGACGATTTACAAGAAAGGAAATCACATTGAGGACTAAATTTCGAATTCTAAGATTTTTGGGGTTCATGTTATATGATTTTGTATTCTAGTATTAAAACTGTTGACTAAAATAACCAATGTTCGACTGGCACGGTTTTTGACAACGATCACAGTAGCAGAATACTGTGGAGTCATCCACCGTGTGGGGGATTTGTGTCCTTGTCTAGACTCTACGGTGCGCTGGACACTATTCTCTTCATAGCTCTTTGCTCCCGCGAAAACAGCAGCTCTCCGCCCCACTTGATTCCTAGCAACCAAATCCCAGTTCGCAACATTGATAGACAATGCCATCATGGACGATTTACACTGGCTCTTGAAGCGAAACTTGGGTCGTCCAACGTTACACATGCCGTCAATTTCCCATACAGTATCTCTTTGGAAATTCTAGAGTTATCCATCCGTGCGACGTGCGCAAGCCACCTGAGACACCGAGACCGCAAGATGGGATATAGTGACTGAATGCCAACTCTTTCGAGAACCTCTATCCGCGACCTTATCTTGCCATTTAATTTTTAAAATATTTCTTAAACGTCTCGTGTGAAAACTAAACCTCCTCTCCTGACCAGCATACAAGACCCACGTCTCACTCCCAGAAAGAAGTGTTGAGAGGACGGATGTTTAGTAAATTAGAGTTTTGGTTTTTATTTTAAGTTTATCATTTTCCCATGCTCTTTACATAAGGCTCCTGAATGCAGCTGGGGCCTTTCCTATACTGTCTGCCAATTCCTCTTCCAAAGATAGGATCGATGTTATGGTGGATCCTAAGTTAAAAAAAATATGTTTTCAGAGATTCACCGCCAATTTTTGTCTCTGGTGGTGAGTCTGTCTCTTGTCCTATTACCTCAGTTTTCTTGACATCACATACTAACATATTAGCAATTATTAAGTACTAGCAGCATGGACCGGCGTTGCCCGTGCTTGATTAAAAAATCGTACGACTCATACAGCAATCGCTATCACTTGATTAAAATATTTTTGCCCTTCCTTGCCTTTAAAGGAGTGCCCTTTGCCGTGCTGATGTTGCTAAATGCCTTACTTCTTGACTATCTCACACTGCGAATTTTTTCTAAACTCTATACTAAACATTAAATCTGTTACGAAAAAAGAACTAAACAAAATGAACACAAAACGATCAGCTTTAAAAAAGGACTCGTAACTGGAAAAACCGAATGAAAAAAGAATGTTAACAACAAATACTTTTTCACACCCAACCCAGTTCTGCGGAATCAGAATCAACGTTGAGTTTAAGCAAGCGAATGAGCCAATTGGAGTAAAGTGCCATGCAGATTTAAATTTTTCCCACTTGTGACGAATGCAGCTATCGATTTTTTTTGCATGCTAGCATGCTTAGTTAACATTCGTGTCTGTCAGCTGTTGGCTCTCACGCTGACCAATAGAATCTTCCTGCCTATTCGTGGCAGCCAGCTATAGGCTCTCACTCTGGCCAGTAGAAAATGGCCGCAAACTACATGAAAACTGTCATAGAAGCATGAAAAAAAAATCGATTATTTCCACTATCGATGGGAGTTGGGAAATGCAAAGTCGGTTTTGGCCTTCCCGCTAACTTGGAGCATGTGCATGTAAAATTTGGTGCAAATCCGTCGAAAATTGCGGCCGTGCATTCGTCACACACACACGCACACACACACACAGACACACACACATATCCTGCCTTTTATAGATAGAGATAAACACAAAGTTACAACTATAGAGTATTCAAATAGCGAGAAAACTGGCTACTTTTTCTTTATAATATTCACCTAATAGCCACTCAACGTATTGAGCTACTGAATGATATATAAGAGTAAGATGTGAAGGTGAGAAGTGCAGTTTATGTGGCTATGTAGGGGAGATAACTGTTAACCCTAGACTTGAAGATGTTAAGACTGTAGTGATCAGAAAAAAACATCCTTTCGGGAGTGTGGTCCATACATTAGACATTCTTGGGAAGAATCTGAGTGGAACGTCTTTCTTACTAGTGGAATAATGTCGGAACGAAGTTGTAAGACAAGGAAGGATTCATCAAGCACAAAGTTCCATAAACGCTTTTGGACTCTATCAGGGCTGGCAAGTGATGACTGGATAGCCCCAGCCCAGAAACTTGTAACGTTCCCTCATCACCGGGCAAACACCCAGAGTTTCCCTCTAACGCAATGGACGGGTATTCTCTCAAGGAAGCCTCTTGTTTTGAAAGCCTATTGCTCAGACTTTAAGAGGAACTCATATATACAATCCATCGTTAAAGATGCTTGAAAAATTGTTGGTTCCCTTTACAGCTCCAATAAATACCTCCTGCTCTGCTCTAGCTTTACAAGAGCCAGAAAATGGAGTACTGTTGCCATATTTGGGCTGGTGCTGCCCAGTCTTCACTTTCCATTCTTGATAATCCAAAAGTGTCTATGCAGCCTTGTGAGTGATGAATAGTTTTCCACTTTACAACCTCTTTCTCCACAGATGAAACATTGCAAGCCTTTTGTTACTTAACTGCTACATTCCTTAATTCTTCCAACTCTAACTCTCCCAGCTAAGACCTGCCATGCCACACACATTGAGGCGAATCATCCTCATTTCCTTTGTATTCCATCAATAAGGAGTAAGTTCCACTCAGCTTCCCAAGAACTGCCTGCTTTGGGGAACAGTATCCCAGGAGAAGGCTTTTTCAACCAGCACAATCTTAGACCTCTTCAAGTCTAGGGTTAACTGTTATCTTTCCCACATGTCTGCATAAACTGTGCCCCTTAAATTTATAGCTCACACAACCACTTTCAGTAACGCTTTACCTTGAATTGTCATTGAGCTTTGCATAAGGTAAACATTATTAAAAGAAGACTATATTTTTGTAAAGATAAAGCATAGCAGAAGGAATCAGATACTTACTGGAGTGGCACAAGGAACCGATCATTCTTCGAGACTCTTTAGATTTTGAGTGTATGTATCGTAATATATGCCGTAATAGTGGGCAAAACAAATTCGTTAAGCCCAGTGAACCGTCCCCACAATGCACAAATGGCAAGGCATATACTTTTTACTTTAAAGTATCCAGGAAAGGAAGTATGTGTTAAGTCTTGAAGATAATCATCTACTGCCATGAAGCTCACTGTGATGAAATCGATCAAGCAGCGACTAATTTTAATCACTAACAACATTGATTAAAATAACATTTTTTCACTCTATGAAAGAAAGAAAGAAAGAAGGAAGGAAAGACAGAAAGAAGGAAGGAAAAAAAGAGTCAGGAAGGTAGGAAAAGGGAAGAATAGGAAGGAAGGGAGAGTCCGGAAGAAAGGAAGAAATGGAAAGGAAAGGTGAGTTTGAAAGAAAGGGAAAATAGAGAGATGAGAAGGAAAACAGAGACTGGAAAGAAGAAAAAAAGGAAGGATAGAAATGAAGAGAAAGTTAGGAAGGAAGGAAAAAGAAAGGGATATGAAATAAAGAAAGAAAATGGCGGGTGAGACGGGAAAGAAAAAAATGAATAGCGTGAAAGGAAGGAAAGAAAAAGAAAGAGACGGAAGGAAATTGAAAAAAAAAAGGAAGGAAAAGTATAAGAAGAAAGAAACGAGAAAAAAAAGCAGGGGATATAAGAAAGAAAAAGAGTATCCGGAAAGGGGAGTGGAACAAAGAGAAAGAAGTAAACGAAAAAGAGGGAAAAATAAGAAAGAAAATGAGTCAATTGAAGAAACGTTTAATTAAAATGAACGAAAAGAGTTGAGTTTTAGCAAAGAAAAATTACAATTGAAGAAAGAAAAGCAGAAAAAAAAGCCCCAAAAATGCAAAAGGAGAGAAAAAGAGAGCAAGAAAGAGATTGTGAAAAAGAAGCTAAAAAGATGAAATGGAACGATCGAATGGTCGACGTTTAAAAAGAAAAAAAATTGCAACAACATTTATTAAATTAACATTCCTACACTCATAGACCAGGTCCTGGACGCCAATATCGTACAGCCGTTCACCAATATCAGAACACCATAAGAATATTAGTGGCAGATCTTCAGATAGGAACCTGAATATTTACTAGTAGCTGGATTACAGACAATCGCGTCTCTAGCCAGGCCGAACATCTGGCGTCAAGGCGTTGGCTGTCATAAGTTACAATTCTCGCTTAACTTTGGTGCTTATGAAAGGAACGACGCTATATACATTCAACACGTTTTGATGCCATTATTGCAGCAGAAGATACACGTGTGACCCAACTTGCTCTACAAACTTGCTGACACGATCGGCAAACTCTCCTCCATTGATCATGTATAGAAAAATACCTGACAATAGCTTTATTAGTAACACTTGCTGAATTACTACAACAGCTTCAAGAAACATAGACTAATGTAATTCAAGATGGTATTCGTCATCTGTACGATGGTACGCGTGCTAGAGTACAGGTTAATGTTAATGCCCCAAAAGGATATCAAGATCACTGGAATTGCGTAACCCAGTAAGGGCCGTAGGGGAATAATATATACTTAATCCGTAATAACAGTGGTGTATCTCAGGCAATATAGCCTGATGAAGGCCAAACTACCCCGGGTTGGTTTGAATTAAGAGTTTTCATTCTCCTAGATTCGTCACCAAGTAAGGCTATAGGACTTAATCTATCCTACGATTTACACATAGCTGGCGATGGGGGGGGGAGAAACGAATTCATAGCTTTCCCGAGGGTTATAGTACGTAAGTGAATGCCATGAACCCGACTGGAATTCGAACTCGGTTCTCCAATTCCTAGGTCCGAGCCGCTATCAATTACTCCACCATTCATATGCAGGGAGTTATACAGTGCAGAAGAGGCACGGTGGAGTAATGGATAGCGGCTTGGATTGAGAAATCGGAGAGCCGAGTTCGAATTCTAGTCGAATCCATTACATTCACTAACGTGCTAATACCCTTAGGAAAGGTGTAAATCCTCTTCTTCTCCCTCCAGCTATGGGTAAATAGCAGGACAGACTGGGTTCTATAGCCTTGGATGGCAACTGGTCTAGGAGAAGGAAAACTCTGAATTCAAACCTGCTCTTAGAGGAGGGTGAATGGAGTCTCTTTGAGCCTTGGTTAGTGATGGTGACACGATAAAAACACCTTTGATAGCCCTATCAAGAATTCAGCTATTTGACAAGATTACGAACTACATCAATCAAAGTATTAGCTATGAGAGATAAGGAATACTGGAAAGGTGTAGTGAGTTCAATCTCGGCTGAGGCCGCAAGATGATGATGATTCAGTGCATAAATTTGAGGCCTAATTACTGTAATAAATGCTATATTTCGGCTGTTGTGCATGTACTGACCTGTCTATATGATCATTTACTGTAATCAAACTGTATTACATCTACCTTTCAAACCTGAATAAACTGCAGCACATATTTAGGGTGTTGTCATTTTATTTTCGGTCAGTGTATATATAATAGTTTTTGTCCCAAATAAAAGCTGCAATTTCATGTACCGAAGTTTGTTTTCTAGCCAGCCCCAATACAAACAAACGCAAATCCCAACCCCAGAGGTTAATCAGCACAGGTTTTGCTGTTTTACTTCTGTTTTGTAGTTTTTGCCACATAAAAATGTCAAAATATTCAATTTTCTTTTTAAACGTCGACCATTCGATCGTTCCATTTCATCTTTTCAGCTTCTTTTTCACAGTCTCTTTCTCGCTCTTTTTCTCTCTCCTTTCGCAATTTTGGGGCTTTTTTTCCCCTGTTTTTCATTCCTCAATTTGATGCCTCCAATTCCGATGATTCTTTCTTCATTTGTAATTTTTCTTTGCTGAAACTCAACTCTTTTCGTTCATTTTAATTAAACGTTTCTTCAATTGACTCATTTTCTTTCTTATTTTTCCCTCTTTTTCGTTTATTTCTTTCTCTTTGTTCCTCCCCCCTTTCCGGTTACTCTTTTTCTTTCTTATATCCTCTGCATTTTTTTTTCTCGTTTCTTTCTTCTTATACTTTTCCTTCCTTTTTATTTTCAATTTCCTTCCGTCTCTTTCTTTTTCTTTCCTTCCTTTCCCGCCATTCATTTCTTCTTTCCCGTCTCACCCGCCCTTTTCTTCCTTTATTTCATATCCCTTTCTTTCTCCTTCCTTCCTAACTTTCTTCTCCTTTCTATCCTTCATTTTTTCTTCTTTCCAGTCTCTGCTTTCTTTCCTATCTCTCTATTTTCCCTTTCTTTCGAACTCACCCTTCCTTTCCATTTCTTCCTTTCTTTCGAACTCTCCCTTCCTTCCTATTCTTCCCTATTCCTACCTTCTTGACTCTTTTTCCTTCCTTCTTCCCTTTCTTTCTTTCTTTCTTTCTTTCTTTCTTTCTTTCTTTCTTTCTTTCTTTCTTTCTTTCTTTTTAGAGGGTATAGATCATGTTTCTGTTATCGTGCTAAATTATTTTAATCTTTGTTTTCTTTAGACATGATCGAAATTCACTAACCTCTTTCCCACTCCACACATTTTTATCCTCTATTTTTTCGTATTATTGTCTATTATTTTACTGTATTTGTTTTTTCTCTAAATCACTTGATAGTTTGTTTCTCGCGCCTGCCTTATTTGGCTGCTCAAAGAAAATAGCAAACGCCAACGAATCTTTTGTCCAACGAAGCCTACAAGTCTCTTTCGGTTCTCTGTTGATCGTCAATGCATGATTGCCTTCGATAGAAAAAGCGAACAAAATGTTGAGTTTTACGGCAAAGAAAAAAAAAAGGAGGCGCTTCGGTTCACCCCATATTTTCTTGTGTTTATTTTAACATAAAAGCTATTCAATAAGTGACGCCTTCATTCATTATTTTTCTTCTCTTTCTTCTTTGTCGCCTTTTATTCTCTTCTTTGTATTTAATAAATTTAGCTTCGTATAGCACAAAACTAAATAAGCGTAGAAAGATCATGTTGCGCCAATCTTTCACCAGTGGAGAGCTGCCTATCGTGAAAATCAGCCTTCAAAATCCGGGTTTATTATTTATTATACTTGGCTTTGTTTAGTATAAACTTACTGGACGAATGCGCTCTGTAGGGGTCGAACTACCTACAATGTTAATTTGGGAGCTAAACTAGTTAACCATCGAGATATATATATATATATATATATATATATATATATATATATATATATATATATATATATATAACCTACTTTGTTTATGTTTCTTTTATTATTATTATTACTCAGATGTCTGACAACATTTGGTATCGTTACTTTCTGTCACTTATTCAGCGTGTTTTTTTTTTAATATAGTTTTATCACCTGCAATTAATTTTACGTTTCTTGTTTTATGCGAAGATTATTTTCCTGTCTACAAATTTTTTTCTTTTAAATTTTTTTTCAGATTTTTCCCTCACCTTCTTCAAAAATAAATTCTCCTCCTTTTTCTTGGAATATTTATATCTTTGAAAATATTTACAACCCAAGGAGAATTGTATATATAAGGGATTTTTTAAACTGATATAACAAATATTGCGGTAATATAAACAAAGTGTATTTATCTAATTCTTTGAAAATTCAATATCATATCTAATGTGGTCTTATTAAGAAAAAAAAAAGAAAGAAAAAAAAAAGAAAGAAAAAAAGAGAGACTCGATTTTAATAAAAGCAGAAAAAATCTCTTCAAATGACGGCTTCGCTGACAATAGTAGAGATTGAGACATAAGCTATTAATCCAACAGTTCCTGTTGACTACCAGCTGCCAAATATCTCAGAGGTGTGTGGCCCTCAAAATTATCGTTCGTGGTTTTAGCTTTCTAAAGGATTTCTTTCCAGTGGTCAGAATGGGATGTTTTCTTTTCCTTTTGATGTGAAACAAAAACAGAAATAAACTGATGCAGGAAGAGACCAGTCATTGAGCCAGGTTATCCCGACAATCGTTCCGCTTTCGACGTGGCTCTTTTATTTCGATCTCCTGCTTTGTCCCGACTCTAATCCTCTTAATAATTAGTCAAGTGGGAATGCTTCAAGTTTAAACTAACAACTAAGACCAATTACAAAAGCAGATTGTATTTTGGTTTAACAAAGCGCTCACATGTTTTTATAAACAAATTGGTTTTATTCAATGTCTGCCTTATGATCTTGTGTTGTGTGCATCACTGTTTTCTCATCTTCTCTTTCTTGTATATATGCAATGTACGAGCTTATGTGAATGTCTAGAACAAACACACACACATATATACGTCTAAAAGGTATATATGAATATATATATGCAATATACGAGTATATGTGAATGCCTTTATATATATATATATAATGGGAGTGGTTTATTAATTTGTTTATTATTTGCTTGGGTTAATTTATTTTACAAGTTTTATTAATTATTTTGTTTATTTTTATTTATTCTTTTCAGTTTTCGATTTAAAAATTTGTTTTCGTGTCTGCATTTTGAGATGAGCTCAGATCCTTTATTTAGCAATTTATTTTGGTCTGGGAAGGTAATAATAATTATTTTTTCCTTCAGGCAAAGTTTGCAGGTTTTGGATTGATTGTTGTAGGCTGATGGTCTTTTTCTTGTTTTCCATGATATTTTTGGTGTGATTTGCGTTTTGTTTTTAATTTCCCAGATATACTTAGAAAGCATTGGGCTGTTCGCGTATTTACTATTTGTGAAAGATGTTTTGTGTACATAATTTCTTTGTTTCCAGGGTCCTTCAGTTACTCCTATATATACTTTTTCTTCATTATCTGGTAATTTTACTGTAGCTTGGTATATTACATTGTTTTGTGAACAATTACCGTTTAAGGGACATTCACTCTTTATTCTACAGTTACACGTGGGTTTAATTTGTTCATGTGGTTTGTTGATAGTTTTCCTATTGTGTTTTTTTATTATTTGTGCCATGTTCTCGGTGCAGCTGTAGGTGATTTTTATAGCGTTTTTATTGAATATTTTGTGTAGGGTGCTTGATTCCGGGAATTGTTTGTTTAGGAGTTTGAAGAATATTTTACCTATGTTTGTGTTTACGTTTTTGATGCACGGTGGGATGAACCATATGATATTTCTCTTCCCTGTTGGCCTTTATTGTGCTTCTGTGCACAAAAAAACGCCAACAGGAAGAGAAATATTAAATTGAGGTCCACTATATATATATATATATATATATATATATATATATATAATTTAAAATTACAATCATAGGTCGTCTTTTAAACTAGCAAATCTTAGGTAATCTACCAAAATAGCTAACCATGGGTGGAATTTAAAAGAAAAATAACAGGTATTCGTTGATAAATTGGAAATTTTTAAAAATACCAAAACCATACAACAACCACAACAATATTTGCAACCTGTGCCAACAGGAAAAATTAGCGATTATGACATTTCTGGCTTCCCAAAATCTTTTAAACCAGAAATCCAAAGTCTTAAGCCCTTTCTTACATATCAGATAATTTTTCTTATCTGCATATGAGGCTGGATTAAAAACAATAACTTCTGGTTATGGGGTATGATAAAGAATCGCGTGTATAGCAAAAAAGTTAGAGACATCAAAGAACTCATGGACAGAATCAAAGGTGCAATATCAAGCATTCCCCGTGAAATGTGTGTCAAGGCACTAAATTGTACTGCTGATCGCTGGTTTTTTGTGCATCACCTGTGGATAGATGGAGACTGTTCAGTAAACTCTGAATAAATAATTCCTCTCATACTAGTGTTAACATAATTTGAACTCACCCTGTATATATATATATGTGTGTGTGGGGGAGTGTTTTCTTTATTTCTCACCTACGAAGGAAACTGCGGACATAATTGCGTACGTATGTGAGGAGTGGGGATAAGTGAAAACAAAAGAAACTCAGTAAAAGTATTAAAACACATGCAATGCCATTCGGAATATGAATGGCCTTCAATGCAATGAATTCAAATGAAGCAATCAGAAGTCACGTGATTTTTCCCCCCAAGTGACACCATTGACCGCAGCGTTAAAGTTAAAGTGATGACAACCCGTGTCTTTTGAAATGCTCCAAATATTAACAGAGAATGGATTTATCGAAAAAATACGTTTTTTTAGAAAATGGACGTCATTCCCTGAAGAACCGGGTCGTTTAATAATTATAGTTTTTTAATGTCCTACTCCACAGAACAGATCATAGCGCAAGTTCAAAATATGCAAATAAAGATTCAGGTTAACTTATAATAAGCAGTCGTTGAATAAAATACTGTCGAGCCATGTATGTTTTGTGGGGCACCAAAAAGTACAAGCACTTTCGGCCAACACTTATCTTCAAAGTCTTTTTGCTGTTTGCTATTTCGTCAGTTTAATTTTTTTCACAATTAGTTTTCACTTGTTGACTTTTATTGAGTTTCGTGTATTCGCGTGGGCGTTAGTGTCTTCTATTTCTTTTTATTTTATTTATTTAATCAAATATATTTGGTATGTTGGATCCGAGGTTTTATGTAATTTTGTTAATCTTACTTATTATAAAACGCAGATAGTGTGTGTGTGTGTGTGTGTGTGTGTGTCTGTACGTTTATATATTGGATCGGATTTCCTACATTTTTCAACCGATTTCAGCAAAACTTCACAGGACTACGTAAAATTACATTGCGGTGGTTCTGACAGCGCCAAAAATTGGAAAAACACAATTGTTTTTGCACGAAATCAATTTGAAAACACGATAAAACACGATTCTGTCGCCGGAATGAAAGGGGGACAACTCATATCGAGTTATACTTATTATAAAACTCAGGTTGTTTGTGTGTGTGTGTTTGTTTATATATGGGATTGGATTTCCTACATTTTTCAACCGATTTCAACAAAACTTCACTTTTGGGGGCGCAGGTAGTGTTTCTTATTGTCTTGCACACTGTTTTCTTTATTTTTACATTCAGAATGCTTTAAAAATTCCATTTACAAGACAATTGTTTATAATAAAATTCTATTCAATCGGTAGACTCATAACGATTGAAAACAATGTTTTTGTTTGAGTTTGACCAATTCGTAAAAAAAAACAAAAACAAAAAAAAAAACTAATTAAGACATGCGTGTCCGTCAACCTTAAACAATAATCTTTGTCAATTTTATTTTTCTGTCAATTTTATTTTTCAGTCTTTATGATGGTCGATACTTGATCTATCTCTTACCGTTACATCCCCGAGCAACGCCGGGCTCTACTGCTAGTCTTTGAATACTTGCGTTTTGTGTTCAATACTTCGTCACTTACTGCCGATTTTTACGGTTTCTTTAGTATAGCACCTTTATGTTGTTAAGAATTTCGTCTGATTTTTTTGTCTGATTTCGTGTTGTCGTTTTTCATTGTGTTGGTTGATGATATGTGTTTAATGAAGCCATTGTTAGATAAATCTCATGTTAAATATAGATGATCCCAAACTTTTGAAAATAGAAAAATATTTCCTACTGGATGAATTATACATCCAATAAAAACCGGAGTATAAAGATTGAAAAGGTATCAACCGTAACTTTGCAATAAAACCAAGAAGAAATAGGAGATTAGTTTAAAAAGATGGTGGATTAATGGTGACTCATCTTAGATTTCCGACAAGGAAATGACCAGTTGACGTCGTACTTTTTCAAAAGAAGACCTAATTTATTTCAACATATTCAAGAATAATAATAAAAATAACTGCAAAGGTTTGTTTTTAAATAGAAAAGAAAGGTTCAGAGAAAAGCAAATAGAAAAAAGAAAGAAAAGTGTTTGTATTTTATGAGGCTACAAATTCATTTACTGTGAAGTTCAGTTCTAAATCAAGATTATTGCCATAAACTGATACTGTTGACTGATTCTGTTGACGTTGATAACTATGAGCAAATGTCGACTATTCGGAAGAGTTATTGTTTAAAATGGCTTCATCCTCGTATATAAATACATTTACAAAATGAAGCGCATGTTGTTTTTCTAAGCTTATCATCTAATTTTATCATTTTCATGTTATATTTATATATAAAAAAAGGCTGTGTTTGTGTAGCGTAACGGTTAACAGCGCATAAATTAGAATCTGTTTGCCAAGTTCAAAATCTGATCAAGTCTGTTTGGTTTATTTCGCAATAATAGCCTTTGGAAAGACATGGATCTATTTTATTCCACCTATGGGTTAAATAGTAAGGCAGGATCTCTTGACTTGGGTGGCAGTCAGTCTCGAAAAAATAACTTGAAGAGTAATGCGTTCAATCAAGATAACTTGCCATAGACGCATCAATTCCTGTTATAGCTGCAGTACATATGGTGCTCTTTCAATTCTAATGGCTTACGAGATTCGAAATTATGATCGTTTTATATCAATGTGTAAATAAAAAAATGAAATCATTGCGACATTGTCAATGGAAGCAGCACTTGAGTGCATATATACATCTCAGTACTCTACCTCGTAAGTATTCATTAAATTTATCTAAGTATGACATATGGTCACAATATTAGGGCGCCCGGTTAAGATCACACTCATTCGTAATATCTCATGAAATTACTATGTTTATTAGGGCTATACGACAGGCATCTTGTTAGTACGTTTGTATAATTTACAAAGCTTAATCTGGAACTGGGCTATATTAGGAAAGGTTGTGTTGCGCCAGCCTTTCAATATGTGTAACGCCTACCTTGAAAATCAACATGCTAAACTTTAGGTTTTTTGGCGGGGGGACTAGAACGCGGTTTTCTATTGTAGCAAATATGTAGCTACGTCGCCAAACATACCCCAACTAGTTAGCTTTGGCTTCATTTGGAACAGAACAAAGATGGTGGGACATTTTTGCTTTTTTTAGAGCACACTTCCAGACCCGGCTAATACAAAGGCGTACTATGAGATATATTTCTAGATTTAAATAACACTCAGAAGGTTTATAAAGAAATTAATTATTTAATTAGCCGAGAGGTGCAAATCATGTCAGTTCTACTGACTGTCTCCATAGCGCATATATTTCTCTAATAAGATTTCTGAATATTTAGGCCGGTAGACGAAAATAAATAAATATATTGTTTACTAAATTAACAAAGGTTCTACTCAAATATGAGTATAGACTAAAAATAATGTTTATGGAGTATTGCTACTATATATTGTCTGGAGCCCCTTCTGCTTGCCTCGGGGTTCTTGATAAGATCCAGAGACTGATATGTAATATAATTGGCCCGGATCTGTCATCTTGTCTGCAGTCGCTCTCTTACAGATGTGCCGTCGCCTCTCTCTGTCTTGTTTACAAATACTTTCATAGTAATTGCTCTGATGAGCTGCTTTCTCTGGTTCCAAGGCTTCGCGAATTCAAGCGCCCTACGAGACTGGCATCCCGCTCTCACCCTTTCACTGTTGAAACTGTTAAATATAGTCGCCTCTTCTACTCCAATAGCTTCATGTTTCGCACCTCTCGCCTGTGGAACTCCCTTCCCTATTCCAGTTTCCCTGAGAGCTATAATCTCCAACTATTCAAATGTAATGTCAATCGACATCTCCAGTTGGCTTGATCTATCCACTATCCTTCTCCTCATCCTTTCCTCTATCATTCCTATCTGCTCTCGCTCGAAATCCTCTGCAACCCCTTGAGTGCTAGTGGCTTCTCGCCTTGCTAGGGGAGAAATACTTAATATATATATATATATATATATATATATATATATATATATATATATATATATATATATATGAAAAATTTCTCCGATTTAACCAGTAGCGAAGACAATATTTATGAATAAAAAATGACAATAGGAAAACTGGTAATTGCTGACGATTTAGTTAATTTCATTTTCGTATTTTGTATTGATAAAGTCCACATTGGACGAAACGCGTCAGCAATTACCAGTTTTCCTATTGTCATTTTTATTCATATATATATATATATATATATATATATATATATATATATATATATATATATATATATTGTTCTGTTTTCTTTTTCTTTCCTTTTAATAAACCAATACCAGATGCATTCATTCACACATTTACTCCAATACTTAGCGCTTGCATTTAGACAGTCCTACGGCTGGATGACCACCACTTGTATCTGGACAGACATGGCTTTAAATAGAATATCTGCCTGCTCCACAGATTGTTGGCAGGCAACAAAATGCCGATCGGCACGTGTGCATCTGTCATATCTGCCTTTGAATTTTGTAATTTGAGACATTTAGAAACCCGAGTAGATTTTGTCTGTCATTGAAGAAAGATCATGAATGGTTGACAAATTTGAACTATTTTACGAAACATAAGAAGTTAAATAATAAATTATGAACGAAATTTTGCCGAAGTTGGCCACTGTAGAAAATGGCAAGGCACATAATCATATAAGTATGTAAAGCCATCAAGTGTCCTCATCTATCATACAATTGTTAATGCAATGAATTTGATCTTAATAGAACATTCTCGAAAACAATCTAAGGGCAGATTAGGAAATATTTACGCACAAATGCTCATTACGATCTTTACTGACAATTAAACTGATAAACTCATGAATATTCGCTCTTCCACGTCGGTTGGAAATAAATACAGGCATGTATAAAAAGTTGACGTTCTTCTAATCGATACATTAAGTCACACGCGAACGCAATATTCCAGACAAAGAGAAACAGAAGTCTCAGATTCGTATCAGATGCCAAGTCAGATGCCCACCCAAGTGGGAGGATGGAAAGACGAATATCTAGTAACGGATAGAGATTTATTTACTTTGCTTTCGTGACTCTTATTAAGAATGGAAAACCGGTTTAGATAAAGATCGATTAAAAGATCGAGACATTGAACCGACTAAGTTGTTTTCAGCGTTTATAAATATTGATTGAAATAGACTGAACCATTTACGAAGAGGGAACAGACGAAGTTGGAGATGAACAGGTTTCACGAGAATTAGCGCGAGACTAATTGTAAGAGAGGATATATGTTGACCTGTAATATTGAAATTACATTTTGTTTTTATTTTTTGTTTTTTTTTTCTAAATGGAGTCAGCTTTGAAATACTTTGCGCCAAAGCAACACTTCCCACAGCAAAAAGAAATATTCACTTTTCCGTGCAGCCATGATTTTGATATACGAGGCCTGATCAAAAAGTTTCGCGATCGTTGCTCTGGTAATAGAAGTGAAGCAGTTTGGCACAGATTGACTTTGATTTCTGTCACGAATACACACAAGTTATAATGTCGCGAATACACACTAAGTTATAATGTTCTCGTTCACTTCCGTTGTTTACAGAAGTGCTAGGAAGGAAGGTGTGTAGAGTGTGGTCATCTCAACAAACCATAGAAGTTCCATCAGCAACTATGGCTTGTGCAGAAGTTTTTGGCAACCTGCAACATTCCCAAGGTCCGACAACCACCATAATAAATGCGATTTATTCTCCTTGAAAATTCAAATCTCACTTGAAAGGGGTCAGATTTCAAGACATCACGGCAATCCAAAAGAATGCGACAATAAGAATTTATAATTACAATCCAAGCTATCTTA
The DNA here is from genome assembly GCA_903632075.3 of Acanthosepion pharaonis. Lineage (NCBI taxonomy): Eukaryota > Metazoa > Mollusca > Cephalopoda > Sepiida > Sepiidae > Acanthosepion > Acanthosepion pharaonis. The sequence continues at coordinate 2,936,216 of CAHIKZ030005331.1, read as the reverse complement.
AAAAGGAATTCCAGGAATGCTTCCATCAAACGACTTTGGGTAAAGAGTGTAGCTTGAGAAGGGAACTACTTCAAAGGAGATTAAATGTCGAATTGATATGTGTTGTAGTTTTCTTTTTATAGCATCAGTCTTGATATTTTTGGATCAAACTCGTTCGAGGGATCCTCCGAAAGTAACGCTTCCTAATTATGTTCACAGAAACTAAAACAAGTACAAGAAAGACAATAACATCAAAGGACAGAGCAAGTTTTCAGCTACAAAAAAAAAAACTATTTTCCCACATAATCATCACCATTGCCCATGATTTTTCGAGATGCTCATCATTTTGTGTATTAATAGCAGTACAAGGCCGCTCGGACATTGCTTGTCATACAAATCTATGACACCACTATGGAAACGCGTTCATTCATAGTCTAAATGTGTTTACATCCACTGTTTGATTTCTATAAAATTCAGTAAGTAACCATGAATGATAGAGACTTTTTCCAAAATGCTGTTTGTAACGAGGCAAAAATATGGTTTATTGCCAGGGAGAATCAATCTCTACTGCAATATCCTCAACATCTGCCTCTGATGTTGTAGGCCAACATAATAAAATAGGAGACATTACTTTCAGGAAAAAAAACTACCGTATTGTATCTATAGTAAGCAGATGAAGGAAAGTTCAAAGAACTTATTGTGCGACCGGCTTAAATTTCACGTATAAACTACTCGTCAGAATCAGATAAATTTATCTAACCGCAACGAGTATACTCGAAAATTAAATTCTGTCACAAGATAAGTCTTTTAAACTTTTCTTTATCTGTTGACTATTGTTGCTCGAATTTGCCTGTTGAACTCTTTTTTGACAAAATTCCGCTCGCCTTTAAAAGCGCTAAATTCTAGTCAGTTTTTGTGTTTTGTTCGGCGTTATCGATTTGTTTTATTATTATTATTATTATATACATAGAGGAAGAGAGAGAAGGAGGGGAGAGGGGGTAGGGAGAGAGAGTGAGTGAGAGAGAGGGAGTGTCCGTGTATGCGTGAGAGAGAGAGAGAGAGAGAATTATTTTATTACTATTCCCCTTATTCGCAGTCCACTGCAGGAGACAAGGCATTCAACAAGTCTGTTAGACGTGGAGAATAATAGGCCTTATCGCATCACACTGGCCCGTGACGTGCTGTCACCCTAGATTAATTCCGAGTTGCCCCTCTCCTCGGTTGTTCATTAACCAAGGCGATAGATCCCCCGTCTATCCTGCTATCTATCCCATAGCTGTAGGAGGTATGAGATGAATTCATGCTTTACTCAAAGCATTACTACGACCAATAACCGTTTACCAGGCCGATAATCATCACACTCAGCACATATCATCCTCTCTGTTCATTCCCACTCTTTCTCTTCCATTCTCTTTCTCTCTCTCTAATATATATATATATATATATATATATATATATATATATATATATATATAAGGTCATCCACAGACAGACTGTTTCGCTGTTTCACAGCTCTTCAGTGTGGCTAGACATCCGGTTGCCTCTAGCTAGGATCGAAACCAGACTGAATTGGTGTCAGCCGGAGATTCTACCACACGGCAGGGATGAAGGTGAATTTTAGCGTATTTATTTTTAGATAAACACACACAGTGACCGACAGTGACTCAATTCGCTTTTGCCGAAGAGTCTCGCTATATTAGCTATATATATATATATATATATATATATATATATATATATATATATATATATATATATATATATACCGAAAAATGACCAAACTAACTGAGATTGTTTTTCGAGGTTTTAAGATAAGACGTTTAATCATCCTGACACCATTTGTCGTAAGAATCACTGAAAAACCCTTTGAGTTATTCAGCTAGAAAAAGAAGGGGATGAAATCGTTTTAGTTCAACCCCACTGTCTTCCTAACTGGGCAATGGTGAGAGGGAAAAGATCACTCAGGTCTTCAGTAATGGTACGATCATTCATATTCTGGCTTCCATCTACAAAGTCCATTCAAACACCTTCAAGAGAACGGTGAATAAGTTTAAAAAAAGAGTGAACAGTAGAGGGGAAAACTGGATCAAGAGGTCACAACTGGGAGTGGGATCATCATTTCAACGCAGAGCTAAAGAGATCCATTAGAAAAGATCCAACTCAATTCATAAGACGATTGGCACGTTAGAGAGGAGTTTCATCTATGACAGTCCAAGGAGCAGTGAAAAAAGACTTGAAAATGAAATCGTACGTGAAACCTGTGACGTACCATGTTACTCCAGGACAGAAAGTTAGAAGATTAGAGAAGGCGAAGATCATCTCGAATAAGAAGGAAAATGATCTTGGAATAATTATTTCCATCCTTCATGAGCTTCCGATCCTTCGCTATGATTAATTAATGAGGAGCATGTTATTTTCGTTTATGATCGATTTCATCACGTTTCTTCTGTTAAGCTTGGAGAGTAATTATACATTCTTATTGTTCAAAGTAGAGTCCAATAGTGTTATAAATACCTCGAAGAATTCCAGTAAGATATCTTTAATCATTTCTAAGATAAAACGGTTCAGAGCTTAATCTAACAAATGAACAATTTTGCAGTTACACCCGTATATATATATATATATATATATATATATATATATATATATATATATATATATAAACACCAGGAAGAGGCAGTTGAAATTTTTGGGGCACGTAATGAGAAAGGAGGGCTTGGAAAACATGATACTCACAGGACACATTGAGGGAAAGAGGAAAGCAGCGCGAAACATTTGATGAGCTTGAGTAAATGGGTGGTAGAGGAAGGTTTGAGAGGAATAGCAAAAAGACAAAACATATTTAGAGCTACAAATGACAGGAAGATGTTGAGAGTCATGATCGCCTATGTCTTGAAGGGACACGACACATAAAAAAAGAAGAAATGTAATGATTAATGATGCCAACATCCCTTGACTTATTGGAAATGCATACATTTCTATCAGTTGTGCCTTCGCATCTGCTAAGCCACTGTGGACACTTGCTCGGCTGACTATGGCATGGCAATATCAATTATTGAAGTTCGAATGGGGACATAAGAGTGAGTGCCAGGAAAAGAAGACATTCTGTTCCTGAAAAAAAAAAAACGAAGTTTTACAAAGATTCCAACACAACACAAACAGGATTGTCTTAAAAATGTGATTTATAAACTGTATTTCAGTTTTCGGGAAAAAAATTTTTCATGTGTTGAAATTTTTAAATATTTTTATTTTTTAAGCGATCGTTTTCTCGATTTTATCTTTCTAGAAATATAAAAGTAGGTGCTAGAAATTTTATTTTAATTGCTAGACGTTGACTTCTGATTAGTATTACTATTAGTAAAAAAAAAGTCAGGGATCCTCCATGGAATAAAACAGGATTTTATCTAGATATATCCCCCCCTCTTAATGGATTTAAAAGAACTGTTCAGAAGAAAATTACAATTTAAAAAAATAAGCGCTACTGAAATTAGCACTTCTTCCCCGTTTCTCCTCAGTAGGCATGGGGGGGGGGCACGTGGTTGAGAGGCTCGGGGTAGTAAGCACTGGCCCTGTCGATTATTATAGTTAATGATTGACAATATAAATTAGGTAGAAAAAAAGTAAAAAGTACAAAAAGTAAACAAAACGCATGCTGAAACTACATCTTTTAGGGTACCAACCTCGTCGCGGGTTCCTGCATAGTACCCACCTACCCACCGCACCGGTCATGCAGATAAACGATGCATATTATTAGCTGATGACTGATAATTTAACATCAGTTTAAAAATAAAACAATGAATCAGATAGACCTTGCTGGATACTTTTCAATCAAACTTATTCTTCGGATAAATACTTGCTGCCAATATATATATGTGTGGTCTAGGAGAAGGACAACTCTGAATTCAAAACCTGCAGAGGGTCGTTTGGGGACCTTGTGGCACACGGTGCACAGGCCCTTCAAAAAGTGTGGATGGTTCTGTACAAAGCCTTCACCACTATAATCAAGTCATATGTGGGAGTTTCTGGCTGTCGCTCCCTAAGGACTGAGTTGCTTGACACTCATACGTCGTAAAAAGGGTCGATCAACGAGGGGAGAGTCCTCGATATATATATATATATATATATATATATATATATCCGAATATAATGAGAACGAAAATAATATATCAATTCTAACGTTCACAGCATTAATTCAAAAGAGGGCTCAATACCTGGAGTAGAGCAATAATTATTTATTATAATTTTTCATATAGACAAAAAACAATTTACTCACTCGAGCTGCAACTAAATGCACCGAAACAAGGTTGCATCTTTGTAGTGCGTAAATTGTTTTTGTCAATATGAAAAAAAATATTATATATATATATATATATATATATATATATATATATATATCAGTTTAATATATTAATATATAAAATATATTAAATGAAGATCATTGTTTACTTGGTAAAACTCAAGTGGCTGAGATAATATTTGTACATTTCATATAAGCCCTATTTAATATCGTACATTTACGGCATATTTGGGAAAGCGATTCGTATTAACTACGTATATAGGCACGATAGAGTAGTGGATAACGGCTCGGACTGAGGAATCGGTAAGCCGAGTTCGAATTCGAATTACATTAAGTTATGCGCTAATACCCTTGTAAAAGGTATCAATCCTCTTCTTCTCCATATAGCTATGCGTAAATAGACTGGGTTTTATAGCCTTTGATGGCAACTAGTTTATGAGAAGGACAACTCTGAATTCAAAACCTGCGGAGGGCCGTTTGTAGCGCTTCAAAAGTCTGGTTGGTTCTACACACTGCCTTTCACCGCTATAATGAAATCATATGTGCTGGTGTCTGGGCTATCGGTCCTTAGGAACTGAGCTGCTAGACCCTCATACGTCAAGAGAGTCCACCACACACTCATATAAATATATATATATATATATATATATATATATATATATATATATAGATACACCTAGTGAGCCAGACAAACCCACCTAGGTTTCACCTAAACGGATCGTCAGGGAAAGTTTGGCTAACGAGGCAAAGAGAAACACACATATTTATAGGTGATAGCTAAAATCATACCACGTTAATTTTAGTCTCTATGTTATTAGGAGCTTTTATATAATGTTTTATTGCCTCCTTATGTAGTATTTTTTTGTAATTATTGGGGCTCATTCTGTATAAGAATTTAGATTTATCAGCTTTTACGTAAATATTCTTGTCTTCCTTTATTTCTTTTATATTTTTAGCAATTTGTTGTTGCACGTTATTATTCCTTATTTTTCTATATTTTAATTTTTTGATAATACCGATTAACTCCGATTCGAAGTTACTGAGTTCCTTAATATACGGAGGATGGGCATTGGTCTTGAATCCATAGCTCTCATTGGTTTTTCTATTAGGTTTATTATTTAAACAAAAATATGCACGCCACCTCATATTTATTATAAATTTTTCTATTTTCCGTAATAAACATAACTCGTATGAGTGACGGTCAGGTATGGGTATGTTTTTATCTCGATATAGAAACCAATTTGAAAATTACCAACTATCTAGATATTACGTTAAATTTACAAAATGGCACAATATCCCCGTATAAAAAAAAAAAATCAAGAACCCCAGTATTTACACATAAAATCAAATCACCCAGCCCATATTATAAGGCATATTTCTAAAAATATTGGGTATAGACTTTCTACTAATTCCTCTAATAGGGACATTTTTGAGGCCAACAAAATAAGTTATGAGCAAGCCCTAATTAAGAGTGGACATAAAAATAAATTAGAATATATAGACAACCACAATATGACTCGGAATAAACATAATAGGCAAAGAAAAATTTTGTGGTTTAATCCCCTTTCAATTTAGCGGTAAAAACTAAAATTGGTAAGATATTTTTTAATTTACTGGAACAACATTTCCCAAAAAAAAAAAAAAACTGAGTTACATAAAATATTTAACAAAAAACAATGTAAAACTTAGTTATTGTTGTATGCCGAACGTAGGGACTATTATAAATGGATTGAATAAGAAAAAACTAGGAATGATCCACGTAGTAATCCTCCTACTTGTAATTGTAGAAACAAAAACATCTGTCCGTTACAGGGAAAATGCCAGCAGGAATGCGTGGTGTATCAAGTGAAAATTTACAAAAATACTGAGGATACTAATCCTAAAACATACATAGGTGCTACTCAGGATAAATTTAAAAAAAGATATTATAACCACACGAGTAGTTTTAAGAATGCAAAAATTAAACATAGTACCACGCTATCTACCTACGTATGGAAAACCAAACAAGATAATATAGACCCCATCCTTAAATGGGAAATATTAAAAAAATGCCCAAAATATAAAGCAGGCCATAAATTTTGCAAATTATGTGCTGAGGAGAAATTAGCCATAGCTTTATATGATCAACCCAACCAACTATTAAACTCTAAAACTGAAATTCTCAATGTATGTAGACATAAAAAATCTTGGCTACTAAATTAGACGTTTTCCCGTTATTGAGTTTCCACTGAGGTTTTCTTTTTTTTTTTTTGTTGAATAAATATTTCCCCACCCACTTAAGTTTTTGTTTTTTTGTTTTTTATTTTGTCACGTGGTATGATTTTAGCTATCACCTATAAATATGTGTGTTTCTCTTTGCCTCGTTAGCCAAACTTTCCCTGACGATCCGTTTAGGTGAAACCTAGGTAGGTTTGTCTGGCTCACTAGGTGTATCTAGGTCTGCTCTACGGTTGTATTGAGCTCTTTTGTTAGTTAGTTGTTACTCGTATCAGGGTTTTTTTCTTTTGGGCTTCAGACCTGCATCTGTGCGATTTTTTTGTCGGCAGAAGTTCATGTTTGTAGCTCTTTCTTTTTTTTAAACCTTTTTTTCCCTCGAGATTGATTTGATTATTGGCAAATCAAAAATTCGAGGGTTTTTCGAAACGAGTCTAGTTATCTATATATATATATATATATATATATATATATATATATATTTCAATTATATATAAAAAAATATCTGTACAATAACGTTCAAAGTTGTAGCACTAAATAACGATGAAAAAGTTTTATTTTCCAACAACATGAATATTTTTCAACATAATCTCCTCCTTGATTGATCCAAATTCATATTTATGAATTTGTACAGGTAGATAATTTCGTAACGTAACCTTAGTTACTTTCCAAAATATTTCTCTTCATTCAGAACTAATTAAAGATTAATGAAAATCCATGAATTTATATGCATATCCGCTTAAATCAATTTCAATTTTGGCTTATAAAATGAATTTGTATTGAATTGCTTTTTAGTTCTACGCACTCCCTTTTTATTTTATAAGAGTCGGAAGAAATGCGATAGATAGATAGATAGATAGATAGATAGATAGAAGCAGATTGGCATAAAGGGAAAGATTAACAGAGATAGATAGATAGATAGATAGATAGATAGATAGATAGATAGATAGATAGATAGATAGATAGATATATATTAAATTCGATGGGTTTTTGTTTTGTTTTTTTTTTTTTTTCATTTTTGGGAAAAAAAGAATGGTGGTTGGAAGTTGCATGAAAAACTTGTCCAAATAGCAACAGGAATCCTGTTCAGTCTTTTTTTTTTTTCAAAGATCTGGAATTAATTAATGAAGAAGTAACTGAAGCGATGCTTGTACCTGAAACGAAATGAAACAAAACGAAAGGAATGTTGAAAAGGAAAATGCCATTTACAATAATAAAACATTAAAGTGACTGAATCAAGTAAGATAAATCGAGTAAACTTATATTAAAAACTTATAGAAGCGATTAATTTCTTTTGATCTCCGCAACCCCTTCCCTTCTCAGACGTTATTAAAGATTATTATTAGAGATCAGAAAGTGCTAATAAATACAGAACCAAAATGAGTCGATTGTTTCGGAAACGAAATTGCATTTGACTGAAAACATATTTTATCATCCTTATGAATATTTGGTTATTTGAAAATATATATATATATATATATATATATATATATATATGAAGAGAAGGATAGTGGATAGATCAAGGCAACTGGAGATGTCAAGTGACATTACATTTGAATAGCTGGAGATTATAGCTCTCAGGGAAACTGGAATAGAGAAGGGAGTTCCACAGGCGAGAGGTGCTAGACATGAAGCTATTAGAGTAGAAGAGACGGCTACATTTAGGAGTTTCGACAGTGAAGGGGTGAGAGCGGGATGCCAGCCTCGTAGGGCGCTTGAACTCATGAAGTCTGGGAACCAGCGAATGCAGCTCCTCGGAGCAATTACCATGAAAGTATTTGTAAAAAAGACAGAGAGAGGCGACGGCGCGTCTGTGAGAAAGCGACTGTAGACGAGATGCCAGAACAGGGACAATTATATTGCATATCGGCCTCTGGGGCTTATCAAGAACCCCGAGGGAAACAGAAGGGGCTCCAATGTGATGTCAGTTCAAATAAAGCATGTGAAAATATTTTAATAACTGAATAATGATGCTATGAATTTATATGAATGCAAGCGTTTGTGAAAATGTGCTGAAAACTTTTGCATTACTCTAATGCGCACACGCGTGCGTGTGTGTGTCCGACTATTCTCTCTAGCCCACCCTTAACCAATTTTTTTTTTCTTTTTCACAGAATTTGCTTACACTAGACAATATTACCAAAGCACTCGCAACCCAATTTCATCTCTTACATGATTGTTTTGTCTCTTAATAACAATCAATTTTTCTCTCTTTCATTTTCTTTCCTGTTTTAATGCTACGCTAACAAACTGCTTCTCCTTCCTTTTGATATTCGCTTCAGCCGTGGAGAAAAGACCGACACGAAATACAGGTGACTGATTTGAAAATATCAACAGTGCCCATGTAAGCCGCTATAATTGCTGGTGACAGTCGTTATGGGAGAAACATGGGAGAGCAATCAGCAGGGGAAGAAGAGGAAGGTGTGCAAACAGTAAAGAGAGGGTGGATATTGCAGAAGCAAACGGCTGGATTGGATGACAGATTGCACGCGGCGGGCTGGCTTTGCTCAAGGCTTTTGGAATCAGTGTGGAGTGTCGTTAACCGTCTGTTTTTCGGAACAGAGGACAGAAAAAAAAGGAAGGAAGTCAAAACGAAATACGGACGACGAGGTTGGAGAGAACAAACAAATACAGCAAAGAAACAAAAAGAAAAAAAAACGTGAAGAAAAGAAAGAAAGAGAAAACGTAAGAATTCAATATTGTAAAGGAGAGAGCGAAAAATGATAAACGATGTTAGAAAAAAGCTGATATAATTTGGAAGAGAGACAAGTAAACAAGGAAGGTAAAGAATGAATTAATAAAGGAGAAAAAGAGAAAGAAGAAAAGAGATGAAAAAGAAAAATAGGAACGGGGAAAGACAAGAGAATGAAAAAAAAGAGAATGAAAAAAAATGGAGGAAAAGAAAAAAGGAAAAGGGGAAAGAAGAAAAGAGAAGAAATGGTAAAGAAAAGAGAAAGAGAAAAGGAGAAATAAGAGAAGAGAGAAAAGAAAATAGGCAAAAAGAGGAAGTATTTTGGACGTTCTTTGTTTTGACTTGTCTTTGGTTAAAGGTAGTGAAAAATTCGGAAATTTAATTTCGAGAAACGTTGCGCAATATTTCTATAAAGTTTGACACCGACAGATCAGTGAAAAAAGAAAGAAAATATTCATTTTCTCTTCCGTTCTTGATTGTCTGTTGTAAACGATGCAAAATACCACGAGGAGTTTCGCCAATTGATATTTACCTTTTTTATTTAACTTTGTTTACTTATTTAAGTTAAATGCTTTCTCCCGAATAAAACCTTAAAAATCTGAAAAGAAATTGTTTTAAATGTGTCCACATTTTAACAAGTAGCATTTTAAAAAGCCAGTTTTAAATTGAACAAATTGTTTATATGCGAATGCTACTCAAAATGCATTCGAAATTATGTCACATGTTAAATTTAGTTATTATATACTAAGAAATAGAAGAAAAGCAATTATCAACACAGAAGACTAAAGTAAAATATCAGAAGATATCTTTTTCTATAAACCGATATTGAATCAAACAAAGGATAAGCGTAATTATTTCCAAACCCGAAAATCTTCATATAATTTCCCATAAAACATTCATATATATATATATATATATATTGGAGAAAAATGTATTACAAAGTGGAAAAGTTTTCCTATTATGTGTTTCATTTTTTAGAAGTTCACCGGAGTAAATTTGTTATGCTGGTGCGACGACACATGTGTACGAATGAGGGATGCTGTGAATTTTTATTTTTTTCTTTAATCCATACGATTTCATTTAGCTTTTTTTTTTCATCACTTTTTCTAGTAGATATCCCAAACTGTGATTATATATATATATATATATATATATATATATATATATATATATATATATAGATAACTATACTCGTTTCGAAAAACCCTCGAATTTTTGATTTGCCAATAATCAAATCAATCCCGAGGGGAAAAAGGTTTTAAAAAAGAAAGAGCTAGAAACATGAAAGTCTGTCGAAAAAAATCGCACAGATACAGGTTCAAAGCCCAAAGACGATCCACTGACGATACGCTTAGGTGAAACCTGGGTAGGTTTGTCTGGCTCACTAGGTTTATCTATCTATCTATCTCTCTCTCTCTCTCTCTCTCTCTCTATATATATATATATATATATATATATATATATATATATATATATATATATATATTAATTCCTCATCTCTCGAAACTTCTCTAATTCTTAGCACGATATTCTGTTATAAAAGTGTGTATACTTCCATATATATGTATGACTCTAAAAGTGGACATTGATGTCAACATCCAGAGACGAGAGCCTGTTTCATTCTAAACGCAGTCGATGGCCTAACGATTGCGTTTAGCATAAAACTGACGGTAACTTCTGAGTGTAGACTTCAATGTCCACTTTTAATTTTTTTTATATTTATATAAGCTCTATCTCTGATATTGTGCACTTTCACGATACACACACACACACACACACATACACACACACACATATATATATTCAGTTGTATGGATATTAGTTTGTGATCCTGTATTTCACGTTTTTGCGATCAACAGACAAACTGGTTTATTTTTAAAATTGAATTTATTTATTTATATATATATTTATTCTGTATCTTTTCTTCATAATACTTAGTTCACATCAGAAGTCATTTATATACTCTTTCAGCTTTTCTGTATATATATATATATATATATATATATATATATATATATATATATATATATAGCTGGCCACTCGTGTTCCAGGATACCCGTCTACTAGGGCGGCTAGTCAATCCCTGTTGCAGACGCTTACTCAGGCACATTTATTCATGTTTATTCAATACCCAGAGAGCCCACCTATGGTTTATACTGCAACTATTCTGGGAAGAGTTCTGTCTACCCAATTTCACTCCAAAGGCTTGGGTCAACCCGTGGTATGGTTTTCAGACACTTTCCAAAGGTGCCACACACTGGGATCGACCACTCCAGACTGATAATATCAGGAAGTCTCCTTCCTGACAAACCGACAATGGTGAGATTCGAACCCTGGTCTCATGTTCAGAATACGAACGTTCTAACCGCTCGGCGACATGCCTATCTATCTATCTATCTATCTATCTATATATATATATATATATATATATATATATATATATATATATAATAATTATTATATAATGATAATTATAAATAATTATATATATATATATATATATATATATATATATATATATATATATATATAATTATTTATTCGAAAATTATAACATAAATATGTTATAAAATCACTATAAAAATAGCTATTTTGTTTCAACACTTCTGGTGTCCTATCAAGTAATGGTGTTGAATGTAGAATAAATGGTTTTAAAAGGTTGAAATCAATCAAACACCCCTCGCTAGGGGAAAAGCTGTTACATAAGCTGGAATGACCAATCAAAATACGAATATGAGAATTCAAAAAACTTGACAACGAACTTTGGTTATAATAATTATGTAATGCTTCAATGTTAGGGTTAGACTAAAATAGAATTCATTCTAACTATTCAATATTAAATTTTACTATACAATTAAAAATTACCAATTTTAAATTTAATCTGTATTAAGTTTTAAAAAATTATAGAATTATTTAAAGAAGAAACTGAGGAAAAAAATACATGTTTTGTTATTTATTTTGTTTTTATTGAAAGGCCAAAAATTAAGTTGGAAGAAACGTTAAAATCTAATGTTGCTCTGAGCTCCGTTACAACTTTGATACATTTGAAGTGAAGATGTGGGCAAGGGAGGGTGAAATCTTGCAGAAGACAATACATAGACAATCAGATTATAATACACAAACATGGAGACATCTTTAGATATATAAACACGCAAAAAAGCAACGAAACAGGAAATAGGTATCAACGACCATTAAAGAAATAGGGACAATATATACATACAATGAAAGGCACATATAAGTGATTATACACACCTACATTCATAAAGACACGCACATATACACACCAAGAAATATTCAAATTTGAAAGTGTTAGTAAACGAATTCAAGCATACAATTATAACTTATACAGGCAAAGATATATAGATAAAAATGGTTGAATAGATAAAATTTAATATGGGTAGAATAGAAAAACAAAGGACTCTAAAATCTATAGAAATGGATAGAAAATAAATACATACGCATAAAAATAACACTATCTAATATATAAAAAAGAAATCCGTATACACCAATCCTATATTTGTATATATATATATATATATATATATATATATATGTGTGTGTGTGTGTGTGTGTGTGTGACGATACAGGAAATAGGTGACTATTAAAAAAAAAACGACAACTTATACATATAATGAAAGGCACATATAAACGATTATATACACATACATTGATAAAGACACGTATATATATATATATATATATATATATATATATATATATATATATATATATATATATATATATCAGCAAGCAGAAATATTTCTTCTCCCGATGATGGCCATTTTGGCCGGAACTAGTCAAGGAATCTAAATGAAATAAAAAAAAACCGAAAGAATATTAATCTACAACCCAGTGTGTCTGAAGATTTTAACTTTTTAATATTTTTTTTATTGTTCAATATATATATATATATATATATATATGTGTGTGTGTGTGTGTGTGTGTGTGTGTGTGTGTGTGTGTGGACAAAGAAAAATGTTATAAGTTTGATATTAAATTTTTCTAGTGTTCTTTAAGGTTATTTTTCATGAGGTTTAAGAGTGTAGAAACTGTCCGCAGCCATTACCTTCCAAAGTGATTTCGGCCAGTTTATTAGACATTTTCTCGGGTTTAGTCGTTAGTAAATTTTTCCGTGTTTATATATTCAGCCGTACTCTGTAGGAATAGTAGCATTTTCTATGTTGGGGTGTCTTTATAACACTGCCAAACACTTTCCATCTAGATTTAAAAAGTGGAATTGCGATTCACACTAAAGCTTCTAATATCTTTAAACGTCTTTGTAGTAAAATTCCATAAGAACTTTGTGTTAACAATAAAATCCCATTCCTCGAGGCTAACGTTGGACCCAACACTAATTTATTTAACACTTCCTTATCTAAAAGCAAACTCAACAACAAGGACTGCCTCCTTAATTATGATAATTAATTCCAACATCGATATAAAATAGGAGTGATAAAACTTCCTCGATAAAGTAAATCTAACCTCCTCTTTCCGGAAAATATTTTTCAGCGAACTAAAGCATATAACACAAACA
>CAHIKZ030005331.1:2912500-2917500 GCA_903632075.3 Acanthosepion pharaonis | reverse complement strand
TAGCGGCTTGGATTGAGGAATCGGAGAGCCGAGTTCGAATTCCAGTCGAATCCATTACATTCACTTACGTGCTAATACCCTGTCCCTGTTTGTGTATGTGTGTGTAGTCGTATGTTAGATTTATAAACGTTTCCTGTTTGTTCTTTATCCTATCATATACATATGTGTGTGGGGGGGGGGAGACAGAGATGGCGAGACTGAGATATAGATTGATATTCCGTTTGTTGTTATTGGATTGGTGACATGTATGTTATCAGGTCCAAATGCGACAAACAGATAAATGCATCGGACATCTCTACGCCGCGCACCCACCCAGCTGCTCATCCTCACTCTCAAATATCAATTCGCTTTATAATTCGGCATAGAGAAGGAGGATAAGGATAGACAATACGAATGAGAGAGAGAGAGAGAGAGAGAGATATGAAAAATAATCAATCTGGTTACAGCACTTCGACTTCGACTGTTTTGCACGAGTTACAGCTGTGCTGACAGGGAACGAATTTCGTAGATAGTCTCTCAGTTACAGTGGAGATGAAGAAAAAGATTTGCAACAGACCAAACAGAACAAATAAATACATAAGATCAATTAAAAGAAAGGGGGATGTAATAAAAGAAAGAAGAGCTGTGAATATTTTAAAACCAGTTATTATTTTTTTGTTGTTTGACTGGAAACTTCCGGTCTGGTAACAAAGAAAAAAAAAAAAAAAAAGAAGCGAAATTGAAAACAAAATAAACCTTTTATAAACCTTTTTTTTTATCATAATCATTATTTTATTTATTCATTTTTTATGTTCTGGGGTTTGTGTGTTTGGGGTGTATCTGTCCGTAACAGCAAAGATCTATTTGAAAATCGATATTTGATGTGATCTGTAAACACGTGTATCACCTTAGGGAGATGGGGGTGGTATTTTCATTGTAATTCATTACTGATTATTATTGCCGTTGTCATTGAGCATTAACACCAGATAGATTATCTATCTTGCACGTATTTGTGTGTGTGTGTGTGTTTCACCATTGGTGTCCTGATTGATGGGTGAAATAAGCGCCTATACTTTCGCCTGAAATAGTTGATTCCAAGTAAAAGACACACCGTTTCAGACACCGATTACGAAATCAGTTATTTTATTATTTTTCTTTGACGTATACGCTTAACTTATCAGTTACCAGCACATTCAATTACTTGTAAAATCCCAGATTAACTAACCTGCATTTGAGTTGAGATTTTGTCTCCTATAATAATGTTTTCATATATATATATATATATATATATATATATATATATATATATAGTAAAGCTAATAAATCCGTTGGTATATAATCCAAGTGGATTCTAGTAATATAAAATATTAAAACTGATCCATAAAAAGAGCTGTGTATTTATTATAAGAGAGCAACAAAATAATACACAACAAAATCCAAAATTACCTCATATGGGGGATAGATCTATTTCAACCGATGAAAAGTACGTCAGTCATGTTCAACCCCAGTGTATATATCAGGGGTTAAATAAGACTGACATCTTCCATCAGTGGCGGTCGTATTTTAGCACAGCAAGTATAATTTCCTCGTTCGTATAAATCTCAATTAATTGTAGAAATTGAGCAAGAAGCATATGTAAATTTATTGTCATTAATTAGAAGTGCGCCTTTCAAGCAATGTAATTTTATAATAAAAATGCCTGTTGTGATAAAAGAAATATGTTGTTTTCGGAACAAATAAATCGCTATCGTGAAAACTTGGATCAAGTCACTACGATAACCAACAACAAATATGTCTGACTAGTGTCTTCCGGGTCAGTTTCGGTCAATAGGTCACGATTCATGGGAAACTATTAGCGTATAATGATGAAGAAAAAAGGACCAAAATCTAAACATGAAAAACCTGATAAAAAACAAATTGATTGTAAATTTTAATTCATCGCTGTTGTTATTTGATAGAATCATTGTCAAAATCTCGAGAGGACAAAAGACGAAGACAAAAAGAAAAGAAAAGACAAAAGGCTAGTGCTTCTTCTGATTGGATCTTTCCAAACAATTAGGAAAACGAAAAAACATTTTTGCAGTTTGCTTCTGAGGCCAGTCAAAATAGAAACGAATAGGACCACTTACTTGAAAAAAAAAGTTTGTCCTGCAAAGAAATATCTTCAGTATATATCTAAAATGATTAAATTAAACGCTGGTGCTCGTCAATCTTTTCTCATTAAACAAGTCATCACGGAAAGCATTCTTTGTCACAATTACATACATTCGAATGCGTAGATATTACCTACGGTCAGCTTGAAATAATGTTTTTCTTTTAGTAACAGATGAAAAATGTAATTCGGTTTATTAAGTTAAAAGAGAATTCCATTTTATTATCAATATTAACTTTATTTCTACAACAAAATTTCACTACATTTTCTACAAAAAAATTCCATTATCTTGAGCAATCCTTCAGGCTGCTTCATAATTTTATTCTCCATGAATTTTCTCACAAATTGCTGTTGGAATCTTGTATACTCCAGGGAATTTTGTAAAGTGTGGAAGAAATGATAAACTGAAATTATCATGTTCAAGGAAGACGGATGAAAATTCTTCAAACTGTAGTCATTTTTATTTCATCATCAAGTAACCACGTTGTCTCTCTTTTAACGAAATGTGCTTTTCAATTATTGCTGTCTTCAAATTGGTCTAATCAGGATCAATACTTGTACGAATTAAACTTTTTTTTTTCTTTGAAGGAACTAACAGTAAATAAATCCCTACCATATAGACACTACCATCTTCTTTTAAGTAAGGTCAACTTTTAACACAGTTACTGGTTCATTGCATTTATTTCTCAATCTCTTAGGTTTTCCGTTTTTGTTAAAATTCCTGTTTTTATTGCCCGTTTATGTTACAAAATGAAACAATTTTATTGCATTCAAATAGTAAAACTCAAACCGATATACAATCCATTAGATTTTTTGTTATTGATGTAGTGGCTACACATCAAACAGACTAACATAATTAATTTAGTGGAAATGATTTTCAGTGCTTGATTTTTATATTTTGAGTATTTCGGTTATCACACGAGTTGTTGATTAATCTCAACTAATGTCTTCAATATGATTGTTATCAACTAATCGAGATAATTATGGAGCAGGGTTTACATTGAAAAGTTCAGGCCGGAACTTTATAAATCTCTTTTCGACCTTCTGACCATTTAAATTTGATTCCAGAGACTGTACAGTTTTTTTAGTGGTTGAATTGCTTTTTATATTGCCAAATAAAATAAAAAAATCTATTCTACAAATGTTGTTTATTTTCTTCTACCTTCAATAGTAAAATCAATAACGAAAAATATGCGAGTTTTGATAAAATTTATTTTGAAAATGTACGATAAAATCAAAACCGATCTTTTTGTTTGTTTGTTTGTTTGGGGTTTATGGCATATCAACCACTGTGGGTTATTTAATGCCAAATCCAGTTTATATATATATGCCAAATATATGAATTTTAAATGCCTATTTTGTATGGAATAAAAAACGTACAGCTGGCAACATTATTGTTTCAAAAACGCATAGCTGGAAACATTATTTTTCCGAAAACATTATCTGAGGCCTTGCTGTTGGATGTAGTTTATCGCCATACCCAGGATGCAGATGTAGTTTATCGTCATACCCAGGACGTCCGATCTTTTTGAGCGAAGTTAACACTAAACACTCGCAATGCCATCAAGCGAAACAGAATGAACCTTTTTGATTATCTTAATTGATAAATTGACAAACATAAACTTATTAAGACAAAGATAGAACGGCGGAAAGAGAGAGAGATAGAAAGAGATAGAGATAGAGAGAGACTGATAGATAGATAGATAGATAGATAGATAGATAGATAGAGAGAGAGAGAGAGAGAGAGAGAGAACAAAAGAAAAAATATCTAGTGCAGACACACAGGCCATGAAACAAATATTCATATAATATAAACAGGTGTAACCTTAGGTGATGGTGTCTGGTAACATGAACTCTTTTACATGCATCCGCCGCTTCAACAATTGAGCCATACAGCAATGCTATAAAAGGCGATGTCTAAAATCAATGCTGGCTCACGGC
This sequence comes from Acanthosepion pharaonis, assembly GCA_903632075.3. Classification (NCBI taxonomy): domain Eukaryota; kingdom Metazoa; phylum Mollusca; class Cephalopoda; order Sepiida; family Sepiidae; genus Acanthosepion; species Acanthosepion pharaonis. The sequence goes on along the minus strand of CAHIKZ030005331.1, from coordinate 2,913,428 downwards.
CAAAACCATCATCCAGCTGCTGTAGGACAACAATGACCATATCCTATGTCGTACCGGCTGGCCAGCGGCCCAACACAAATCACCACATCAGGCTACAAGAGAGAGAGAGAGAGAGAGAGAGAGAGAGAGAGAGAGAGAGAGAGAGAGATTATAGCAAAAGAATAAACGGAAGAGACATACCGGAGAAAGAGCTAGCTATCTGGCAGCTGCAAACTGCAAACGTTCATGCTTCATCTTCTGCCCAGTTGATGTACGATATTGCACATATTTGGGGCATTAGTTGGCCCGTTCTTTGCATATAAACCGCAATAACCCCTCCATTATCAATTCCTGACCTTTCTCTTGCAACTATTTATTTTTACCGAATGTTTCGATTCCTGTCAAGGCTGAGTACAGGTGTAACAGCCTTTTTCTGCTATAGCCCGAATCTCCGAAATACATTGCTTGAGAGTCTTATAACTCCTTACCAGTGAATTCCTTCTTTATGCTGTCCGCCATAAATTTCGTCATATGTTCGAAGAAACTAAACCTTAAAATTATCTCAGCCCGCTTTTCGCTTGCCATAACTGCATTCTTTATTTATTCACTAAAAAAAAAAAAAAAAAAATGACTTAAAAACTCTCCGTCTGAATTTCTTGAACGAGAAGTACATTATTTACATTATTTAAACGCGGACTAATGTCCTCATCTTTATTTTATAATCATAACGTTACAACCGTTTATCTATCCGGCCTTCATCAGAAGCCTGTCAAACTGAGTAACCCTTCAAACTGAATCTACTAGGGTATATTGTTCTGGTTACCCTGCCCATGTCTTGGGATATCTCGTCTTGTTTTTTTTATTTTTTTTATTATTATTACTGTTTAGTTATGACTCGTTATGATACAGACGATATTATTATTACTGTTTAGTTATGACTCGCTATGAT
>CAHIKZ030005331.1:2742500-2907500 GCA_903632075.3 Acanthosepion pharaonis | reverse complement strand
GAAAATTTACACATCGCACTCTGAATATATATATATATATATATATATATATATATATTATGATCAGCCATGTTTTAGACAGCACAACGTCAGAAACTGAACAACAATGTTCAATTATCCTTTTAATAAAGAGAATTGTACATTTCTTAAAAGTTAATTGAACTTTGCTGGGCTGTGATGAGCCACATTGAAAAACTTATTAATATGTGTGCACGTGTATATATGAGGGACACATATACATGTAAATGTGTGTACATTAATAAATAGTATAGATAAAAAAGACCCTATAATGTCTATATGCGTGTGTATGTTTATATTTAGGCACAAGTATATATATATATATATTTATTAAAGACATTTTTATGTTTAACGTTCTTTTTTATAGATACAAGTATTTAAGTAAATGTCCGAGAAATTTTCATAGAAGATATTCGTCTTTTGACAGGATTCGAACCTGCATCCTATATCTATGAAAATTTCTCGGACATTCAGACCGGTAAATGTTATTTAATACTGTTTATTATAAACAGAGCATTTACTTAAATACGTTGTGGCTGAATTTATTTATATGTATAACATGCATTTGAAAAATTATTGTGTATAATATCCTTTTTCGGGTAGTTTCCCCAATATATTGTGAGGAGCAATTTTCGGGATTTATTTTATACCTTCGTCAGAATTATTATTGTTATGGGTATTTTGGCTCAGATCATATCCAAATTACTTCTGGGTGTGATTGTAATTATTTTGATGTTGTTTGGATTGGACAAATTGTTTTGGACAGTGGATGTTGCAAAGTTTGTAGGTAGTGGAATATATCTATTTTTAGCTAGTGATTTTGCGGTCGTATATTCTGTATGTCATTCTCTAAGCATTGGGGATGAAATAATAAGGATTTTGGAGGTTTTGAAAGTGTTATCTATGTATATTTCTTCTTTGAGTAAGTAATGGGGGCTGCAGATTCTTAGTGCTGTTGTATAGTTGTTAGAAAATAAAATCCTTGCATCGGCTAAGATAAGTTTTCCTTTTGTCATTATTCAGATAGTCCTTTTACAGATATACTGAATGTTTTGCACAAACTCAGACACAGACACCCCCAAACACGCACGCACACACGCACACACGCACACAACACACACACACACGCAGACGCACACAACACACACACAACACACACACATATATATATAAATATATATACATATATAAATATATATGTGTGTGTATCTATTACACACACACACACATATATATATATATATATATATATATATATATATATATATATATATATATATATACACGAGACATCCTGAAATTACACTGTCAAAATCTCTTCGTAAAATCTAAGCAAATATCAAAATGTTTTTTGAATCTCCTCTTGCTCGGGTCGAGAACTTTTCGTCACTTTTTCCAATACACACACACACACACACACACACACACACACACACACACATATATATATATATATATAGTTTCCTTTTGAATGGGTATACCTTTAGCAAAATGTTACCGTTATCTCGCGTCCACCCGTTGTGTCAACAGAATCCAGTTTATTTTAATTTAACAAAAAAATAAAACACATACAAACGTACACACACTCATATATATATATATATATATATATATATATATATATATATGTATGTATATATATATCCAAAAGATGAAGATAAGAAAGAAATACACGGTTTTATTTTTATTGTTTCAAAATACATTTTCCGCATTTGACACGAAACAAGCCTGACGATAGGTTAGAATATGCACAGGCTGAATCGGATGCTACTGGGTCATCAGCAAATTTTCACCTTGCTTGAAGGGCAGGTGGAGCGTGCCGTTTGTATGGACTGAACGAATGCAATTATTTTAACAGTGGGATAAAATTGCGGTGTTTGATCTAGGACGATTTGATGTCTGGTTGAAGATGAAATGTTTGAAAGAGACATACAATGCTGATGGGAGACAGAAGGAGGAGGAGGAGGAGGATAAAAGTTGCAAAGAAAATTTAAAGAAAAAGAAAACACACACGGAGTGAAACGAATGGCAACGTTAAGAGAGAAGGAGAGAGAAGAAGAAGTGTGAAAGATTTTAAGAAAAACAATTATTCTGAGGAAAAATCTCTATCTATAAAAGGCAAGATGTGTTTGTGTTTGTGTGTGTGTGTGTGTGTGTGCAACGAATGCACGGCCGCAGATTTGCACCAATATTTACATGCACATGCTCCAAGTTAGTGGGAAGGCCAAGACTGACTTTGCATTTCCCAACTCCCATCGATAGTGGAAATAATCGATTTTTTTCATGCTTCTACCCCAGTTTTCATGTAGTTTGCGGCCATTTTCTACTGGCCAGAGTGAGAGCTAATAGCTGGCCGCCACGAATAGGCAGGAAGATTCTATTGGCCAGCGTGAGAGCCAACAGCTTACTGACACGAATGTTAACTAGCATGCTAGCATGCAAATATAATCGATAGCTGCATTTGTCACAAGTGGGAAAAAATTAAATCTGCATGGCACTTTACTCCAATTGGCTTATTCGCTTGCTTAAACTCAACGTTGATTCTGATTCCGCAGAACTGGGTTGGATGTGAAAAAGTATTTGTTGTTAACATTCTTTTTTCATTCGGTTTTTCCAGTTACAAGTCCTTTTTTAAAGCTGATCGTTTTGTGTTCGTTTTGTTTAGTTCGTTTTTCGTAACAGATTTAATGTTTAGTATAGAGCTTAGAAAAAATTCGCAGTATGAGATAGTCAAGAAGTAAGGCATTTAGCAACATCAGCACGGCAAAGGGCACTCCTTTAAAGGCAAGGAAGAGCAAAAATATTTTAAGTCAAATGATAGCGATTGCTGTATGCTAACAGAATTACTACTTCGAACCTGTTTGCCGATTTAATATGGGGATCGCATTAACATATAAATAATAAAATAATAATTAATTCTTATATAATGCATAATGTGTTAATAAAATATCTGTTTCTATATTTGTTGAATTTATTGCTAAATAAAACAAAATATGTTGCAATTAGTTCATGTGTAGAATAAAACATAACATCCCTCAAAGAAGTTATTAACATTTTTAAAAAATTAGGAGTTTACATTATAAGCTGAAACTCACATGATATAATTATGTAACACTATTTGGTTAATATCTATTGTGAAAACATTGATTTGCATGATAAAGTCTTACACAGTATTCTACGATTATGATTAAAGTGTAACGGAAAAAAATATGATAATACAAACAGAAATGTGAAGACGTGAAGATACGACATTTGAAAAAAAAGGATGCAACTGACATAACACACAAAAACAGAAAATCTTTAAAATAATGGCTTAGGAAAGCCAACAGTACACAGAGATTGGATAATTTATATGTAAATATGTACCGGAAACCAGGTAAATACTGAAAGAATCTTTAACAAAGAACTTCCGTTAGCGTTTAAACTTCCCATGTACACTTTATATATATATATATATATATATATATATATATATATATATATATATATATATATATATATTAAAAAAATGACGGAGATCATTCTTTTCTTTAAAAGGGAACACTTTCGTCCAACATTTGTTTAGAAATTTTCTTTGAAAAATCAAACACACATACACAAAATTAATCATAAACGGGGAAACTGAAAAAGTGCATATATATATATATTTCACACAAAATTTTCACACATTGTCAACACTGAGCTGCGCAATCACTAGAATTTTCGTACTGATCTGCGCAATGTAAACAAACTGGCGCCATATTTGTTTTCAGCACGGTGATTTGAGCGTGCTAAATTATTAGAAAAGTATGAGAATTTAGTGAAAAGATGGGCCGTGTGAATTGATTGGACGGTTTTTGAAATATTAGAAAAAAGTTATCTCGATAATAATTTGGCACGCAGTGTATATGTATATATATTTCATGATGTTTTTTCATGATATATTTTTCATGATAGACGCAATCTTCAGGCGACCCGACAATTGCGTCTAGCATGAAACAGCCTGTCGCCTCTGAGTGTTAACTTCAATGTTCACTTTTATATTTATATTTACATACGCTCTATCTTTGATATTGTGCACTCTGTCCCATAAATATAGCACACCTTAATACTATATTTCTTCATATATATATATATATATATATATCAGCAATAACATGATTAATGATATATATCATTAATCATGTTATTGCGGACAGATGTAATACATCAAAATAAATGTATTTTAACGACTGTTTTCATAAAAAATACTTTTTTATACATTCATTGACTCTCTCTCTCTCTCTCTCTCTCTCTCTCTCTCTCTCTCTCTCTCTTACACAGACACACATACATCGGCACCATGTTATTCTTTTCTCCTACTTTTTCTTCCCTGAAATTAATCACTAGTTATCTAATTTTTTCTTTCTTTCTGCTTGTCTCGCCCGAACGCCACAACCTCCTGATGGACCTGTTTTTTTTTTTTTGTTATTTTATTTAACAAGCATTCAATAGACTCTCGTTTCACCCTCTTTCGATATAAATTCTGTTTTACTTTTTTTAAGTTAACTTTGTTTCCCAGCTCAACATCTCTTTTTTTTTTATCGCATTCAATTATTCACGCTTTCCTTCTATTGTTGCTTTTTTTTCTCTCTCAGTCTGTCTCGAATTTTAACTCTCTTATTTATTTACCCCGTCTCTTTTTTCATACGTTTTTTTTCTTTCTTTTTTTCTCGTCCTCTTCACATTTATTACGACCTATTCGTATTTCTACAATCGCTTGATACGCGGTTAAGTTTTCAATTGGCTTTTAATTGATAAAAACCTGTAAGGCTTTTATCAATCGCCAATGACTGACGGCTGACTACACAGGCGAAAAGCGCTTCTTAATATTTTCCCTGTGTCATATTCTAATTAGAATCAGGAGATATTCTCTGCTATGCTGTTGCTGCGTTTCTATTACAGACATCCCAAATCTGCATATTGTGCCACTATTAGAATCTCTTTTCGTAATCAATTCCATAAAAATGACATTAAACGACCAAAGTTATTTTTCACGATTTAATTTTGAGATATTGTTTTAAATCGGAATTTATATCTACTTCTGTTCGAAATAATGGTTAGGTGAAAAAATGTAGCAACCATCGCCACCGACTAGACCCCTAACTACTGCCAGTCACGATGAACAGATATATTTCCTGAGGAGGCCCCGTGCCTTGAGAGAACACTGGGCCTTAATCTCACACCCGACCTAAGTGTAAGTCTTATATACAATCCATCGATAGAGCTGTAGGCAAATTTATCGCCCTCCCCTTCCAGGTACCGCTTTAGTAAGTACCTGACTCCTCATGTTGTCCTCTATCTTTATAAGAGACAGATCAGGCCGAAAATGGTGTACTGTTGGCATATTTGGACGGGAACTGCCCAGTCCTCACTTTCTAGTCTTTACAAAAAGCGTCTCCGAGTTCTTGTTGGTGATAAATTATTTTCCACCCTCCAAACTCTCTCATATGAGGGATGTGGCGAGTCTCACTGCTCTATTGCTACTTCCATAAAAAGTACTCAGACGAACTACATTCCTTGGTTCCGCCAGGTTTATCCTTCACGGCTAGAACCCGACGCCACTTACATCGGAGCAAAGCACCCACATTATCCCCGTATTCCATCGATGAGAAGTAAGTTCCACCCAAACAGTTTTCCTGCGAACCACTGCTCTATGGAACAGGCTCCCAAGAGGATGTTTCTCCGATCACTACTATTTTAACCTGTTCAAGTCTTGAATTATCCGTTGTCTCTCCCTCCTATCCATTAAAGTAACCGTCATCTTGAGTGGCCGCCGGGCGTTGTATAGGGTGAACCTTATTGTAAAAAGAAAAAAGAAAAGAAAAGGAAGATTGTGTTGGGTTAATTTTAAAAATCTTTAAACGTCTCCTAACTTTGAAAGCTGCGTTTGAGCCCATAGCCTTCATCTAAGTTTGAACATCGATAGCTTTTGCCATTTCGGTAACTACCTCAGTCATAAAGCCCACATCTCTTTCAGGTATAATTGATTTTTCTTTTTCATTTTCCGAAATGTGTATTTGAAGCAGACATTCCTAAAGTATTTAAAACAAGGTGTTTTTCTCTTCTTCTTAAATTGGTTTTAATAAAAAAAATAACACTCAAAAGAACAAAGAGAAACCCACAAGCCACACACTAGCCTATTGCTCCAAACTCGTGGCCTTGTGCCAAACTAGGCTATGCCTAATAACTCATAACAAGCTGTACAAGAGTATCAAATGTAAATAGTAAGCGGCACGCGCCAACAAGCGAAATTGAACGCAAGAGAAACAAGCCTTGACACGTGATCACCAATTGGACAAGCTGGAATCTATTACTTATTCATAAACTTTTTTTACGGGTGGAACAGTTATAGATTTCATCTATTATTAATTTATATCTTTAAATATTGAAGTCGCCTCGTACTCTTCCATCGATAATTACCAAAAAGCCTTTATTTCACGGTATTTATTGCTGCCTTATATAAAGAACAGAAGTGTAACATGTCCCAATGGTTAGCATAAGGGGCATTGAAATAGCGACATCACTTATCTTCCGCGAAGTTTTTCAGTACCTTACCAGTTTTTAAAAAACTTCTTTTTCTGTTTTTTTTTTTTTGTTTTTATTGCATTGATTTCTTTGTTTACTTACGAGATAGGACGCTCTAGCAAAAGGTCCCGTAATACTTATAATCACCTGCATATTCTAGGTTTTTATATCCCAAGTCTCGTCAATTTCGCCTTTTAGTTTTCTGTTCTTATTTAGAAATTTTATTTAATGTTAGATATTTAGGCTTTATACAACGCTTGTTAGTTTTTTCATCTGCCTTGAATAGAACGTTTTGTTTATTATAAATACTTTCTTTTTTCGTTATTAGCGCAGACACATTACTATTATTATTATTATTATTATTATTATTATTATTATTATTGGCCTGATGTTGTCATTCTTAATTATAATTCTCTATCTTATCACTCCTTGCATTGAAGTTGTTGCGATCGGAATTGCCGATGCGTATCTGGTGTCTAACGAATGAAACACCGTCTATCATCAAGTGATGAATTAGGAGCGGCAACAATGCCAGATAAATCATTGTGACACACCGCGTCCCGAGTAAGACACGTTATAAGCCGAGCAATGGAGCAGGGGGGAGGGTTGTTATGTCAGAGAGAGGTAAGAGAGCAGCGGGAGTTGACGGAGAAAAGTTAAACAAGCTGAACTATATGATCGATTATTATTATTATTATTATTATTATTAGTAGTAGTAGTAGTAGTAGTAGTAGTAGTGGCTTTGTAAATTTCTTAATCATTATTACTGGAGATCAAGTAACAGCAAGTTCTCTTAATTACAAAGCTAAGCGTAGCTTAGTACAGGGATGATCAAACCGCGGCTCGCGAGCCACATGCGACTCTTTGACATTTAATATGCGGCTCATGGAAATATGTTAGCTGAGCTCCTTTTTGCGTGACAGTTAATAGAAAAGGTAAATAAGAAAAACTTCAAGCTTTATAATTATTTACTGTGTATGAATTGTGACGCCATTAGATTAAAACGCATGTTTAATGCTAATATGTATATAACAAAAACAATGTCTTGTGGTTGTCAAACATCTGAACTTTATCGTATGTGGCAAATATGGCTACCCCTGGTTTACTACAAGGTTGCAGGGTCACTAGATATGAATCAAATTCACTACACTAGCGGATAGGTATGTGAGACGATTGCTATGGAAGACTCGCTTTAAATAGTTTTCTGGGTACTATATTATCTAAAGTAGCGAAGTTATATTTAAATCCAAAATGTTACTAATATATATTAACGTCTACTGTTTTTGTTTGGTGTAGATGTAAAATCTGCTATTTGTTTCAGGTAAAATTATTGTCCGTGTCCTCTGTAAGCCACCATATTTTTTCCTAAACAATTTCAACGTGACTCTAATAAAGATAAAAAAAAAAGTCATGTGACTAGATTTATTTCATCCAGTGTTTGAGCTTTTCTCATATCTCTGAAATCTTTAGTTTTCTACTCAGGGACAACGCAGTCGAGTATTTTGTTTCTCTTTTTGGTTTCACCAAATTATGACTCAGATTTTTTTTTCTTTCTTCCACTGATCAGATCCTTTTCATTTTTTATTGGACTGATTGCTTTTCCAAATGAATAAATAGAGTTCACCTGTAAAGTTTTTTCAAATTGTTATTTTCTTCTTTTTTCTTTTCCTTCTTTATATTGTCTTTAGTTAAAATGGATGAAAATTGGCGAAATTTTCAGCCATGTCCGCCAGATTACTGCTTCACACTGTTATCAACATTATTATGACATCTTGTTTCTATGTCGTCGTCTTCTTCTTCTTCTTCTTCTTCTTCTTCTTCTTCTTCTTTCTATGTCTTCTTCTTCTTCTGTCCTGGGTAAGACGAGAAACTACGTCGACAGCAAAGCCTTTGATCAGGAGGTTTTGAGGAGCGTGGAACCACCTCTTAATTGCTGGTGTTCCCAGGTAGCACCTGTTAGGGTCCCAGCTATGGGCAAATAGTTAACCCCTAAACTGGGGTCAAAACACTATGAAAGTGTAAAAATAAGTTTTAATACCAGAAATACATTTTTGTAAAAAATTATTACCAGCAACAGACTTTTAAAGAAAAAAAATTGATCAGCAATACATTTTTGGAAAAAAAAATTATTACGAGCAATAAAAATTTTGTCGGCATAAAATAACCCATTGAAGTTGACATGCCGTAAAACAAACCAAACCAAATCAATCACTTTCTTCTTCTTCCTCTTCTTCTTCTTCTTCTTCTTCTTCTTCTTCTTCTTCTTCTAATATTACTACTACTCCGATGACTACTACTACTAATAATAATAATAATTAATTCACCTTTTTCATCATTACTTCATAGAAAGTCGGAGTACAAGCGCTACCAATTTGACTGATATTGTCAACATAGTTCTTAATATAATTCCATCAAAAAATAGTTATTAAAACTTACTATTAAATTTTAATTCAAATTATAGTAAGAAGTAAGTTTAATTCGGACAGTGTCTTCCCAAGAATGGCTGATTTGTGGAACAGACTCCCGACATGATGTTTTCCCAATCACTACAACTTGACTTTTTCAAGTCGAGGGTTAACCGTTATCTTTCATGCAGAGCCCCAACTTTTTTGCCGTTTCTTGCGCCTATACAGCACTGCACAATAAGCTGCACAATAAATCTGGAGTAATTCTTGTATTTTGTATGTTTTTTTTCAATTTCCGATTCGTTGTCGGCTGACATGAAGTGGAAACACTATTGAATCCATTACTAGTTCAGCTGCTAAGAAAGTTGGTTCACTGTGTCGTGCGAGACAATTTTTGCCTTTAGAATCTATCTTACATATCTATAAGTCTACCATTCGTCCATATTTAGAATACTGCTGTCCCATATGGTCCCGTGCTCCTGCTATTTACCTTGAGCACCTTGAAAAAATCCGAACAAGAATCAGCAATATTATTGGTCCTGATCTGGCGGCTCGACTACAGTCACTTTCCCACCGCCGTAAGGTTCCCTCCCTGTGTCTTTTCTATAAATACTTTCATGGTAATTGTTCGGCTGAGCTCTTTGTTATGTTACTTAGAGTTTTTTTTTAATTTAAGCGCTGTACTAGAATGGCGCCGAGATCCCATCAATTTACAGTTGATTTAGCTAGCTATAGCCATAAGTTCTATACTAACAGTTTCTTTTCTAACACTTCTCGCTTGTGGAACTTCTTCCCGACTCCATGCTTTCAAGTTAAACTTTAACCTGCAAAAATTTAAATGCAATATAAATCGCTATCTACAGTACTACTGATTACTCTTTTCTCTTCCCGCTCATTATTAATATTTCTGTTTCTAATTTTTTTCCACACCCTGTAACCTCTTGTGTCTTAGTGGCTTTAAAAGGTCAGGTCATCGAGAACTTTTCAACGTTTACATCATCATGAACATAATTGTGACGCCACTTTTCAAAATCCTCATTTAAAATACTGTTTTATCCTAAGCAATATTAGATACTGAAGTTTATCTGTCATGGCTGACATCGAGTTTGTTTAAACTGCGCGTGAAATTAAGATAACTGAAGTTGATTATTTGTCGATTTTTGTTCTGTTTACCATGGCGGTGTGTAAGAGTGTCAAGACAAGCAGTATTTTAAAAAGAATTTTCACTTTTTTTTTGTGCCGATTTTTCTAAATAACGGACGTTTATACACAACATTATCAGAAAGCAAGAGCAGTAATTATAGTAAATTCCTAAAGTCCAACAAAACATTAAATTACGAGGAATATTTTCCTAATTTTTTAAAATTTCAGAGTAGTTAAAAATTATATAAAAACGCCGCTCACGTTATATTCATCAAGTAATTTTACAGATATGTCCCCCGTAGAAAAATTTAAATTTCCAGTTGTCAGTAAAGATATCAGGCTGCCAATAAAGATTTCAGTACCCTACATAGACACATTTAACACACTGTAAAAAAATGCATTTCTGCGATATTTTAAACTGAAAAGTAATACTTGTTTAAAATCAGATTAATTGAACTTTAAATCAGCCAATTTTTCCTAAAAAAATCTCTAAAATCAAATGCAGGATGAGTTGGATCTTATTGTGAAAAATGATACAAACAGTATCAAGTAGAGATCGACTTTGATTCATTTAAATGTTGTTTTTTGTAAGTAATGTAATCATCCTTCAACTGCTGAGGATAACCACATTATTATTTTCATTAGCATCAACATTATAAAAAAGTTTTCTTTGCTGATGTTAACCCCATTAATATTATTATAGCAAAATCATCATTATTAAAATTACTGTCAGTATCTTCTTTCTTCTACAATCTTTCAACGCCACTCTTTTCGCCTTCGCCATTAGTACAGATTTTTTTATCCGCGTATTTCTCCCACCTCTTTTTGAAATAGCCGATTAACACCCACGATCTTGTGTGTTCTCTGATTCTTGACACGAGTCACTTTGATGCGACGAAATCGAACGCCGAATTGATAATAATGCTTTTGTCTTTACTCGATGAGACGACAAGCCAGACAGAGTGACAAACATTCGTGACGTTTTCATGATTGATAAAGAGTTGGGTCGCTTATAACACCTGGAATTGGAAACAAAGTAATTGCTCTCAATACGTACAACGAACGAATCAGGCCAGACCTGGATTAAACACACTGACGAAACAAATATTGCAACACCTTGAATATGTTTCAATTTACACGAGACTAATTGCATGGTAGGATTACTATAAATCATCATATTTTTCTCCTTTTATGTGTAAAGTCTTTTCAGGATGTAGGCGATCATGGCCCTCCGCAACGTCATCCCTTTAGTTGCATTTTTTTTAAAACTCTTTACCATCCATCTTTGTTCTTATTCTACCATCCAGTCACACAAATCTGTTATGTAGGTTACTCGTTGTTTTATTTCTGCTTTCAGTGTGTCTTGTGAGTCCCAAATTATCTAGGCCCTCTTTCCTCATTATAGGCCGCAGAGTTTTCAACCGTTTCTTTCTGATTGCAGGCATAATTTTCTTTGTTATTGCTGTTTTAATTAAGACTTCTTCTTTGCTTATATATTCTATTCATGGTATTGTTAACATGTGCGGCCAGAATCAAATTTGTTTTCTTTACAATGATGTTCATCCTGCACAAGTCTTTGGAGCCATTCCAAGCAGATATTTACAGAGTAAGAGGCACAGTTTATGATGATATGTGGGGAAAATAACGGTTAACCATAGTCTTGAACAGGTTAAGATTATAGTGATCGGGGAAGCATCCTCTTGGGAGTTGGTTCCACAAAGCAGCAGTCCATGGATAGAAGCTGCATGGGTGGAACTTATATGTCACCAATAAAATACGAAGTGAATCAGAGTGGTTCGTTACCATGTGCATGGCTTGACAAGTCTTAGTCGTGAAGGTTAGAAATGGTCGAACTAAGTTCGTCTGAAAAATTTTCATGAAAATAGGGCAGATAGAGGTTTGCGAAGTTTCGACTATGGGGAAGCGATTGTAGGGTGGGAAATAAAATAAAAGCTTCGTAAACGTTTTTGAACTCTATCGAGACTAAAAAGTTGAAACTTGGTGGCTCCTACCGATATATGGTCAAAAGTACTTTATTTTAGGCCTGATCTGATTCTTGTCACGGTAGATGATAGTAGGAGGAGTACCGGGAATCGATCATTTTTCCAGTATATTTAGCGATGGACCATATGTAAGATTTCCATTTGAGGTGTGGGTTGAGTTTAAGTCCAAATAGGCATGCAAGGCACAAGGCCTCCCTGAGAGAGTACTCATTCATCGCGATAATGCGACAGGTTAACATTCAAACTCCGCTCGGTGATGCTGTTTCAAATAGCTGTGAGAAAATTGTCCAGCATTCATTCCCCACACACACACACACACACACACACACACACACACACACACACACACACACACACACACACATCTATCTATCTATCTATCTATCTATATATATATATATATATATATATATATAAATTCGTATATACGTAAATACGAATTTAAATGCTCATTAAGGAATTGTATTCCTGATCAATCAAAATTCGTAAATATAGACCACACTACAACATGTTTGACACGCAGACTCGCTCTACATTTTTCTGATCATAGCTCAATTAGATCCCATTTAAATATCTATGGAGACCTACCGGACACTATTCGTAACATACTTGTTGACAACACTAATATAATAGCATCATCTACATGCAAAAAAAAAAAAAAAGGCTAAAAATAATGGAAGCCTTATTATTAAAAAAAAAACAAAAAACAACATTTAATAATATTAACTTTGAACATAGACACAATATCTTGACCGTGATTTGAAAAATGAAAATTTTTTATTAAACATACATACAACAAAGTATTTCTTATTTAACAGTTAAAATGTTTAATCCTTGAAAATGGCTAAATGTATAGCCGAAAGCGTTCGGATAAAAAGAACATTCGGACAGTTTTTATATAATCTATCATCCGAAAATAAAAAAAAAATTATTAGATCGCATGAGAAATTGTATAAAAGACTAAATAAAAGCACCTTGTCTGTCGTATTCAATGAAATGTGCATGAAAGAAGGATTGCTGCCTAAATACACAAATATATATATATATATATATATATATATATATATATATATATATATATATATATATATATATGAGATTAGATACAAGAGCACCGCTATGCTTTCTTTCTAGTGATATGTTTCTGTCCTAATACTTTACTTAGTTTTTGAAAGGAAACTTTCGCTATTAATATGTACCTTTTGATTTCTCCATCACATTTTCTGTCGTCTGTTACTACACCGACCCAGATTGTTATTTTCTCTGGAGTCGCTTTATTTTTACGTCCCCAATACGCAACTCATACTATCGTTTCAACTATACTTAGAACCCCATTTTAATACATTGTATATCTTCCCGTACACTTTTATAAATACGATCATACAAATGGCAAATAACACCTATATCGTGCGATATATTGTTCTACGTTTATTGTACCGATTGACACAATGTAGGAAGAGTTGAAGGTGGGTTAACTGAATGAGTCATGAGGGGTCCCATCATGTACCATCCATGTTCAAATATCTTGCGGAGGATATGGAATAGAATGAGGTTCATGTGGGCGGCATTATCTTGATTATTATTATTGTTACGACTATTATTATTATTAATAATATTTCGATTATTATTATTATTATTATTATTAGTAGTAGTAGTAGTAGTGGTAGCAATACCAAAACGTGATGTCATAATAAATAAAGTAGAACTTGCTCTCATCAGTAAACACAAATGATCACTATTCGATCCTCTACGTGACACTCACGTCACACTACCAGAAAAAAGAACTTGATTTTACTTGTTACAGTTTTTTGGGTATATGCTGTATATAACTAGTGAGTTAGTCAAAATAACTTAATTCCCTTTATAGTCTACCAATAGAAGGTTGACCAATCAGAAGCCGCAGAGCATTGTAGCCGTCGTGTATAAAGGCGGCCATCTTTGCTTACCCTACCGGAATGACCAGAGCCAACATGTCAGGCTAACATGACAGACGGAAGAACTACGCTCTGCTACCTTACTGTGATATCCACTGCTAACCTGAACTACGCTTTCCTACTGTCTCCGAAATATTCACTGCCAACCTCTGGATTCTATACTCGAAGACGACCGTCATGAAAATGTCTAACATTACTGTGGCATAAGTGGACGTCTGCCAAGTAGTACGTATCCCGATATTCCTACTGGAAATAAATGACAACCAGTGGTTCGTGTAGACACTTCTGGTCTGTACTTACTCTGATATGTGCTGTGGATCCCATGGAGACTGTCATTTCTATCCTTAAAATGTGACGATCTTTGTGTGCCTTTCTATTACGTGGCTATTAAATATTTGTTTTTATTACATAATTGTGGCCATCATCGAAGCACCATGTCCAATAGGCACAGCAATTCTCTGAAATGACAATCCGGCTAATCGGAGCCCACACCCGGCATTTCTCAAACAGCTACCAAAGAACAAAAGGAACATGTGTACGTCTGCGTAACAATGATATCTGCTTACGCTGGAGTCTTTCAACAAATTAAAAATTATCGAAGCCGGCGTCAGCGATAAACTTCAGGCAGATACAGTGCACTGGTATGAGTGGATGATGGAGCACTTCGAAATTTTTATCGGAAGGCTTCCTAACATGGACAGTTTAAAATCAAAATCGCCACTTTAAAGTGTTGTCTTCTATCCTCTTGCAAAATCTTGAAACATAAACGTCTTGCAACAACGGAACAGCGCCATGATAATCTGTTTGGCTTTGGCTATCCGATTGGTATTTTGGATTTTAGAAGTTTTAATTATCCTTTCACTCTATTATCCGCTTCTTTTGTAGTCTGATGGATTTGAATATAAATAGAAAAGAAAGAAGTGAATATTGAGCCACAATTCAAGTGAATTTCACGATTCTTTTTCTTAGCTTGACAATTTTAGTTAATAATCTTTGCGTGAATATGTTTTGTTCTTTTCAGTTGATATTTGGCACTTTTCGTTTTCCGAGTTTCGAAATTCAATTCAATTCAAATAAAAAAAAAAACTTGCGATTCATTACCTTCACTCCCTTTGAAAATAAATTATCTTAAATTAATTAATTAGATTAAATTCGAACATATTTCTTTCTTTCTATGGTCAAGAGTTTGAGATTTTATCATTCTGTCAGCTTTATGCTAACACTACATCTACAACCATTGCAGTATGTATTGATCCAGTGATAAGTTGCAGTTTCAAAAGACGAAATTGTCGATATTATAGAGGAATAATATATCAAAAGCAAAAAAAAAAAGCAACGAAATTAGATACTAGACAAAAAATAAATTTTCATCTTCTTCTTCTACTACTACTACTACTACTACTACTACTTCTTCTTCTTCTTCTTCTTATTATTATTATTACAACAACAACACTTAGAGAAGAGCTCGATTTAAGAAATTGAGAAAAAAGACAATCTTTAACAATGTTCAACAATATTTCGATGTATCTGTCAATATTTCTAAGATGACGTATTATGTTCACTATTTACATTATTCGGGCTATTGTCCTCATCTTTGTTTCCATATTTATCACAACGTTTCCGCCTTCTTCAGGAGATAACTAATATCTGACATCCATTAGACATGGCCCGTGAAACTAGAACAGTCTACCCCAGCGATCGAAATAAAGGGTTCAGTTCGACATTCCAAACACATGCAGAAGGCCGGAGCGTACAACGGCCGAAACTTTCTGATAAATATGGCAACAAAGATAAGGACAATAGTCCGAATAATGTAAATAGTGAATATTTCGACGGTATATTTTTCTTCAAGTTATGTTTGAAAATTGTATATAAGTATAGAAATATATATAATCTGCAAAAATATAAATCTTTTTGTACAAACAGCGCTTGTCTTGAGAAAAACGGCTGTACTGGTAATCAACGCGTCAAAATGAATGAAACGTGACCAGCGTGTATGGCATGCAACTGAAACGTATGTAACGTGAGAGTGATCGTACTCATCTTAAAAATTACTGTTATCTGTTTAGTTACTAAGAGGAATTAGTCAAAGAGCTTAGTATAAATCTTATGGAACTCTCCTGTTCTTTTATTCATTTCCCCGGGACGGGAAGTTAGTAATTTGCTTACGTAACTATCTTCGTGCTGTTTAAAGGCTGATGGATTCCTGGTATTTTTCAGAAGGTGCATTTCAACATATTCGTCGAAATTACAGATCTTTGTAATAAAAAGCTCCGTTGGTGTCACATTGTTATGTCAGACATCAAACCTGCAGCAATTCAGTCTTTTTTTTTTTTTAATTTGTCAGTTGTGCAACCCACACAAATTAAGTCAGGTTTGGTACATTAGACGACGTATATCA
Source organism: Acanthosepion pharaonis (assembly GCA_903632075.3). Classification (NCBI taxonomy): domain Eukaryota; kingdom Metazoa; phylum Mollusca; class Cephalopoda; order Sepiida; family Sepiidae; genus Acanthosepion; species Acanthosepion pharaonis. Next base: position 2,891,050 of record CAHIKZ030005331.1, on the reverse strand, counting down.
AATGGGAATCAGTATAATTGCCACCTTCTGAAGAAATCGAGATGTTTAAATTTCTGATAGAATTGACTTGATTCGTGTTTTTGCACAACGAATTGGGTTTTTCTTCTTCTATTGTTAAAATTTAATAAATACAAGCGGTCACACTCAAAATTACATTGGGGTTACCGATCGTTGTATTCCAGAAAACACTCATAGAAAAAAATCATTATTTAAAGACATTTTTATGTTTAACATTCTTTTTATAGATACAAGTATTTTAGTAAATGCTCTGCTTTATAATAAACAGTATTAAATAACATTTACCAGCCTGAATGTCCGAGAAATTTTCATAGAAAATATTCGTCCTTTGACTGTTTTCTATGAAAATTTCTCGAACATTCAGGCCGGTAAATGTTATTTAATACTGTTTATTATAAACAGAGCAATTACTAAAATACTTGTATCTATAAAAAGAATGTTAAACATAAAAATGTCTTTAAATAATTGTCGGACTTTGTCCATTTCATAGTGTAAAAATCATTATAAAAATTATTTTATTACTATTTATAAAATTGTACCAGACATCTGTAACCAGATATTTGTTGATGCATTTGTTGAGATTTACAGCACAATTTACATATAAAATACAAGGGCACAACTAGAGATATGGGTGAAATGATATCTACTGAATCGAAATCACGAATCATTAAAATAAGGCGCACAGAAAAAGTACGTATTCCACTCAATAAACTAGAGAGAGAATTTCACTTTTAATATTATGAGATAATAAACTTTTACTGTGATTCATTTCGTGGTTCGTATGAGAGAAATGTTGATAGAATTAGAAGAAAAAAAGGATTACCGAACAAGTCAATGAATGATCAATTTAAAACTTTTACACTTCTTAGTAGAAAATATATTTGACTCTGAACGTTGCCTTGCGTCTTTCAGTTTTTATTTTATATGTTATGCCTTTAATTCCTCGATTTAAAATCTTACTGTACAACACATAAAAATGACCTTATTTATAGGTGATTTATATGAAGGCGTGGGAAGTTTTCCTTTGAACAAAAGAGATTTTGTTGTAAGCGCTCAAAACAACAGAGGAACAACACAAAAGAAAAACTAAACAAAATAAAATAATGCCTTTCCGTTGGCATTCATCCAAACGAGTATAAATTAATGCACCATATATATATATATATATATATATATATATATATATTAGAAAAACAGACCACTTTAAGGTTCCATTATAATAATTTATTTCACCAGAGCCCTTTGAAGGGACGCTGGATCATCAGACATCACTTCCAAAAGGTGAAACGAAAAATGAAATGAAAATTCACACTTTTGACGGGTAGTATTAAGTTTATGTAATTTAACAGAGAGGGTAGCGAGGAGTGGTGTGACAGACATGGTCGAGTTTAGAGAGGGTTTATTTTTATATTTCTTTCATTCATACTTAATATGGAGCTCTCAGGATTTCATCCTTCTTGGGACTACCCATACGGATTACCAAGTTTTTCATAACTTAACTATATATATATATATATATATAATTTAAAAAAAAAAAAAATAATTCCTTCGCTACATAAGAGTTCTCATGTTTCAAAAACGAGAGCCGAAACCCTCAATATCATTATTAAAATTGAATTGAATTAAAGTAACAAGCCCTGTTATTATTCCTGAATTTTCGCCTGAGGATGAAACAGGGCTCGTTACTTTAATTCAATTTAATTTTAATAATTATATTGATGGTTTCGGCTCTTGTTTTTGAAACATGAGAACTCTTATGTAGCGAAGGAATCATATTTTTTAAAAAAATAATTATAATCTAAGCTCTACTTCTGTATGGGACACTGTTTTTTAAAAATAAAAACAAAAATATTAAAGAACTCTGGGTTATTTACCAAACGTGTTCTTTCCTATTTTTCTACTTAACTCCACACACACACACACACACACACACACACACACACATATATATATATATATATATATATATATATATATATATATAGAGAGAGAGAGAGAGAGAGAGAGAGACGGTGGAGTAATGGATAGCGGCTTGAGGAATCGCAGAGCCGAGTTCGAATTCAGTCGAATCCATTACATTCACTTACGTGCTAATATCCTTGGGAAAGGTATGAATCCTCTTACTCTCTATCTAGCTATGGGTAAAATAGCAGGACAGACTGGATTCTATAGCCTTGGATGGCAACTAGTCTAGGAGAAGGACAACTCTGAATTCAAAACCTGCGGAGGGTCGTTTGGGAACTTTGTGGCATTCGGTGCACCAGGTCTCTGTATTAGTCCCTTCAAAAAGTGTGGATGGTCCTGCACGAGGCCTTCACCACTATAATCAAATCTCATGTGCCGGTGTCGGGCTGTCGGTTTCCTGAAAACTGATCTGCTTGACCCTCATACGTTGAATCTCGACGGGAGAGTCGATTATATATATATATATATATATATATATATATATATATATAAAGGGTGTTTCATTAAGACGGATTAAAGTTAGCAGTAAATAAATCAGTGTTATTGGTGAAAATATATTTATTTCTCTATTAGATCATGTTATTTAAGTCACGGCAATTATGGGTGAAAAATAATATCGCCCAAATGTCCGCCAAATCTGAAAGAAAAAGAAAAAAATCATTAGACGCTTAAAGTTAATTCACATAAAAATCGGTCTAAGTTATTGGAACACCCTTTATAATCCGGCATATTTTTATTACTTCAAACATTATTTTAGTGTCTCTCCGAATAAGGTTTGAAGTAATAAAATAAGGTTTGAAGTAATAAAATAAGGTTTGAAGTAATAAAATAAGGTTTGAAGTAATAAAAATATGTCGGATTAAAAATAAAAAAAACTGAATCTTTTAGAAAACTGTTTTGTTTACGTTTCGGATACAAAAGTGATCAGATATGGATTTCAAGAAAGAAAAAAAAACGTAAGTGGGGGATGTGCTTTAAGGCCAATTGCTTGACTGTGAGGCTTTCCGTAGCTGAGTGGTCTGAAGCACACCGAACAAAGCAATGGCTCTTTTTGCGAAGGGGCACCCATTCTTTTTTATTGCGCTTTTTGTAAGGCGCAGGCCACCAGACGAAATAAAGACAGTTTAAAACATGTGTTCTACTGAAATACAAGTATCAACTAAAAATAACATTCGGATATATATATATATATATATATATATATATATATATATAAATATAATCGACAATACAAAAATCACCCACTTGTCAAGGTAACGTCACGCACAATAAACTCCAACGCAAAGTTTGTAAACATATCACTGATAATATTTTTACGCCACCTGGCACACACAGAGTAATCAGACAACCTCTTTTGATTTGTGACAATTCAAATATATTTGCTTTTTTGCAACAAATGCAAAACTGAAAATTCTATCGATGAAACGAGTACGGAATTCTATCTTTGGTTTAATAACCATAAAAAAACTTTCAAAGACTACATCAATTTCACCGTACCTGCACATTTCAATCAACCAGCATTGATAGTGTTAGATGAATGCTTTTAGCGTCTTCATTTAAATACCAACAAGAACGGCGAAAGTCCGAGTTAAAATACATTTTAAAATACATTCACACATTCTAAGATTATCAGGTATTTAGGCTTAGCTCACAGAATACAGTTTCTACAGAAAGCCTTCTACAAACCAACTTCAACCATCATCGTGGCAAGCAACTAGCCTTAGACTATATTCCCGGAAAAGTAAGTTCCACTTCATTTTCCTTTTTTTCTTGTCTCGTTGAGAAAGCACACAGGCGTGTCCAAAAGTTCCGATTTTTAAAATATTTCTCATGCTCCTATTTGGTCAAAAGCCCTGCTAATATATGTTATTAGTTTTATTATAAATACTAATATTTTTTTGTTTTTTTATTTCTCGAATTTCTTTCACCGGCCTATTGTGTCTACATATAAGAAGTGTGCACGGACAATCTTTCTTTACTATATGTATGTATGTATGTATGTATGTATAGGGTGCGACAGATAAATTGTCGTCTAACTGACGCAAAAATGAAAATGGCACTGACATTTCATTTCAGAGATAAAAAATTACACAAAAATATCTTGAAATACTAAAGAGTAAATCTATACAATAAAATCGTCATTGGCTCCAACAATGGTCTACAGACGACTTCGGAATCTTCTAAAACTCTCCTGGACAGTCTCCTTGTTTAAGTTGGTGAATGCTGACATAATCCTTGCCTTGATTTCATCTTTGCTGTTACAAGGAGTTTTGTTGGTCTCTCGCTCATCTGCACCACACACGTAATAATCAAATGGGGTTGCAGTCTGGGAAGTTAGGTGGCCAGATGTGAGATATGGTCGCAGAAATAGTCTGACAGCCATGACTGGGTTCTCCTGCTTGTGTGGCATGCAACAGAGACCTGTTTCCAGATATAGGGTCATCCAGAAGCCACCTCTCGACCCAATGCAGTACTACTGTCTCAAGGCACATGATGTAGGCCTCCGTGTTGAAGATGAATGGAGGCATAACATCGCCATCACCAGTGATCACTCCAAACACCTATATAATTCTTATCAGACTCATCCAACTGATTCCGAATCCTCTGTATTGTCCTCAAATGGACACCCAAACACTCTGAAATGTTCGTATTGGAGCTTTTGGTAAGAATGCCAAGCTGTATAGCATGATTTTTCAAAATTTTCGGCGGAGTGAATTGCGTCATGTTGCTCTTTTTCTCATAATTGTGCCCAACTGACCCTACTATACTGTGCAGTCGACAAAATAAAAAAAACAAATAATGCGCAAGCGCGAAATTAAAAATATAAAATGGCGACAATTTACTCATTGTACCCTGTACATATAGATGAGATACATGAGATGTTTATGGGTATATACTTCACCAGATAAGTCTAAGTCATAGAGATGGAAGAATTGTGTTTATCTATGTAACAGACTCTTCTAGTGACGAAGTTCCCATTTATATGCTATAGACGCTGCTGTTGACGTAGTACAAATAGAATTTAATCTTATATCTTTGATAGTTAACATTCCATAAATAATCAATTGTAAATGGTATGTAATTTGTTTTTTTTTTTTTAACAAAAAGTCCTGTACATAAACAAAAAAATACAGATTTTTTTAACATTTTGTAAGCACCATAAAATTACCAAGGAACGTGCGGGTAGCCAAGTGCTGATAAGTCCAAGATGGTGTATTAGCTTGTCGTGTTCAAATTCAAAGCGAGAATGTTACATTCGCTTTCGCAACAAAATAACCTTGGAAAATAAATGAATCTATCTCTTCCCTCCGCCTCCTCTCAAGGTTTGAGCCATCCTGGGTATGACGATAAACTACATCCGGCAGCAAGGACTCTGATCGGGAGTTTTTGAGGAACGTGGGACCACCTCTTAATTACTGTTGATCCCAGATCTACCTAACCCTGTTAGAGCTCCAGATATGGGCAAATAGTTATCTTCCAAACTGGACTCAAAGCAATATGAAAGTATAAAAATAAATTTTTATAGTAAAAATACCAGCAATACATTTTTGGGAAAAAATAAAAATAATAAAAAAATTACCAGCAATTAATTTTTGTAAATGAAATTACTAATGTTCGAAAGAAAATTAAATTTCGATATTAAATGACCCATAAGGAGTTGATATGCAGCTAAACAAACTCTCTCTAGCTTTGGTCGGGGACAGCCAATTTAAGAGAACGACAACTCCAGTTAAGCAAATCGACACAATGAAAAGCGATTTGCTGCAAACTAGGTTGTGTCCCCTTAGACATCCGGGGAGTTTACCGGTTTAGCATAATATACACAACAGATAATTGTAAAATTAAGAGAATTAGCCGTTATTTTTTTGACACGAGAAAACTGGTTTTGTATATAAAGTCTCCTAAATTCGAATAAAAATATTCAAATAAAAACATTATTTACAAATTGATGAAGAAAATGTAATGAAAAATGTTGAAAAGAAATGTTTATAAACTGAGGGAAAAAAAAACCTATTTAGAGGGCAGCCACTTGGGATTGAACGTACGAGTAACAGTTTGTGAAAATAAAATACTAAATCTCAATCTCTCTCTCCCTTTCTTTCTCTCTCTCCCTTTCTTTCTTCCCCTCTTTCTTTCCTTCGTTCTTTCTTTTTCACTCTTTCTCTCTTTCTTTCTCTCTCTTTCTTTCTTTCCTCTCTCTTTCTATCTCTTTTTCTTTCTCTCTAATGATAAAAAATTGATATTGCTTGCCTTTGTTTTCAACCTCCAAATCAGGACCGACTTTCCGACAAAGAATCTTTTTCAGCTCCTCGCTAACCAGCAATTATGGATTTTCTTCATACAAAACATTTTCAGGCTGAGAATATTTTTTAATGCCTCGGCTATTATGTTCGATTAATGAAGTGCCATCTTGCATTCGATCCTTCAACCATCGACTTTGTGTTGCTCGGCCGTCATTTTGAACTCTTTCCACGCCAAGTGAATTGGGAATTTACTGCTTTTTTCTGTTTCTTGTCGGTCAACCAGCTGGAAAATTCCCCGAAGGCCTATTGTTGAGGCGACTTTTGTATTGGCGAATATTTTGTCTATTAAGAAGAAATTCACTTGTGTATGCAGGTTCTAAACTTTTCTTTTTCAATATCAATATGTGTGCACTTTTGACATTCACCCATATGTGTGTGTGTGTGTGTGTGTGCGTGCGTTCGTGCGTGTTGGGGGGGGGAGTCCGTGTGTGTGTTTGTCTGTGTCTGTGCGTGTAAAATCTTATTTTCTATCATCTATTTATTTATTTATGCGAGCACACACGCACAAATCTTAATACGTGCTATAATAGATTTAATGCACATATGCCTTTTAAATACATACATACACACATAGACACACACACACACATACACATATATATATATATATATAATAAATTAATTGATTTAAAATGTGTTTTTTTCGCTACATATATATATATACACACACACACACACACATATATATATATATATATATATATATATATATATATATATATATATATATATATATATACAGTTCAAAAGTTTGAAGTCACCCCAGAAGTAGCATGGGGTGAACGTGACAGAAGAGTCAAAAAAAAAAAAAAAATGAAAAAGACTTCTCTTAGAGCCATTGAAAAAAGAATGAATCAATTATGAAACTTATACTTTGAGAAAATTTTGCAAGAAATGGCCAAAATTTCTGCTGCAGTAATCAAGTCTAAAGGAGGATATTTTGAGGAGAGTAAAATTTAATCATAACATTTTCTTGTCATAATAAAAATTTTCATAAAATATTATGATTCACTTTTTTAACCATGTATAAAAAATTTTCTCCTATTTAATGTACAAAACAACTACTTTGTGGTTAATTTAAAAAAATAGCAGGGGTGGTCTCGAACCTTTGAATTGTAGGTTATATATATATATATATATATATATATATATATATATATATATATATATATGAGGTTCTGAAAAGCTCTTTGTTTGACCAGGAAAAACTTCTTTAAAATAGTTGTGTCTTGATAATTTGATTAGATTTTAGGAAATCCGTCGGTCCGGGAACATTTCAGCACACCCGACCAGGTACCCACACACATTCTTTCTCTAGCTTTTTGTCGCTGTCTCACCGACTGACCCTTCCAATATCCACATGCGCGCACACACACACACGCATACGCAGCAAGTTTTCATCTATAAACTAACATCCCACATAATTTCCACCATTGTTTATGTATTTTCAGCTGTATTAAAAAGAACCTTTATTCTATGATCATGAACATCACTGTCGCTTCTACTGAAATGATTTTACGTCCACCTGTGCTCATATCCACTCTTCGGTTCCCATAACGTTAGGCATACATAAATTTCAATAGAGGAATTCTGTGTCGTACGTATTTTCATGCCATACATCCTTTGGGTAGGCTACTGCTTAACTGATATCTGTAACAAAGCAAAAAATATAGGTTATTAGCGGGATGTTCTGACTTCTTATATATATATATATATATATATATATATATTTACGGACATATGTTTAGATGGACTTTTGGCCTGGTTTTGGTGTGAAGAGCCCACCCACTAAGTTTGTAAAATATTTTTGATACACTCTAAAAGACAAAATTCACATGAACAAAATTCATATGAACAAAATTCATATGATAAATTTTCTTTTTGTCTTTATTTATACGAATAAAAACAAAAGGAAAACATTTATCCGACGCGTTTCGTCCTCTAAGGGACAAAATCAAATCAAATTTCAAGTCTAGTTTTAGATCATTAAAAAATGCATTTACAGTGTGGGCTAAGATAAGTTTGCCTTTATTCATATTTTTCTTTTACAGATATACTCTACCTGAATTTTTACACACACACACACACACACACACACACACACACACACACACACACACACACACATGTATATATAATAAATTGATTTAAAATATGTTTTTTTTCGCTACAGAGTTCTAACCATGTTTCAAAAATGGAAGCTAAAAGCTTCGAATTTGATTTTGTAATTAAATTAAAGACATTAGTTTCATTTCATCCTCAAACGAATTTTGAAGTAACTTATTTAAAAAATTACTGGGTTTTAAAAGCGAAAAAAACATATTTTAAATCAATTAATTTATAATATTAATGCTCTGTAAATTTACATTAAGCACTATTTTGTAAAAATAAAAATATCCATAACAACACCGGATTATATATCTTACTGTTCTTTCTTTTTATTTATATATACATACATACATAAATGCATACACCCCACACACACATATATATATATATATATATATATATATATATATATATATATATATATATATATAAGATAAAGCTTTGGGGTTGATTGCTGTAGTTTATTCTAACTATTATTTTGGCGGGAGTTTTTAATTTGTTTATTACTTCTTTTATTTATTTGGTTTGATTAGCTTTACTTGTTTTTCCTAACGGTTAATTTATCGGGAGCTGTTTTTTAGTTTGTTTATTTATTTATTTGGATTAATTTAGATTAATTTATTTTACTTGTTTTCTTATTATTCATTTATTATACTGTACATTTTTATTTATTCTTTTCGGTTTTCGATTTTTAAGTAACGTAGTATTTTTTATCGTTATATAACAGTTACAACTGTTTTTCGTCCGATTTTGGGTTTGATTTTTACAGTCTAATATTTTAGCCATATTGGTTTGTTAATTTGTTTATTATTTACTTTATTTATTTGGGTTCATTGATTTTGTTTTTTTTTATTTTTTATTTATTTATTCTATTTCGTCTATTCTAACGGGTGTGATTTGGTAATTTGTTTGGGTTAATTTATTTTACTTATTTTATTGTTATTTTGTTTATTTATTTTATTTTATTTTATTTTTTTCTCAGTTTTCGATTTTTAAGTAACGTAGTAAAAATTTGTTTTCATGTCTGCATTTTGAGATGAGCTCGGATCGTTTATTTAATAATTTATTTTGGTCTGGGAAGGTAATGATAGCTATATTTTCCTCCAAGCAAATTTTGCAAGTTTTGGATTGGTTGTTGTAGGCTGATGAACTTTTCCTTATTTTCCAAGATATTTTTGGTGTGATGTGCGTTTTGTTTAAGCGCGAACAGGACAATGCTTTCTAAGTATATCTGGGAAATTAAAAACAAAACGCGTATCACATCAAATATATCTTGCATCCAAATTTTCTTTTGTTTTCTGCAGTTATTTTTCTGTCACAACGCTGTGTACGATTTTTTTTTTCTGTGAGAACTTTTCCTTGCTTTAGTTTTACAATGTGACTTTTTATGTCCTACGTTTCCCACACTTGTAACACTTTGCTTTCATAAAGGGACAGTCGTTTCTATGATGTAACCTTCCACGTCTGAAACATGGGTTAATTTTCCTTTAGTTTATATGTATGCACATTCTTTTTCTTTAATTTCTTTGGTATCGCGTTTCAAATTTAGGATTCTCTGACATTCGTTCAGTATTTCTTGTAGTATTATTTATGGATTCTGTTCAAATTTCGCTCGAACTCTAACACGTATTTCTTCGTCTTTTTTGGCCGTTAACCCTAGAACGAAAACATATCCGGAATCAGTTCACTTAATTTGAATCTTTCACACTTTTTATTAACGATTCCAGCATATGTAGTAAAATCTTCGTTTTCTTTTCTCGTCTGATTCATATATTTCCAACAAGTATTGAATAACAAAATTTGCTCGCTAAATATTTTAGTCAGAATATTTACTTTTTTTTCAAAGCAAATTTCTCCTTGTTTTTTCGCTATTAAAAAAATTACAGTATTTTTTATATTCTACCGGTAGTAACTTTCTCAAGAAAAGTCTTGTTTTTTTTTTCCTCGTCAACTCAATCGTTAAATTCTTCTCTAAAAATTTGCTCGTATCTTGTACAATATATAGGAGAAAAATTAACTCCATCGCCTGAATTGTATGTGAATCTTTTTATCTTACTTGCTACTGCATCCTGAATGAAAGAACTTGGGTAAATTTCCGTTTTCCTCCGTATTATTTCAATTAAATTTTGTTGTTTTTGATGTACCAACAACTGCTGTTGTTGTATTTTTACCACTTGTACTAATAATTCTTCTTATTTGAAGAATATATTTTTTCTTTTTCTTTCTGTCTTTATTTTTTTTCTTTTTACAGACATCAAACAAAAAAATGAAACAGCGTGGTTCTAATTTCTCGTTGTTACTCTTATTATTTTTCGCCGAAGCAAAAAGTACTTTTTCCCCAAATCCGTATGAATTTCGATTCCTTGTCGCCACTATTATAACTCCTAGCGGTTATAATATTACATCTCGCTTAGGCTACTCGTCAGACGTCATTAGACACCAATGGGCCTGTATTTAACAACCTCCCCCGCAAAGAAGGATGTAGGCTTCGTCTGGGTTCCTCTCTGTAGGCAGAGAGTTCGAGAAGCCAGCCGCACGCCTAGTAGCGAACTGCTTAACTTCAACTGACTAGTATTTACTAAACTCCCCACAAGGCAGGATGTGGCACAAGGCCGATTTTTATGTGGGGCAATTTCGAGCACGTAGGCTCGGCCAAAAATTCCCCATACACTCTGCATACACGAGGTCGGGTTTGTCTACCTCCCCAGACAAAACTGCCCGTAGGCATAGCCGCGTGTGGGTTCCTCTCTGCAGGTAGAGAGTTCGACAAGTCATTCGCGAGCCTGGCAGCGAACTGCCTGACTGCAACGGACTAGTATTTACCGGTCGCCCCACTGCGGACTAGATGCGAAACAAGGTCAAGTTTACCGTGGGGAATCCGAGCGTTTCCACCCGTGCCACGAGTCAAAATTTCTCCTGCTCCCGCATAAGCGGGCTCTTGTACAAAACTGGCCTGTTTTTTCTCAGCCGAGCCTCTATCCGAAGACAAAGCCTGACCGAGTCATCCTCCACCCGAAGATGGAGGTCTTTTCATCCTCTGCCCGAAGACAGAAGTCTTGTCTTGCCTTGTCACAAGCCTGGGACAGACTGTGACACATTTCTACTGAATCACTTTAAGCCTTTTATTTAAAACGTCTTGCCTAATTCATTTGGGTTACCGAGGGATGTTACTGACTTCACAACAGTTCCCAATTCACACACACACACACACGCACGCACGCACGCACGCACGCACGCACGCACGCATGCACGCACGCACGCACGCACGCACGCACACACACTGCATTGAGAAGTTCTCGGTTCAAATCACTTCACAAAATCTAAACATAAAATAACACTAGTATACTTTTTGAAAGAGCTTCTTGGACAGGCTGAAGATTTTTAGCATCTCCTCCCATACAATACTGAGGCACAAACGAATTGGGCGTTAAGACGAGTTTCAACCATATCGGTAAGGCATACAGTATATATATATATATATATATATATATATATATATATATATATATATATATATATATATAAAAAATTTCTCAGAGTTAACTTGTAGAAAAGACAATATTTATAAATGTAAAAGACAATAGGAAAACTGTAATAGTTATCGACGCGTTTCGTCCGCTGAGAACTTTTTCAAGGCAAAAACGAAATGAATTTATTAAGCAAAGTTTGTTTGGGAGAGTACTAATTCTGTTAAGAAAGTTGAAACAGGGAAAATCCTCGAGAATGCCGCCATTGAATATTACTCAAATATTAATCTACGCCTAGGCTTTTCCCCTTTCACCTTTCTTAACAGAATTACTACTCTCCCAAAACAGAACAGTATCAAGAAATCAAAAGAAAATGGTTGAATCCGTCAACACAGCAATAAAAACAATATCTCCACACGTGGCAGTAATTGACATAATTTTCAGTTAACAGTATGAATATAGCGTTCTCTAAATTCTTCCAGTTGTTAAGGACATTTTGTTTTGTTATTATTAGTTACTTTGTTTAATAAATTTATTTCGTTTTATTTTTTTATTTATTTATTTATTTTTTTTGCCTTGAAAGAGTCCACATCGGACGAAACACGGCACGAACAAATATACCAGAGGCGGCCAAACCGCGGCTCGCGAGCCACACACGGCTCTGTGACGTTTAATATGGGGCGCCTGGAAATATGTTGGCTCGGCTACTTTTTTTTTTCATTAATGTTAATATGAAAGGTAAATAAGAAAAATTTCAAGCTTTATGATCATTTGCTGGGTACGAATTGAGACCCCATTTGATTAAAACGTAACTTTAATGTGCATGATTAGTAAAAAATATTTAAGAATTTAAATCCTAATTTTAATGCTAGATCCGTGAGAGGCATTGTTCTTTGGTACTGAGGGAAGGAATAGTGGGAGGCATAGGGATTAAAGAAATGTCCAATCAGCAAGGTTTATAGAGGAATGTCAAAAGAATGAGGTCATTGGTAAAAGGACGGCATTCACGCCATATATATATATATATATATATATATATATATATATATATATATATATAATTTTTTAGGTTAGTGAAATGCAAATTTGCGCATTTTTCTTAGATGGTCCCGTAGTTCGTTACCATATTAAATACGCTCAATATAGTTAAAACAATCATCAGTCAAAATTTTGAAAACATTTGGTGTATATATATATATATATATATATATATATATATATATATATATATACAAGATTTAAGACACAGCAAATATTTTTATATAGACTGCTCAATATTAAAAAATATCAAAATAATATTAAACATAGAGCGTTAATAATATTATATGAAAAGATTACTTAACTTTTAAATATCAATTTTATCCCGTCTTCGAAGTTTCTTGGTAAAATTTGCAGTCTTCAGAGGGTTCTGATTTTTAACGACATCTCCAATATTTTTACGAATAAACTTCAAAGTCTGGATAATGCTGATATTTAAAAATTAAGCAATCTTTTCATATTTTATATATATATATATATATATGTGTGTGTGTGTGTGTGTGTGTGTGTGTGTGTGTGTGTGTGTGTGTGTGTGTGATTACTGAAACCAATAAAAATTAAGTTTAAAAATCTGCATAGATGAATAAATATTATTACATATATTCATTTCTTAATATTTATATAAGACTTTTATAGCAAAATGTGTATGTAACAAAGACGTATGTGTAAATTTGTTCATATCTCGTGGTTTTCAAACATCGGAAGTTTATCATACGCGGATCTTACATTAAACAAGTTTGGCCAGCCCTGAAATATATCATGAAAGGAAGCAACTTCCAAGGTAGATGAATTTCGAACAGCTGATTTATATTTTTGGTGTTCTAGAACAATTATGAAGGAACAAAAGTATCAGGAACTGTCGTAGAATGAACCAGAGATTCATATACATATACAGGATTGCAACACATTTTTGCATGTTGATTCCCCATGCCACAAAGCAAATAAAATGCAAGAATATCTTAAGAAAGTCGATGTCACTAAATTGAATTTCTTACTTCAATCTCATAAAATATTTGTGGGAATATGTGAAGAACAAGGTTGCGGTTAAACAGTCAATACAAAGTCGCTTGTTACGCAATCAAGGACGTCAGAACCACTATTTTCGCAACTTCATAGCCAGCATGCCTGGTCTTATTGAAGAGGTTATGTTATGGGTCCTAACCTATAACTACAAAATGAACTCTTCCTAACACTATGTATACTACGCCTCTCAAGAGAGAGGGTCGAATCGAGTCGAGCCGTTTCGGCTTGACGGTCGAACTCTCTGCCTCTCTGCAGAGAGGAACCCGAACGAGGCTCCGCCGAAGAGCAGAGTCTCATTCGGGGAGGTTGACCAAACTTGTTTATACGAGTTCTACGGGCATTTTTTGGCCGAGCCTACGGGCTCGGAAAACCCACGTTAAACTCGGCCTTGTGCCACATGCAACCCTCGAGTCGAGCCGATAGTAGTTCACTCCAAACCAGACTGACAGTCATACTAACACCTTCCACATCTTGTATTATTATTTCGTGTAATATACCTTCGTTATTTCTACTCTTGTGTTCGTGTTGTTCTTCCTTGGTCCTAACCTGGACCATAACAGGTTACAAAGCCAAAATGTAACGATACAAACTACTGCTTTATATGGAAATTAATGCAAAATAAACTGCTTTTAATAAATTTGAGGCATTTAAGTGTGTACTGATGTTTATTTTTATGCTATCGATATAGTTGTTCGATTTTGTTAAAAAATGGTGAGTGGCCTTAAACATTTGGCCAAGATTTTTTAAATTATCTATTTCATGAGAGCTTTTTTTTTTTTAAAAAAAAAAATGGTTCTATTATTTTTAAGTGAATCACAACGTGAAATCTTACTTATTATAAAACGCAGATTCTGTGTGTGTGTGTGTGTGTGTCTGTACGTTTATATATTGGATCGGATTTCCTACATTTTTCAACCGATTTCAACAAAACTTCACAGGACTACGTAAAATTACCTTGCGGTGGTTCTGACATTGTTTTTGCACAAAATCAATTTGAAAACACGATTCTGTTGCCAGAATGAAACGGGGACAACTCATATCGAGTTATACTTATTATAAAACCCAGGTTGTTTGTGTGTGTGTGTGTTCGTTTATATATGGGATCGAATTTCCTACATTTTTCAACCGATTTCAACAAAACTTCACTTTTTTTGGCAGGTAGTGTTTCTTATTGTCTTGCACACTTTTTTCTTTATTTTTACATTCAGAATGCTTTAAAAATTCCATTTACAAGACAATTGTTTATAATAAAATTCTATTCAATCGGTAGACTCATAACGATTGAAAACAATGTTTTTGTTTGAGTTTGGGTTTGACCAATTCGTTAAAAAAAAAAACTAATTAAGACATGCGTGTCCGTCAACCTTAAACAATAATCTTTGTCAATTTTATTTTTCAGTCTTTATGATGGTCGATACTTGATCTATCTCTTACTGTTACATCCCCGGGCAACGCTAGTACTTAATATTATTAGATATAAGTGAAAATAATTATATTTGCTTATATATCTATATGTATCGACATATTTAAGTTTCAAATGACCAGAATCTGTTGATTTAACAGGGTGAAGTAACCAGATAAATATGACAACAGCCGAGAGACCAAAACACTGAACGACAAAAGAGGCTTTTGTCGACTAAATGTGATGGAAGTCTGAATCTACGTCAAAGATTAATAATTGTTTCTTCATTTGTCGTTTTGTAGAAGTTGCTTAAAGAGCGACAAAAAGAAACTCCAATTAATCAATATGCTTTTTGGTAAATAGAAAAGAAGCGAATTCCGAAAACTCGAAATGTTTATATATTTGAATAGTGATTTTCTGAGCCCGGCTTAGATGTGGTACAAGGCCGAAAAGTATAGAACACCCAGTGAGGATCGGACTCACCGTTCAGTCGTAATTGATGCAGCAAAACACGCTCGCTAACCATTACACCACGTCGAGGTATCCTATTTGAATATGAATAAGTAGTCATAAAAAAGTGCAGAAATATTTTTATTGTTAGTTAAAGAAAATTAGTAAATTTTGATCGTATTTAGTCAAGAATGGGATTCTCGCTTGTTGAATCGGCAGGTACGAAGAGGCGAAATCGTTCTTTATTCTCTCGATGTATTCTTACTCGTGATGTCAACATCGGGACTGTTTAGACTTAGAGGCGCCCTGCAAGTCAGTGTGATGCCTACATAACCAACCTGTGGATTACACGGCAACGTTGATGAGCGAAACATATCTATATTTCAAGGATGTGCCCCACCAGTATCCAGGTTTGTTCTTTCCCTATACTAGTTGCGAACTACGGCTACAGTGTCCATAGAAACGATGGATTCGTTGCTTACCCGGATGGTATTTGTACGAAAGTGAGCGTAAAGATCTCAACCAGAATTCGAACTCGACACGCCGATATCTTATCCCGATCTTCTATTCTTTGTGTCACCTGCAAATCCATATCGATAATAAAATGAAAATAATCTAGAAGCATTTTGTGATCTTTTTTTATTTGAATTATTTTCATTGAAAAAGTATGGCTTCAGTAATAAAATAAGCACATCTCATCTCCCCTCTCGCTTGCAACCATCCGCTATAATAAAATAAATGTTTTCAGCGCTAAAGCTGAATTAGTCAAATAAAGTTTTACAAGCTTCGGCTTAGAGTTGTTGCTATATTACAAGTAATAACGACATTGTTGTTTACTTCTTCTGTGAATATTTGGGAAATTCTGGTTTTCTATACAACAAGTAATGTAGGATTTACTGCAGAAAGTTAGATTTACTGTAGTTAATGAAATCAATTATAATTCTGGAATAGGCAATTGAAAATGTATTTCATTTTTCAGAATTCCCACCATGTTACCGTCATACAAGACCACAAAGATTTCAAATTCAAAAAATAACATCATATTCGCATGACAACAAAGACAAAAGTGTAAATCATTCGCAAGGTGCAATCTACCGAACGTATTTCTTTTCCTTCTTTAAAAAAAAAAATGACCGAAGCCAGTCGAGAGCTCGGAATATTAACAAGAACTAACACGATCTGTGGATAGTTCGTTTCAAACATTATCTTCAATCATTACTTTTGTGAGCTTTATATGTATAAGCCACCGGGAGATTAGAGAAAAAGATGGGGATGGGGGAAATTGACCTTTTTTTCACTTCTTTTATTAAGGGATAATACTTGATGTTATTCAAGGTCATGACCTTTAGTTTCTTTATTTTATTTATATATGTATTTATATATGTATATAAATATGTAGTTATTATTTAAAATTTATTTATATATCTTGCTTATTTATTTATTTGTTTTGTATTTCTTCTACGTTACCCATACAACTCCGGCTAAAAAAGACTAAATAACGCCCCACAAATTAAATTTACTTCATGCACCAAAATTCAGAACCGAAAAAAAAATTTATACAAAACAAATAAATACATTAGTTAGAAATTTTAAATGATAAAAGTCTTCATGAATTATAGATTAACTTTTAAGAAAGTAATTTTATTTGCAAAGCAAAAAATTTATCCTGCCACAGCACGTGACTCAGATGAATCAATGATAGCATGTTTGAATTTTGCAGTTGTGTTGTCATATCCTGCTATGGCAACAGAAAATGACCATGACTGAAATAAAGTTGTACAGTAGAGGAGCCTTGAAAAACAATGCAGTGGAAAGAAAAGTAGGGAATAATGATAGCGCGTTTGAATTTTGCAGTTGTGTTGTCATATCCTGCTATGACAACAGAAAATGACCATGACTGAAATAAAGTTGTACAGTAGAGGAGCCTTGAAAAACAATGCAGTAGAAAGGAAAGTAGTGAATAATGATAGCGCGTTTGAATTTTGCAGTTGTGTTGTCATATCCTGCTATGGCAACAGAAAATGACCATGACTGAAATAAAGTTGTACAGTAGAGGAGCCTTAAAAAAACAATGCAGTGGAAAGGAAAGTAGTGAATAATGATAGCGCGTTTGAATTTTGCAGTTGTGTTGTCATATCCTGCTATGGCAACAGAAAATGACCATGACTGAAATAAAGTTGTACAGTAGAGGAGCCTTGAAAAACAATGCAGTAGAAAGGAAAGTAGTGAATAATGCAGTGTGTTAAAGGTTAAACTGCATCGATACTGTATGACTTGACACTCGGTATGAACACAAATCATTGACAATATACCAACAAGAAGAATTCATCTTTCTTTTTCTTGCCAGTTTTGTAAATACAATCTGATGTCCAAATCTGGAATCTTTTTTTGCTGTGTAATCAAACATTAATGGACAAATAGGAGATGACATATCAAAGTAACTCTAAAATGTACACTTTCAGATAATCTATAAGAGAATTACTTTTCTTATCCATCAGAACATATCTCCCAAGCCCTGCCACTACTGAATACGTTGATCTGATAGAGGAACCATATCGATTCACAAAGCCTTATATGTCTAATAATGACCCAAACACCGAATCATTTCAAATCTCATCAGGAGTACAAGAAGGAGGGATTGAGAGACCCCAGTCTATTTAATCTCTTCCTAGACTCTGCCCTGCGCGTGGACAAGCACAGATGTGAAGAAATCGGTCATTATCATTTAAATATTCCGTACAAAATCCTAAACGAATCTACTAGTACGAAGCAGCTCTTTTGATTTCCACAAGAGGTCAGTGTACTAATGATGAGGTAGGTATGATGATGAACTAGGTATTCATAGTTGAGATAAAAATGATCTTGAAGCAAAAATCAACATCATTTAAGAAGAAGTAGAACTCAAGATAAACCTTTGCAAAACAGAAATTATGATCTGAGATAGTGAAGGTACCTACGTTGATGTAGAATTAATAAAACTCTAAATACTTCATATCCCTCCTTGTATGAATCAGTTATAACAAGTTTAGGGTAGAGATAAGGAAATTGAACATAGAATAGGCTGTGCTAGGGCTCTGTCTAACATTGCAAGAGGTTCAATCAATTATGTGCCATGCGTGATACACGCTTAGGCGATCATGTATCTTTCGATAAATGACTGACAAGGTAAATTTTTTTTTCCCCACAGTAGTTTGCCATTTCTTCCTGCGGTAGACTAGTTGCCATCCAAGACTATAGAACCGGGTATGTCCTGTTATTTACCCACAGCTGGAGGGAGAAGAAGAAGATTCATACCTTTTCCAAGGTTGAGCACGTAGGTGAATGAAATGGTTTTGACTGTAATTTGAACTCGGCCCTCCAATTCCTCAGTGCAAGAGATTACAAAACCTGATAAACTAATGACTCGAATCATGTTCTTAAATACCCTCATCAGATATACACTTTCAGATGTCTTGAATGGCGTCCAAATTGTTCAGAAATAGCTAAACAATCAGCTATATACAAGCGCTCTCTCAGATCAATGTTTAAAGGTTATTTCAAATGATTGAATTTTGTGAAAGATGAAAAAACAGCCCTTCATCAAATCTTAACAATAGGGGCTACAGAGTCACAAACAAGTGGATTTTATCAAATAAAAACCAAATCACTTGATGACTTCTAACAGCAACAACTAAAAAAATGGGCGCCTCGGCCTGGTGTAATGGTTAGCAAGCTTGTCTTGCTAGATCAGTTACGACTAAAAAGTGAGTTCGATCCTCACCAGGTACCCCATACTTTCGGCCTTGTGCCACATCTAAGCTACGCTTAGAAAATAACTAAAAAATGGAAAGTTTATGTAACTGGAAGGGAAAATAATAATGTAATCAAGATTTGGACTTTCCACCATACCCTAAACGAAAAGTTAGGAAGTAAACGCCGATGGGTGCTTGAAAGAAGGATAACAGTTAATGAACTTGGGAAGTCTATCTTCCTGAAAAAAAAAACTGTTTTAAGAAAATCCTGTTTGTCGATAAGAAAACAACCGGACAAAAAAGAAGAAAAAAAGGGGGAACAAGACCGGGAGAAAAAAAAATCTAACAAACGAATATAAAAAAAGTAATTGGACAAATATTAGGTTATACTTTCTGCACCAATATGATGTTATTGATGAAGACTGATAGACAATGTCAAGTTCGACATAAGGCAACTACATTGAGAATCCTGCAAGAACTGAACTAGCTTCAATTATTTACATTTCATAGGTTATATAAATATATATTTACTGTCCCTTTGGGTGGTTAGATTCTTTTATTCAATATTTAAATGAATATGACAGATATCCTATAAATAAAATAAAAAGATGCAATGATTTTATTCTATTTTTTTGCCAGCGGAAAAATGTCAAATGTTTTCCAGTAACCAACTGCAGTTGACTTCAAACTGTCTGTGTTGATTCAATGGCGTTAAACTTTCCAAAAGCAGCTATAATGCGATCTAATGTTGATTAATGGCAGCAAATGTTCAAATAAATAAACAGATAATAAATAAGATTGATAGATAAATAAATAATGAATAGAATGAGATAGATAGATAGATAGATAGATAGATAGATAGATAGATAGATAGATAGATAGATAGATAATGAATAGACCAAGTGTTGAAGCTTGGATAAGCATGGAATAATAATAATACAACACAAAATGTACGTAAACAAAATGTATTGAAACAAGGAAAAGGTACACAATATTTACAGTTAGTTTTGGTATATTCTTGGGAAGACCGTTCCTGTAGAATGGGTTGACTTAATTGCAGTCGGGCAGAGTCTCTGGATTGGATCTCTTCTTCCTTCTTCCTCGTCTTCCGGTACCAACCCATATTTATATGGTCGGTACTCCACTATGTAAATTAGGTGGATCGTACCACAACACCAAGATAGATAGATAGATAGATAGATAGATAGATAGATAGATAGATAGATAATATATTGAAATACGTAGATAGATATATAGATAATGAATGGACCAAGATAGATAGATAGATAGATAGATAGATAGATAGATAATATATTGAAATAGATAGATAGATATATTGAAATAGATAGATAGATAGATTGAAATAGATAATTAGATAGATAGATAGATAGATAGATAGATAATATATTGAAATACGTCGATATATATATATATATATATATATATATATATATATATAGATAGATAGATGAATGATAGATAATATATTGAAATAGATAGATATATAGATAATGAATGGACCAAGATAGATAGATAGATAGATAGATAGATAGATAGATAATATATTGAAATACGTAGATAGATAGATAGATAGATAGATAGATAGATAGATAGATAGATAGATAGATAATATATTGAAATACGTAGATAGATATATAGATAATGAATGGACCAAGATAGATAGATAGATAGATAGATAGATAATATATTGAAATAGATAGATAGATATATTGAAATAGATAGATAGATAGATTGAAATAGATAATTAGATAGATAGATAGATAGATAGATAGATAATATATTGAAATACGTCGATATATATATATATATATATATATATATATATATATATCTATATATATATATATAGATAGATAGATAGATAGATAGATAGATAGATAGATAGATAATATATTGAAATAGATAGATATATAGATAATGAATGGACCAAGATAGATAGATAGATAGATAGATAGATAATATATTGAAATAGATAGATAGATATATTGAAATAGATAGATAGATAGATAGATAGATATATTGAAATCGATAATTAGATAGATAGATAGATAGATAGATAGATAGATAATATATTGAAATACGTAGATAGATAGATAGATAGATAATATATTGAAATAGATAGATATATAGATAATGAATGGACCAAGATAGATAGATAGATAGATAGATAGATTGAAATAGATAATTAGATAGATAGATAGATAGATAGATAGATAGATAGATAGATAGATAGATAGATAGATATGAATAGACTCATAGAGATAGGTCGAGGCGTAGAGAAAGATTCGTTGATAACTGAAAACTTCAATAAACTTATCCAACCCATTGAGCCACACACTATCACCGACCTGAATGACCTGATCTATGTTAATACAATGAACTGAATGAGAGCCACGGTCAACAAGAATAACAAACCGGTTAGGGAAATTAGATTAGAAAGAAAAATCTCTAAATTCTAAAGAGATGTAAAACTATTAAAAGACAAAAGTTGAATCAATCCATCCTACCCACCCAAACTGGGAGGAAAATACAAAAGAGAACACAATAAGTTTTCTATTGTTAATTTTAAGTTCCTAAAGCAAAAATGAGTTTTTGTCTTGCAATGAACTTCTAAAACGAACGATCCTTTTTATAGAGGCGAAACCGAACTACAGAATCGATGTGTCAATGAGATCAAATTAATTGACTTGAATTTCTAGCTTCGATTTGACATTTGCGAGGAACAGGTCCAAATTTACAAAGAAAAATTGCAGTCATAATTATGCTTCGAAATATACTAAGTGTTTGGCTAGAGTTAGGGAAATAAGGCGCACCCAGTGAGGATCACACTTTATGCACTATGACAGACGCCCAGTATACGTATATATTGCTTGTGTGCGCGTGTAATTTCTTTACGTAATCTTGACTGAAGAACTCAAACACACACGTGTAAGAAAACAATCTAGACACACCCGCACAAGAGTGTGTGTGAGTGTGTCTTGTGTGAGTGTGTCTTGTGTGAGTGTGTCTTGTGTGACTGTCTAATGTGTCTCACCTACATAAGTTGACCTGGAAAAGAAATGAGATGGTGCACTTAATCATCATGTTATTTACTTGAGTACGAGTCGGATTACAATCAAAGATATTATCCACGTCTGCCATTGAAGGCTTTGCAAAGATTTGATTGATTGTTAGGGGAAAGATTTTATCGGAAACCTATTCAGAATTTCATCATGAACTAGACTCGTTTGGCGCTATATATATATATATATATATATATATATATAGGTCTTTCAATTCATTAGTGCTTGCAGATCCATAATAGTGTCTGTGTGATAATTGAGTTGACGAAGACATGACAAAAGGGTGTGACTGCAGTAAGATGGAGCTGATGAGTCGTAACTAATAAGCGTGTTAAACCTGAAAGGAGACGCATGCAATGCACGTCCTACGCACTCTCCTCTACAACCAGTATATACTCGATCACTCACTATATTCATATACACAGTACCGTTCAAAAGTTTTCGCTTATTTATATTAATTTACATATCTGAAGATCATTGGCTCAAGAATTAACGTTATATGTGGTCTGAAGACTTGTAGCGTTAAACTGACATTTGCGATGCAGTGTTGGTTCTTATGTCAGTCACTTTCCCATCGCCGGAAGGTTACCTCTCTGTGTCTTTTCTATAAATACTTTCATGCTAATTCTTTGGATAAACTCTTCGCTTGTAAATAGCTTATTGCATATTGTAAATACACATTGGGGTTTAGATTTTTAGAATTGTTGTTTTATTCCCCACCCCCACAGACAAAAATTTTACGTATGTAGACTAGTTAGGATTTCAATGAGATTCTGAGGTATTATATTGGATGTAGTAAGAATGGTAAGTAAGAATGTGTTGTTTTTGGTGTAAGGAATACTGTGGTATCTTTGGATCAGTAATTGTGGCTAGCTAAGTTTAATTATAAGATAGAAGAAGCCTATCCATCTCCCATCCTCCTCATGACCTTGTGTCACATTTTTATATTTTAATGAAAAATAGATATCGCCCTTTGCTATGGTACCTGGAATTTTTTAAATTTTAGCGCAGTACTAGCATCTAGATCATACCAATTTACAGTTGAGCTGGCTAGGTGTAGCCGTAAATTCTATTCTAACAGTTGTGGAACTCCCTTCCGGCTCCATGTTTTCCAGCCAACTTTAATCTGCAAGAATTTAAAATGCAATGGCAATCGCTATCTACGGTCCTCCTGATTACTCTTTCCGCTTCCCACTCATTTTATACATTATCACATTTTGAAATCTGATTTGAGATATAAAATCAAACCACAACAAACAAAGATTACTCATGTAAACAATACAATTATCTATATGAAATATAACATAGTCGATAAATAAAAATAAAAAGTTAAAACCTTATCGTCTGTCTTTTTGGAATTTTTAATCTGATTATTATTATTATTATTGTTCTATCTCTTAATGGTGAACTCTTTACTTACAAAATGTGTTTGTCTTAAAAGCGTTATCCTTCAAGAATACACTGGTCGACGGATTTTCCTTTGGTGAAACACAATCTTTGCTGTTGTTTTTGTTGTTATTATTATTATTATTATTATTATTATTTTCTTTGATTTCTGGCGTTTACACATTTCTTTCAGGGTTCCGCCCAGGGACCTAAGGTTAGAAATGGCATCATGACACTTTCCACTGACAAAAAAAAAAAAAAAAATTACATAGATAAAGCCCTTCGTAAAGTGTGGGCTATACTTGTCAGAACAATTTTTTTATCTCCCTTGAGGCATGGACTTCCAGGAATCCCTTCAATTAGTCTACTGCAATCTTTTCCAACCAGTCCTAGGGCTCCAACTTCAACAGGGATTGTTGATGTTCACATATGCCACATTTTCGAGATTTTTATTTCAAGGTCCTTGTATTTTGACAGCTTTTTGAATATCTTCAAAGATACATTGCAGTCATCAGGGACTGCCATATCAACAAGGAGGCACCGTTTTTGTTTGTGGTCTTTAATAATAGTATCTGGCCGGTTGGCTTTGATTGTTTTGTCAGTGTGTATTGTGTAGTCCCATAGAATTGTAACAGACCCTATCCCCGTAACCGGGTCTGGTTGGTGTTCATACCAGTTTCTTTCAGTTTTCTTCCCGTAGAAATTGCAGATTTTCCAGTGCAGATATTGGCACACTCTGTCATGTCGGGTTTTATATTCAGTGGGTGCCAACATCGTGCAACCTGATACAAGATGATCAATCGTTTCTGGATATTTATCACTTATTATTATTATTATTAAATCTGATTCAGATTAATTTCAGACTTTGCCCACAAAGAAAGATATACGACCAAAAACACAAGTATATGACCTTATATATGAGCACGTTCTGGGTATAACGATAGACTACATCCGGTAGCAAGGTCTCTAATCGGGAGGTTTTGAGGAGCGTAGGACCACCGCTTAATCGCTGGTGTTCCCAGATCCACCCTGACCCAGGGTGGTAAGCACCTGTTAGGGGTGCCAGCAGTGAACAAATAGTTAACCCACAAACTGGTGTCAATACACTATGAAAGTATAAAAATACATTTTTTATAGTGAAAATACCAGCAATGCATATTCATCGTAAAAAATTACCGGCAATACAATCTTGAAGAAAAAAAAAATTACGTGCAATAAATTAAAAAAAAAAGAAACTAACCAGTAATAAATTTTAAAAAAAAAATTACCAGCAATAATTAAAAAAAAAAAAAAAAATTACCATCAATACATTTTGAAAAAAAATTACCAGAAATAAATTTTTGTAAATAAAATTACTAATGCCCCCCCCCTCACTTGAAAATGAAACTTCGCCATTAACTGACCCATAAAGAGTTAATGTGCAAACAAACATATAAGAACGTGATACTTATCAATGGCGAACTGGTTATCGGCCCAGAAAATGAAATTGTCAAGCCGATTTCCAATTTCTGCAGAGGCACTGGCGTTCACTTCTCACTAATGCCATTAGTAGCGAATGGACTCTTGGGACAACCGCCAGTCAAGAAGATGGGTAAATCTAGATCAAAGGGTAAGGTTCATTAATTCTCATGTTGGTAAGACTTGGGGATGATATGCGTTTTTTTTTTCGTGGTCTAAAAAAATGACTGATATAAAAAGAATAAGTGAATAAGAAACATAAGTAGACGTAAATCCCGAAATTATTTGTGATTTAAAAATATTATTTTTATTAAGGGATTGCCATTTTTGTGAATAAAATTAATATATAAAAGAAAAAAAAAAGAATACACTAGGAATAGAGAGAAAAAAAGTTGCATTTCATTAAAGTATTATTTGTAATCTGATCCGAAGAGCCATATTAAAAATGATTCATATTCATATCTTAATCAATTTCAAAGACTTTTTTTAAATCAATCACAGCCTTTAACTTGTCCTTCTCCTGCTTCAACACTAGATTCCCAAAAAAAAAAAAAAATCCGTAAGAGATTATAGTTCACTACTCTTTTGCGAAGGTCTTCAGATTCTTAAAACTGGAAGCATTCTTCGACATTTCCTTAGTCTTCATTATTCACTCCATTTTATCAAATGGACCAAGCTCTGCACTATGCTTTGGCCAATCTAAAATATTGACATTATTGTCTTAGAATAATCTCTTGGACAGTTCTTATGCATGTTTTGGGTCATTGCTTTGCTGGAAGTTTCATTAATATTTCTGCATTAGTTTGTCGATAAGAAACTTTGGTTCAAAATCTGAATATACTGTCCTTTGTTCGGGATTTTGTCCCCTTTAACCAGGCTAAGAGGTTGAAAGCTTAGCCCCTTTTTTGGAAGAGAAAAACTACATATCTTTACCCAAGAAAAAAAAAAAAAAAAGACGGTTCTATGTTGCTTACTAGATAGTATTATCACTTTAGAGACTAACTTCATTCAACATGAATAATTCTTATTGCCTTGTCACTTTTGTCATCTCCGAGTGTTTGAAACATCAAAAATTGACATATTTTCTTTAGAGATTCTAACACTGAAAATTGAAGGAATAGGCAAGAACTTTTTTTTTATCTCATGCTTTTATTTAAGAACTAATAAAAAGAATTGAAAACTTTTTCAGTTTATGGAAAAAGTGAATCATCGTCTGTATACAAAAGCGGTTCCTCAATCAAAAATTGAGAATGAACAAAAAGTGCTGAAAATATTTTAATGAAACGCTGAAAATCATTTGCATTTGATTGGTTATGTTAATCGCTTAGATGGCTGGTTTTCATAGGCGAAAAACAGACATACCTTTATTTATGTGTGCGATTCGCTATTTAATATTAGGGAAATAAATTGCGATGGACGATTGCAAATGGAATGCAAGAAAGCGTGAAACCAATAAATTTCACTGTCTTCTTGGAAAGTCATGCTGTATTATATGATGAGATTGGAAACACTTCTTTGATATGAACTCCTTAAAATGAAATGGACGATTTATTCTGGCAGCCATTATCCAACTTAAACTATGTAATTACTTAAGAGAAAGAACATCATTCAGTTTCTTGAATAAAAGAAGATAATGGAAAATTATTTTTTAAAAATGATATATTAATATTGAATCATTTTTTAAAAAAATGCCTTTTAATTTTACTTGAACTGCTAACCAACCAGTTAGTTGTCATTAAAAAAAAAACACATTGAAATATATATTTCTTGCCTACTTGATGACTGAATTAGTTGCGTACTTCCCGCTTGCATTAGTGATTGGAGTGCAAAAGTAAGTGTAGAGTCAGAATTTCGAACGTTGCTTTTCAAGGCAGAAACGTCCTTTTCACTTGGAAGATTGACACAACGCTGTCTACTTATTGATGTATTTTGCCCTTGTGATGGATCAAGTCAATCTTAGCCATTCTTAATACAGTGTAACCCGGATATAAGAGACTCGGATATAAGAGAAACCCGGATATAAGAGAGATTTTCTCTGGTCCCAAATTAGAGCCCATACTTACCTAAACAAAATAGACCAAATCCGGATGTAAGAGAAACCCGGATATAAGAGACTTCTTCTCCGGTCCCGACAACTCTTATATCCGGGTTACACTGTATATAGAATACATCATATGGTGTTTCTTGTTTTATGAACCAAAATTAATTCGGGGGGAGTGAACTGTCTTTCAATTGCTCTTTTCTCGATGACTTTAGTACAAGTGTAACCAAAAGTTACCTTTTCAGGTGTTTCCTTTGCGTGTAGAAAAAGAATATTTGTCCATTTATTTCCAACCAAAGCACAAAACAAAGTAGTTATTAATGAAGTAATTATTCCCGAAATTATAAGCACGTGCCTTGAAATCTTAACAGACAACTGTTCGTTTCTTTCCCGACATGAAAAGAGAATTTCTTATGGATGTTTACCTGTGTTGTTTTTGGCATTCAGAATCCTGTAAACCTTCGCCACTGGGGATATAAACATAATAATCTTAATCTTCGGTTTCATATGTTCCATTTAAACTTGTGCTGATACTATCTATCTATATTTCTAAGATGAGGTATTTTAACTATTTACGCTATTTACATTGTTCGGACTGTTGTCCCCATCTTTATTGAAACATTCACGACGTTTCTGCCGTTATACGCTTCGGCCTTCTTCAGATGATATACGTTGGAATTTCGAACTGATCTAAACAGGAAATAATGGATTCGGTACGAAATTCTAACGTATATCAACTGATGAAGGCCGGAGCGTACAACGGCCGAAACGTCGTGAATATGACAATAAAGATAAGGACAACGGTCCGAATAATGTAAATAGTGTAAATTGTGCTATACTAGTTTTAGTAAATATCGGTGGGGTTGCCTGCCCGATTATGTATTTCCGGTTGTTGGGATTAAAATTCACTCTTCAAGACTATTTAGAAATTGGTGCTATACAAACTTCCAATACTTTTTTCCTATCCATAATCTTGAGTTATACTAAACAAAGCTTCCTAAGTATCACTATCAAATCTATATTAATTCTATATTGTCGAGAGAAAAGTACATTAGACAATGAACTTGAGGTGGCGATAGCGGAAGCGGAAGTGTCGTTAAGAAAGTCTTTGATAATGCGAAAGTAAAAGATTCAAACGAATGTCAGCATTGTGAATGACTTCCTCTTTGAAATGTCACCTGCAAATTTAAGACTAAACAGTGAAGGGACACATTAATTATGGAGTCAGGTGAGGGAAAGACATTGAATATAAAAATGGCAGAGACATAAATTAGTAATGAGGTTTATGAAGCGGTTAACCTTTTCTCGTCTGAAGCAGTTTTGTTTCATGCGAACATGACTGTTAGCTGCTCTATAGTCTTTATTTAGCATGCCATCTTTACGAGGTCTTCAAAGGGAAAGATTTGAAATCCTTGCCGAGTCAGAAATACATTGACGACAATTGTTCCAAAGCAGCAATTGACCCCAGAAACGCCCACTACTTTTTTTCTATTCATTCTTATCTCCTTTCTTTTTCTTTTCTTTATATCACACTGACTTTCATTTTTTCGTTTTTCTTCTCTTTGTGATGTTTATCTGATTTTGCTAACACGAAGGCCTATCTCATAAGTTTTAAGCGGCACTTAAAAATAGGTACCTCCACTAATTTGCTGAAAAAAAAACCCAAAACAGCATAGAATGATGAAACAAGGTCCAAACTTAATAAAAACAAGATTTTATCGTGAAAATATTTATGTTTATTAAGAAGAAAAAACAAAGAATTTTTTTATTAAATTTTTTAATCCTTTTTAGCAAGTACGACATTTTGGTTAAAAATCTTTGGGTTTCTTTTGCGTCAGAGATTGGCAAACATGACTATGAGTGTTTTAGCGCCTTTTTTCGGTGAAAAACACATTGATTTGGAAATTCTTGCAAAAATTAAATAATTCTCAGATTTCAATGAAGTTTTCAGGACTTATTCACAAATGAATGATATTTATATATATGAAAATCTTTTAGAAAATCTTGATAAAAATATTTTTTTACATCTGATACACCTACTTACTTAATTTTGAGAAATTTTGAGAAATTAAAACTTCAGCCTCTTCATATTAGTTAAAAGCAGGCGTCTTTGGAAAAATTCTCAATTTGTTTCTGTTGAATAGCAAAACCATACCAAAATTCTGCACCGAATGGTAAAATAAAAAATGCATTAAAACTATGACATTATTTAATTGGGAAAGCTTTTAATTGCTTTTATAAATTAGATATATTAAGGACGCTATTGTCTTAAGAAAATAATTTTTCAATGGATAATGAATTCTTACAAGAATTGTTTTCATTTTTTTAAAATTTTAAAAAAATGTATTATGTTTTAAATCTTTTAAAATTCTGTATTAATTTCAGCCTTTTAGATTATATTAGCAGTAGAGCCCGGTGTTGCCCGGGGATGTAACAGTAAGAGATAGATCAAGTATCAATCATCATAAAGACTGAAAAATAAAATTGATAAAGATTATTGTTTAAGGTTGACGGACACGCATGTCTTAATTAGTTTTTTTTTTTTTTGTTTTTTTTTTGTTTTTTTTACGAATTGGTCAAACCCAAACTCAAACAAAAACATTGTTTTCAATCGTTATGAGTCTATCGATTGAATAGAATTTTATTTAAAGTCAACATTCATAAAATTAGATTACGGAGAATAGTTTGCAATATTTTTTTAGATTACTGACTACTTAAAAGTTATATAAAAAAGGCGCTCATATCATTTTCTTAAACTATGTTTTACAGATGAAGTCTCAGTAGAACAACAATCAAGCTGTCATCGCTTCGTCAACCACGTAAACATGGCTATTGCCAATTAAAATCACTGCGACTCTTTGCTTAAAAAATTAATTTCTGCGGTATTTTAAACTTAAAGTAAATAATATTTGTTTTAAATTAAATTAATTATACTTTAAATCAGTTAATATTCCTCAAAGTTTCAGAAAAGTATAATTTATTTTTGTAAGATTTTTAATAAAGATAATTTACATTGCGATGAAAAACGAGTAAAAATGGTGTTAATCAGCTGTTTTAACAAAAAAAAAAAAAAAAAAATGAAAATCTATTCCAATCAATATAATTTCTACTTGAAATACACCAGATTATTTTGCTTATTGGAAATAGAAAATTTAATCCTTTATCTTTGGATTAAAGCTGAAATGTAAACTTCAAGAAAGATTTTCCATTTAAAAAAATATACCTTATGCATCGCGAATTAGTGGAGGTACCGTCTTCAGGTCGAGTAATTTAGTCCACATAGAAGCTCTCTGATTGAAGGTGTGACTCCTAAGACGCCTTGAATGTATCATAATTCAAACTAAAAAAACTATGCACTCGACATTCTGCCATGACGAAGGCACTATTCTCGCATATGAATATACATGTACAGTATGTCAGCCCCTTGGGGATATATCCAACTTGTTAGGGTCAGGCAACCGACAAGCAAGTCTGTGGGGTATTGAAAGGGATATTTACTGTGGTCCATGTACAGAAGACAGCTTAGATGTTAACACCTCCGATCAATTAAGATCTGGAACGATGGAAGCCATTTATCAAGATATTATTATTATTATTATTATTATTATTATTATCTTGTTTTGAGTTTGATTGTTTCTTTTACGATTGGCCTCCATATTTCAACATGAAACCTAAAGAGACTGCAAGACAACCGATCCTGTACATTTATTGAATATGCAGCTGGTATTATGAAAAATATAGTTTATCTCCCTTTGGTTGGTAAGATTCCTGATAGGGAAGATGAGTCCATTTACTTGATAATAATGAGTAAAACCCAAATTTAGGTGCCAAATGAATTTAGGCACTAAAGGTGAAAGGTTTGAAGGTCACCTAGGTGAAAGAACGCTTTTTAGCCTACTTCAAAGAACAGGCGATGCTGGCCACGAGCAAACCTGAATAATGCGCTAAAAAGTAAACATCGGAAGAACAGATATGATCAAATTCGGATAAGTGTTTCAATCAATTTCAAATAAATACATGTATTGGACTCCGTATAACGATGGCATAACATTAACTGCTAATGGAATATGTTTAGGAATTCTCTCTTCTTATTTTTTTTGTTTAATGTATTATTTATATAAAAGAATTTTTTTTTAAATTGTTCATTTGTCTCGTCCTTTGTCCTTCTGTTACGACTTATATAGGGAGTCGTTAATTTTCCCATATTTTGCCGAACATAATACACAATTTTGCTAAACAAATAAGCAATTTACTAAATATGTGTGAAAGTTTACTAAATGCATAATGCAATTTTGCTTGGCATGATAGCAGAGGATTTGTTTTTTTTAATTTAAAAAAGGGACAGATTTGAAAACTAAAGACATCGAGAGAGAGAAAAACTCTCCTAGTCTGCTTATATATATATATATATATATATATATATATATATAAATTATCTTTACAGTTAAATGAAATTAATCCGGACACGTGATGTCCAAATAGATAAAATAATATTAACCACAGTTCTTCACCGTTCTGTGAAATAAATCTGGGCACGTGATGTCCAAAATATAATAAAAAAAATTAATTTATTGTCTATCTCAAGATGGATATTAAAAAGGAGTTAAAATCTTTACTGACTATAAGAACAAGTTAAAACATTATATTAATTTAAGTTTGAAATTGTTGAAACAAGATAAGAGTTTATAAGATTTTTTTTTTTTTTTATAAAGGAAGAATCCAAAATGGAAAATCTTCAGGGAGAAATTCAAACATTGAATGTTATGTTAAAATCAAAGAAAACTGTATGAAAACCAAAGTGAATTTAGAGGAAAGTGGTTTTGTGACTGAAGTAAGGAACGGATTTTGTTTTCGAGTCAGTATCAATAATCGACTTTTACAGATATTGAGAAATCTGTTCAAGAAACGAATATTTCCCACAGCAGCGAAACCAGTTCCTTAGCCAACAGCCAGTCAATGATCTCAACTCCCAAATTACACTCTGCTACTTTTAGCGGTATTAATCCTTCTAAGGTTCAGTTAAATAATTTTATACCACAGTTTAACAACTATACTAATTATATCAATTCTAATAAAGCAAACCATCCCTCTTAAATAGTTATTTTACCGACTATGCTCTTCAAATAATCTCGCATTTACCTCGCATTATGAAGCAGCAGTAAATCTGTTAACGAAAGAATTTTTGGATGTGCCTTTTATAATTCATGAGATCTTCAAACAAATAATAACCAGTTCTCCTAAATACGCCCCACCCCCCGATTTTGTGATTGTTAAACAATATCTTGCCGAAGTGACGGCTGATTTGTCCGAGTTAAAAACCTAGTATGGTATGGATTTTTTCGAGGAATATTCCTCTGGATTTAAACTCGTAAGCCATAACGTATTTGATAAACTACCCCATGACCTAAGGCGGGAAATCATTCACGGGGTAGGTAGCAGTTACCCTTCCTTAAGGGGTGTATTTGAGAATTATAATGAATTCATCTGCACACAGACGAAAAATGAGGGGCCCTTCCGTGTATATGAAAATGATTCTATAAGTAATAAATCCGATGAAAAGGAAAATAATGGTGCTGCCTTGCAGAATTTCGCCATCAGCTCTAATGGAACATGTGTAGGGTTATGGCTATATGAGAAGGTGCATGCAAATGTGTAGTGTTATGTGAATACATGAGAAGGTGCATGCAAATGTGTAGTGTTATGTGAATACATGAGAAGGTTCATGCAAATGTGTAGTGTTATGTGAATACATGAGAAGGTGCATGCAAATGTGTAGTGGTAATTGAATATATGAGAAGGTTCATGCAAATGTGTAGGGTTATGTTGATATGAGGTGCGCGTAAATGTGTAGGCTTGTATGAATATATGAGGAAAGTTCATGCAAATGTGAACGGTTATCTGGATATGAGAAGGTGCATGCAAATGTGTAAGGTTCTATGAATATATGAGAAGGTTCATGCAAATGTGTAGTGTTATGTGAATATGAAAAAATTCATGCAAATGTGTAGAGTTATGCGCATATATGAAGATGCATGCAAATCTGTAGGATTCTATGAATATATGATAAGTCTCATGCAAATGTGTACGTTTCTGTGAATATGACAAGGTGCATGCAAATGTGTAGTGTTATTTGAAAATATAAGTATGTGCATGCAAATCTGTAAGGTTTCATGAATATATGAGTAGATTCATGCAAATGTATAGGGTTATCTGGATATGAGAACGTTTATGCAAATATGTAGGGTTATGTGGATATGAAAAAGTGCATACAAATGCGTAGGGTTCTATGAATATATGAGAATGTTCATGGAAATGTTTTGTGTTATGTGGATATGAGAATTTTCATGGAAATGTTTAAGATTATATGGATATGAGAAGGTGCATGTAAATGTGAAGGTTTATGTGGATATAAGAGGGTTCATGCAAATATGTAGAGCATAGTGAATATATCAGAAGGTTTATGCAAATGTGTAGGGTTATATGGATATGCGAATGTGCACGCAAATATGTAGGGCTATGTGGATGTGAGGAGGTGCATGCAAACGTGTAGGTTTCTATGAATATATGAAAACGTTCATGCAAATGTGTAGTGTTATGTGGATATAAGAAGGTGCATGCAAATGTGTATTGTTCTATGAATATATGAGAAGGTTCATGCAAATGTGTAGTGTTATGTGAATACATGAGAAGGGTCATGCAAATGTGTAGGGTTCTATGAATGTATGGAATGTTCATGAAAATCTGTATTGTTTTGTGGATATGAGAAGGTTCATGCAAATTTGTTTGGTTATATGCATAAGAGAAGGTGCATGCAATTGTGTAGGGTTCTATGAATATATGTGAAGGTTCATGCAAATGTGTAGGGTTATGTGGATATCAGAAGGTGCATGCAAATGTGAAGGATTCTATGAATATATGAGAGGTTTCATGCAAATGTGATGGGTTATGTGAATATGAAAAAATTTATGCAAATGTGTAGGGTTATGTGAATATGACAAGGTGTATGTAAATGTGTAGGGTTCTATGAATATATGAGAAGGTTCATTCAAATATCACGGGTTATGTGGATATGAGAACGTGCATGCAAATGTGTAGGGTTGTATGAATATATGAGAAGGTTCATGCAAATGTGTAGGGTTATGTTGATATGAGTAGGTTCAAACAAATGTGTAGAGTTCTATCAATATACCTTTTTGGGATTTGTTATTACTGAATAAATTTTCTTAATTCTTTCATGTTCTTTTGACACAAATCATCATCTAATCTTCTGTAGTTTCCATTTTTTTTTTTAAATTTTTCTGCAATTTTTCAGGATCATTTTATTTATCAGTAGTTGATCTTTGCAGCAATATGAACCTCTTCGACGTTCCTTCTGTTCCAGTTGAAGAATTTTGTTTTCATCGAGAAAACAGTAAGTACATTTCGTCAGGACAGACGTAATCAATTTACATGTGGTGGATAAACATGTTAGTGGCCTATAATACCTTCAGTAATCCATTTCGGGATTTCATTAAGATTTTTAATAAGAAATGATAGAGTTTTTGCAAGGGTTTTATAGATTGATGACATATTGTTGCGGACCCAGAATAGGTCCGAAAGAAAACTCGAACTCAGCAATTTAGTGAAAACGTATTATTAACAAAAAGAACGAATACAAAAGTGTTGCACGTCTGACTGACAGCAAAGTACAGTAGTCAACTCGTCAACTATAGAAAGCTCTCTTGAGAGGCATAATATAGTAATAGGACGAGTCCATTTAGTCCATAAAGGTAGGTCCCATAACGCATATGATACAGACAGAAATTAGGTACCTTATCATTTCCTGGGGATTTCCATTTTGGGGATTTCGTTAGAGCTTGTCTAAAATTATTTGTGGTTATATTTTCCCACTCTTATAGAGGGTTATCCATCATTCGTTCTTCTTCAAGTTGGATCCATTCTGCATTGGAGTTATATTCGTTTGGGCTGCTCCAAATATTCTCTCCAAATTTTTGCACCTTGTCAATAGATGGTGGCTTTTTGACATGCATAGCTGCTTTTCCAATTTCCCTGTAAAATTACTTCGTTTGGAATATTTTATTTTGGCGATAGAACCTACAACTTTTACTGTATCGTTTTGTTCTCTGTGTCTGTAACTGCAGTTTCTGTTTCTGCGTTTCCTTGATTTATGGAATTTCATTTAGCGACTTAATTTTATATTTCCTCTTGATCTTCTTGCATTTGCGTGTTGAGATATTTGGATTTCTTGTGATCCCATCTAACATTGAAATCTCTCATCCAATTTCCTTTATTTCTCGCATCAGTTTTGCCTTCCAAGCTTGCTTTCTTTGTCTGTTGTTTAATCTTTTCATTGTCTTAACTCCAACTTCCCAGTATTTGCTAAAGCTGTTGCGTATATAACATTATTAACTTCTGTGATGTTTCCCAGTGGTTTGTCTGTTAACAGTGTTTCCAGTGCAACGTTGTATATTTGCACAATGTGCTGATTGGACTTTGTCATATGAATTTTGGGGAGCTGGTCGTAGGGGCACCTTATGTACTGCAGCCACAGTAGCAGTAGTTTGTCTCTACACACTCTTCATTATTCTGTGCAGTCGTAATTTTTCCATTGTCTGCATCGTTTAGTTTCTTCTAGAGATTCCTCCACATATAAAGCGCTAATATCTGGTTATCGTCACCGGAAATCAAGGATAGAAAATCTATTTTAATAATTTAACTCGTTCTTCTTTATTGTCGCTAATTTGGGAAATGCAATCTTTTAAACGATTTCGATTCTTTTACGGTTCTTTAGGATTTTATTGCCAGCATTTTGGCAGGGCTCTTTGAGACTGTTCCAAGTACTCCAATACACGATGCGTATAACCGTCATCTTCATGCTCCAAGATTTTACAAGTCTTAAAAAAACCTCGATAGTTTTCCAGCTTTTCATTGTCATTCAATTTTACTCTATGGTCAGCTGAAAATTACGACATTCACGATCTAAAATTTTCTTCCGGTTTACAAGAACTAGTCTCCTGGCTTGTCTTTGGTGATCCGTTTAAATTTGAAAATCTCAGAAAGTTTGATTTTTTTTTTTTTTTTATCCTCGAAGACTTGATTTTTGGTTTGTGCTTGCATGGTTGAATTGCAATGTTTTTTTTTCCAAAATTCGCACCTTATCAGTTTCCCCCCCACTAATCAAGATTTTTGTACATCATCTGGGCCGATTTCCTTCATTCACCCACTATTTTAAAAAAGAAATACCATCTCCCCTCGTAAGATACACGATCAACGCTCTCCACAGCGTCAATTAATTTATTATTTGGGACCAATCAAGATAACATGTTAAGATAATGGGGTCGTTTCCTTTTGAGCACTTCGACGGTTTGGGGGTTCAGAGTTTTCCTTCTGCCTGACAAGCTGTCCCACAAGACATGAGAACTCATTTACCTTGTTTCTTTAACCTCTAACTGTAGTGTGGGGAAGTAAATATGGATTCACGCTTTTCGCTTAATGAGAGGAAGAGCCCGAAATGCGATTTGCAAGTCGGGAACAGTAGAATCAAGCAGACGCAGAAGTTTAAATATCTGGGAAGCGTCTTGACAGAGGACGGTAAGTGCCACGCTGAGATCCGTAGACATTTTGAGATGGTCAAGGACACATTCCAAAAGCTGAGTAGGATTTCTTTAGTAACAAAGAAAAGTATACTAAACAGTTACGTGACAGCTTCTTTACGGCAACGATTTCCTTAACGATGGAGAAGAGACTCGAGGCAATAGAGATGTGGTTCTACAGAAGGATGCTAAGGATGTCTTGAACCGAGCGTGTGATCAATGATGAGGTCTTAGAGAGGTTACAAACAAAGAGAAGGCTTATACTTATGAGAAAGAGGCAGCTGAAGTTTCTGGGGCACATAATGAGGAAGGAAGGTCTGGAGAATCTGATACTCACGGGTCGAATAGAGGAAAAGAGAGTCAAGGGAAAACAACGCATGACATACCTATCGGGTACATTATTTGGACTATTATCCTCATCTTTGTCGCCATATTTATCACAACGTTTTCGGCCGTTGTACGCTCCGGCCTTCTTCAGGTAGTTGGAATGTCGAACTGAACCCTTTATTTCGCTCACTGGGGTAGACTGTTCTAGTTCCACGTGCCATGTTTGATGGATATCATTTATCAGTTATCTCCTGTTAATATTCCCTCTGAAAGTTCTCCACTGAGTATTGAACTCACACTCTTTGGGTCCTGTCACTGGATCTAACCAACGCCTTTATCCACTGTACCATGTGTCCTTGAGGACAAATGGCACAGTGATAAATATGTAATAAATATGGCGACAAAGATGAGGACAATAGTCGGAATAATGTAAATAATGTACATAATACCTCATCTCAGACATATATACAGATACTGAAAGGCCGAAACGTTGTAATAAATATGGCGACAAAGATGAGGACAATAGTCCAAATAATGTAAATAATGTACATAATACCTCATCTCAGACATATAGACAGATACTGAAAGGCCGAAACGTTGTAATAAATATGGCGACAAAGATGAGGACAATAGTCCGAATAATGTAAATAATGTACATAATACCTCATCTCAGACATATAGACAGATACTGAAAGGCCGAAACGTTGTAATAAATATGGCGACAAAGATGAGGACAATAGTCCGAATAATGTAAATAATGTACATAATACCTCATCTCAGAAATATAGACAGATACTCAAAAGCCGAAACGTTGTAATAAATATGGCGACAAAGATGAGGACAACAGTCCGAATAATGTAAATAATGTACATAATACCTCATCTCAGACATATAGACAGATACTGAAAGGCCGAAACGTTGTAATAAATATGGCGACAAAGATGAGGACAATAGTCCGAATAATGTAAATAATGTACATAATACCTCATCTCAGAAATATAGACATACCTATCGGGCTTAAGCAGGTGGATGACAGAACGTGGTCTGGAGGAGGAACCAGAAGGAAGGAACTTGTTGAGAGCTGCAAGGGATAGAAGGAGGTGGAGAGCCATGATCGCCTACATCCTGAAATGAAATGGCACATAAAAACAAACAATTACTTATAACGAGACATAACATACGTAACCGGAATTCGAAGTCGATTTGCTGATTTCAGTGTCCGGGTTGATAACCGTTACTCTACCCAGATGAAATATATAAAAAAATATACAATAATTCATGCGAAACTTCCAAAATACCTTTTGTCATTAATGTCATCCAGCTGCCCCCAACGCCAAGAAGACGAGGGACAGCTGTTTCCGTGTTTCCGGCACACTTGATGTATGTTCAAGTGAAAAATTATTATATATATATATATATATATATATATATATATATATATATATATATATATATACGCCTTTATCTATCGAGCTATCTTTCTATTCGGAATTACCGAAACTATGAAATAAACAATAGCAAAATAACAAAAGAAATCGGACCAAATGCGTCAGGGAAAAAGAAAAAAAAACATAAAGAAACCTACGTCAGTACAATAAGAGAGAAAATGCCCAGAGTCTGTCTATATTTCTAAGATGAGCTATTATGTACATTATTTACATTATTCGGGCTATTGTCCTCATCTTTGTCGCCATATTTATTACAACGTTTCGGCCGTTGTACGCTCCGGCCTTCTTCAGGTGGTTGGAATGTCGAACAGAACCCTTTATTTCGCTCACGGGGTAGACTGTTCTAGTTCCACATCCATGGATGTCAGTTATCAGTTATCTACTGTTAATTTCCCTCTGCCTTAACCGAGTATTGAACTCACACTCTTTGGGTCTTGTCACTGGATCTAACTAACGCCTTTATACATTGTGTCATGTGTCCTTGAGGACATTTGTGTATGAAATATCTGGGTATTATGAACTTAATGTCTTCAGCAACGATTTTTTACCAGTGCTCATATTGCAATTTTTGCTATTATCATTTCATGTTTTTACTAGAGCTCATATTGCAGTTTTTGTTCTTATTATTGCTTTTCTCTGGCACTCCTTATTACTGGTTCCCATATTGTATTCATTTCTATGCTTGGTCGGCTCAGGAGATTTTTGTGGCCTAACATATGTGCTGATACCTTAAGTTTACGAATTTTCCAATGGTGTTCTTTGTCTATTTCCATATGTGGTCAGCCACGCCTGATTTTTCTACTTCCCCTCGCGTTACAGCTGTCTGGTGTTCTTGAAGCATTAACTTAATGGGGCGGCCTGTCTCTCTTTTATATTTCTTTCCGAAGCAGCACGGGATAGCAATCTTTAGTCATGTTCTCCTTATGGGGGGGGGGGTCTTACTCGGGAGAGATATCTGCGTTTATTCGAAAATTATAACATATGTTATAAAATCACAAAAAATAGTCATTTTGTTTCAACACTTCTGGTGTTAAATGTAGAATAAAGGGTTTTAAAAGATTAAAATCAGGATTTGGACCTTTTAAAACCCTTTATTATAATATATTTATGTTATAGTTTTAGAATAAATAATTATATTTGGTCTACTTTCCATTGAGCACTGTTTTAAGAATAGTATTTTTTGGTTATTGGAATTTATTCTGTATATACCAATCCTATACTTGGGCCTCTCTCTTTCTCTCTCTTTCTCTTTCTCTCTCTCTCTCTATATATATATTTTTTTTCTCTTTCTCTCTCTCTCTATATATATATATATATATATATATATATAAAGAGAGAGAGAGAGAGAAAGAGAGAGATAGACAGATATTATATTTACATGGTAAACGTGTTTGAGTAGATATCTTTGTTTTCTTTTAATCATTTAAATTACTATCTACTAACCTAGAGATCGAAAAGTAAAACTTTTGATATCGTGGTTTGTAGGCATTAATTTCACTGTTTAAAAGAAAACAAATATGTCTACTCAAACACGTTTACTAACTATTTATAGTAGGCATCACCACAGATTCGCAAAAAAAAAAGAGCATACATGAGGAAAAATGTCCAAACTTAATAATAGCAAAGTTTTATCGTTAAAATTTTAGGTTATTATCAAGAGGAAAAATCAAATAATTTTTTCATCATTACATTATATTCCTTTATCCTTTTTAAAACTTTCGAAATTTTGGTTAAAAATCTTGTTTTTCTTGCGTTAGCTTTAACAAATTTTAGGATAAGAAATGTTAGCGTCTTTTTTTTTTTGCCGTGAAAAACATATTGATTTAGAAATTCTTGCAAAAATCAAATAATTATCTCAGTTCAATGAAACTTTTAGGAATTATTCACGAATTAAATTATTTTAGAAATGTTTTTTCTTTTATAAAATGTTGGTAAAAACACTTTTTTTTTTAATTATGTTACGTTACCAACCACTTATTAATTTTATTTCTCGAGAGATTAATTTTTGTTCGGCTTAATGTTTCTTTTAATTATACGCAGAAATCCTTGGAAAACTTTTTTTTTTTTTTTGCAAAACAGGACCTCGGTTGCATAAAATCTGTAATGAATCGTAAAATAAAAATCGCAATAAAACTAAGACATTATTTAATTAGAAAAGCTTTTCGTTGCTTTTATGAATAAAATATATTATGATCTTAAGAAAAACAATTCGATGAATAATTAACTTTTACAAGAATTGATTACATTTCTTTTTAATTTTAACTAGAATAATTCATATGGTTTTAAGTCTTAAAATTCTGTATTAATTTTCACGGATTAGATGATAGTGTTATTAAGAAATATTTATATTTACTATTCATAAATTGAAAAGCTTGCTACAATTCAGCGATCGTAGTATTTTAAAAGAATTTTGAATTTTTTTTCTCTGCAGATTTTTTAAATACTATTGTCCATACACGACATTTTCAAAAAATAATAGCAATATCTATAGTAAATTGAAAGCCAAAGTATCTAAAATTCAATAAAACATTAGATTTCGGAGAACATTTTCAAATTTTTTAAGATTACTGGGTAGTCAAAAATTATATAAAAAAGGCGTTCACTTTATATTCCTCAAAAATTGGTTAAATATCGTATGGTCAATAAAAATGTCAGCTCTAAACACCTTACATCAATACGTACCCTCGTGTATAAAAATGCATTTCTGCGATATTTTAAACATAAAGTAAATAATATTTGTTTCAAATCAGATTAATTAAACTTTCAGCAAATATTCCTCAAAGAAAGTTTCAGAAAAGTATATTTTATTTTTGGAAGATTTTTTTTTTATAAAGAGAATTACATTGTGTTGACATTAGGCTAGAAAAGAACACTTTCAATTAATTTAAATTAGTTTTGAAATACAGCAAGGTATTTTGTTTATTGGAAAATATTAATTTAATCTATGAGCTTGAAATTAAAATTCAAGTAAAAGATTCAAGAAATATTTTTCATTTTTAAATATTCATTTTAAATCTTAGGTATCGAGTTTTTCGGGGTTACCTAGTTTATGGCAATAAGAAATAAGGTTTTTATTTAAAAAAAAAAGGAAAGAAATTCATTAGCTGATTCAAGGTTACTTCGTTTACTTTTCAGGTATCAAAATAAAGTTAGCAAATATAGACTTCGGAAGGGCCCAACGAGATGCATACATTTCTTAAATAAGGTAATTGAGTCGTAGTCTACTGTGATAGTTTTCCAAGGCCTAATGATAAGGTATACATAGATTAAAATCTGTTTTCTTGACTGAAAAAAGAATCTAGGTTCAATTATTAACGTGAGGTACATTTTTTTTTGTTCCACTTCTCAATCACTTGGCCGATGGATATTAATTTCAATGTTTAAAAAGAAACAAAAATATCTAATCAAACACGTGTACCTACTAAATATAACTTTTATAGTTATAAGAAATAATGTCAGATTAAAAACATTCATTAACTAATATATATATATATGTGTGTGTGTATGAGTGTGTGTGTGTAAATTTTGTGTATTTAGGCAGCAATCTTTCCATGCAATCTTTTCATGCAGGTTTCATTGAATATGATAGACAAGGTGCTTTGATTTGATCTTTTTTTTCATTAGATAAATATATATATATATATATATATATATATATATATATATATATATATATATATATATATATATATATATAGTACAGATAATAAATCCGTTGGTATATAATCAAAGTAGATCCTAATAATATCAAATATTAAAATTGATCCACAAAAAGAGCACAATGTATTTATTATAACAGAGCATATAAATTACACAACAAAATCAGAAATTGCCTCATATTGGGCGGGGGTATAGATCTGTTTCAGCCAACGCGAAGTACGTTAGTCTTATTCAACCCCGGTATATGAATTGTATTTGTGTTGGTTGAAATAGACCTATCCCCATATGAGGTAAATTTGGATTTTGTTCTGTAATATATATATATATATATATATATATATATATATATATATATATATATATTATTTATAAAAAAATTATAACATAAGTATGTTATAAAATCACTACAAAAATAGCCATTTTGTTTCAACACACTCTGTGTCTTATCAAGTGATGATGTTGAAGATAAAATAAATGGTTTTAAAAGTTTCAAATTAATTAACGATCCTACACTAGGGGGAAATCTTGTTACAAAAGCTAGAATAACCAATCAAAAACTAGGTATAGAAAGATTCAAAAGCTTGACAACGAAATCATTTTATAATAGCTATTCAGATCTTTAAAATACGGGTAATATTAAAAATAATTTATACTAACCAATAATTATAAAATTATATGATAAAATTTAATATTAAAATTAAAAACTGCCAATTTTAAAATCCAATTCTTTTAAGAATAGTAATTGTTGGTTATTGGAATTCATTCCGTATATACCAATTAT
This sequence comes from Acanthosepion pharaonis, assembly GCA_903632075.3. Taxonomy (NCBI): domain Eukaryota; kingdom Metazoa; phylum Mollusca; class Cephalopoda; order Sepiida; family Sepiidae; genus Acanthosepion; species Acanthosepion pharaonis. The sequence continues at coordinate 2,847,766 of CAHIKZ030005331.1, read as the reverse complement.
ATACTTGGGTATATATATATATATATATATATATATATATATATATATAGAGAGAGAGAGAGAGAGAGAGAGATAAACATAAAACATTAGGCAGCATATGATTTACATACAAAGAATAATCACACATAGAATTAATCAGAAATATTAATGCGATTATTGGCGACATCCATCGCTAGAAAACATAATATATGCATTAAAATCCTGTTCATCCATAGTGCGAGTTTTGATCCTTGAAGAAAAACGTGTTGTCTGTAGTTTTTCAGTTTATTTGATGTTAAAATGCTAGTACTTACGGATAGTCTTCCATCCATCATCAGGCATGTGTTTTTTTTCCTTATAAAATCAAAAACTTGAGACGATATATCTGTATGTCGACCGAAAGATGTTTTTTGAATGTCTGCTATTATTGACGGTTGTGTAAGATCTCGGAACGTGCAAAGACGCAACGCTAAGTTTTTCAAAATTTTTTAAGTGAGAATTTTATTTAAGTATTTCTTGTGATGTGTTAAATCCACTTATTCTATTTTTACAAGTGTATTCAGTTTTTATGTCATGAACTAAGTATATAGTTCAATAATATAGTGTAATGTCTTAGTAGTAGTTTTTTTATAGGAATTTTTTATGTGCTGCGGATCGATAGTTTTTAATAAACATAAAACATTAGGCAGCATATGATTTACATACAAAGAATAATCACACATAGAATTAATCAGAAGTATTAATGCGATTATTGGCGACATCCATCGCTAGAAAACATAATATATGCATTAAAATCCTTGATTATTGACGGTTGTGTAATAATAGCAGACATTCAAAAAACATCTTTCGGTCGACATACAGGTATATCGTCTCAAGTTTTTGATTTTATAAGGAAAAAAACACATGCCTGATGATGGATGGAAGACTATCCGTAAGTACTAGCATTTAACATCAAATAAACTGAAAAACTACAGACAACAAGTTTTTCTTCAAGGATCAAAACTCGCACTATGGATGAACAGGATTTTAATGCATATATTATGTTTTCTAGCGATGGATGTCGCCGATAATCGCATTAATAATTCTGATTAATTCTATGTGTGATTATTCTTTGTATATATATAGATATATATGTTTCATTGAATAATATAAACATATTGCGTCTACTTAATAATATGTCTAATCATTTCCTTGATGTTAAGATGAAATTCAATAAGGAAGGTGCCGTAGTGTTTTTTTTTTTAATTCAAGTATTTTCGACCTTTTCTAAGTTCATCTTCATGGATAAATTGCAAACACAAACAAAAAAAAAATAACTACGCGACCTTCGTTGAATTTCATCTCAATATCAAAAAACTGATTAGACGACAGGAAAGGATCAGTATAAAAAAAATAAGTAGACATAATATGTCTACATCAGTGGTTCCCAACCAATTTTGGGCCATGCCTCACTTTGGTATTTCTAAAATTCCGGTGCCCCCCCTGTAATATTCAATTCTTACATGTATTCCAATTACACATGTACGTATATACACACAAAATATTTTTTTATGTATGCATACTGTATATGCATCGCGTGCATTAACACACATTAACATTAACACTCCCAATCAGACTCACTAAGAAACAATTCACTGTTAATACCTCATTCTCGAATTGCCCCCTTATTCAGCCGAAGGGTGCACATCCTACGCATGCCCCACCAAAATATTACCAAGCCCCCACCGGTGGGGCATGCGCTCCACGTTGGGAATCATTGGTTTATATTGTTTAATGAGACATATATATATATATATATATATATATATATATATATATATATAAATCAGTTAATAGATTTCAGATATGTTACCTAAATACGCACACACGTGTGTGTGTGTTTGTGTGTATTTCTTGCTTTTGTTTTTCTTTCGCCTATGCAATCTCATACAATCTCATATTGTCTGGGTCCGTAAATGTCTGTATGCGTTTGTTCATCAAATAAAAGTGACAGACTTTATTGGGAAACGCCTAATAATAATAATAATAATAAAAAGAAGAAAAAAAAGCTAGCCCTGTTGGGGTTAAGAGGATTATTTAAAGGGATTTATTACAACCCCTTTTCTTTTTACTGTGGCCAATGGGGTCAGCAATCTTGTTTGTGATACCCTGAAATTTTAATAAATCGAGTCACACAACGGGAGGTGTTTCATAATAAACTAAGATGGTGCAAACTGTCTTTTGCACCCACGTTTGCTTACACACGTGCGCGTGCACACACGCACGCACGCACACACACAAGCACGCACCCCCGCGCGTACACACAGAGGGTAATATATATCGTTGATATATGTCTCTCAAAGAAACCTATATAGATGTGTGTGTATGTGTATGTGTGTGTGTGTGTGTGTGTGAACAACTCTCCATCAATTATTTAATCATATACGAACTTCAAATGTTTCATGTAAAAATATAACTAAAGTCACACAAAGCTAGGTACCTTCACTAATTCGCTAAAAAGAGAGAATATCATGATAAAAAAAATACTCCAAATTTGATAAAAACAAAGTTATATAGTCAAAATCTTTATTTTATTATTAAAAGAAAAAAAAAACAAAATATTTTTTGATTATTTAATTATATTTTTTCATCCTTTTTAGAACGTTCGGAATTTTAGTTTAAAAATCTTGTTTTTCTTGCATCAGCGGTCGGTGGGTGGTGTCTGTAAATTAGTACAAGAAATTTTAACGTATCGTTTTTGCGGTGAAAAACGCTTTCATTTGGAAATTATTGCAGAAATCAAACAATTGTCGGATTTTAATGAAACTTTCAGAAATGAATGAAATTATTTCAGAATTTTTTTTCGGCAAATCTGTCAATCCCGCACTTAGTTAATTTTATAAAATTTCGAGAAATTAAATTTTGACGCCATATTTATATTAGTTAAAAGCAGAACTCCTTGGAAAATTTAAATCATTCATGTGTTTTATAAAACAGGACCACTGTTATCGAAAATCTGCTCTGAATAGTCAAATAAAAAAATTAAATAAAATAAAGACATTATTTAATCAAAAAAGCGTTTAATTACTTTTACGAATAAGATATACTATGGACACAATTATCTTAAGAAAAACTTTTTTTAGATGAATAATGAATTTTTGCAAGAATTATTTTCATTTGTTTTTAAATTTCAAATCGAATAATTTATAAAGTTTCAAATCTTTTACATTTCTGCATTACTTTGACCGCGTTTGGTAATTTTGTTATTAAGTAAAAACTCTATTTACTAATCACAAATGGAAAAGCTTGGTTCACATCATCAAACACGAATATTTTAAAAAAGAATTTTGAATTTATTTTTGTATGTGTATATGACGATTTTTGTTGACATGGACGGTTATATAACACTGGGCCATGTGTCCCTGAGGACACCTGAAGAAGGCCGGAGCGTACAACGGCCGAATCGTTGTGAATATGGCAATGAAGATGTGGATAATTCGAATAATGTAAATAATGCTAATAATCATAATACCACATCTCAGAGATATAGACAGATAATTTTGAACCGAATGAATGTATCAAATTTGGACAAGGTTTTATTCATAGTTTAATAATTTAAATTTCTTCTGGAATTATTATCACAATTTGCCAGAACGGAAAGTTTGAAATTATTAAACCCATGTATCAGACCATTGGGAAATTTCCTACCCGATTTTCATTGTTAATTATGGGGTCCACCCCTTTTTAATATAAGTGGACTCGACCTGCTGCCGTTAAATACCCTCAGTCAGTCAGAATATGGAGAAGAGGAACGGAGTGGAAAGTAGATAGACATTGTGATTGAGTTGGAGGTAGAAGTCACAGTTACAAGCACGCCCGACTCTAAGGAAGTTTACTTCGAGACTGTATATAGCCTTCTTCAGGTGTCCTCAGGGACACCATGGCCCAGTGGATGAACACATTGCTTAGATCCAGCGACTAGACACAAAGAGTTGTGAGTTCAATCCCAGGCCACAGCCGTGGTGAACCAAAAACTTGCAGAGTTGAGTTAAAGGGAAATAATCCCACCCCAGTGGACGAAATAAAGGGTTCAGTTCGAAATTCCAATCACCTGAAGAAAGACGGAGCGTACAACGGCCGAAACGTTGTGAATATGGCAATGAAGATGAGGATAATAGTCCTAATAATGTAAATAATGCAAGGGTCAAAATTAATCAATCAAAACGAAATGTACTTCTTCGCTCAGAATATTTAGAATTAATTCAATTTCTAACAATTAATAGCCTAATTTGTTTTGATATTTAGGAAGCTCAGAGTAATAAAACCCAAAGACGCTTGTTTGCTGCTTCCGGTAAGGATCGAACCCGGTATCAACCAGTTGATAAATATTCAACTAATTTCTGTTTGAATTTTTGCCATGACGAATTATCATTATTTGCATTAGGACTACTATCCTTATTTTTCTTGTTATTATCACAGCATTCCAGCCGTTGGATCCTCCGGCCTTTTTTCAGGTGTTTGTCCATCAGAGAATTTGCAATTTCAAACTGAAGTCTTTATATAACAAAAGAGACCACAGACTCGCGTTAAAAGCTTTAGCTCACGAATTTGATCACATAGTAGTAATTATGAGTTCAATCCTTAGGCTGCGCAGTCTCAGTAGAAATTGAGCTAGCAGTTAGTCGTACTAAATGAAAAGAAAAGATGAGATATCTTTAGACCCGAACAGCAAAGACGGCAACTGTAGACGCCGATTAAATAAAGGGTTCAGTTTGAAATTAAATTACTCGGGTCGACCTAAATATCTGAGGAAGGCACAACGGACTAAACATTGTGATAATAACAACAAAGATAAGGACAATAGTATGAATTGAAATAATATAAATAAATATTTAATTAATCGGGTATCAATTTTAAGCGAAAAACTCAGTGTCACATTTTTGATATATTTGTGTTTAGAGATTATATTAAATATCAGCTATTGATTTGATAAAGTGTTATTTCATATTTCATTTCAACCATATTGTTCATCTTTTTTCTGAACGGTGATCTGATAAATGCAAGTTCATTTTAGAAATGACTTCAATCAAAACATCGAGCTAGGCAGCATAAATTTCATAAACAAATAACTTCTATTCTTAGCTAAGAACTTATTAAGAGTTCTTTTGAAACATGGGGGTTCTCCAGCATTAAAGTCTGACCTGCAGTTAATTATCTCGTTGAATGCAAGTAATCACAGAAAATAGATTTAAAAAATCGACAATGGTGTGTCTGGTAGGGTTTAAAATCTTAAATAAACGACTTTCTTATTTTATACGGACATCACTCATCGTGGGCTAGGTGAAAAAATAATCCATCAAACATGGCACAGTTGGTGAGATCCACTGACAGGACCCAAAGAGTGTGAGTTCAATACCCGGTTAAGGCAGTGGAGAACTTTCAGAGGGAAAATTAACAGGAGATAACTGATAACTGACATCCATCAAACATGGCACATGGAACTAGAACAGTCTACCCTAGTGAGCGAATTAAAGGGTTCAGTTCGACATTCCAACTACCTGAAGAAGGCCGGAGCGTACAACGGCCGAAACGTTGTAATAAATATGGCAACAAAGATGAGGACAATAGTCCGAATAATGTAAATAATGTACATAATACCTCATCTCAGAAATATAGACAGATACTGAAAGACCGAAAGGTTGTAATAAATATGGCGACAAAGATGAGGACTATAGTCCGAATAATGTAAATAGTGTACATAATACCTCATCTCAGACATATAGACAGATACTGAAAGGCCGAAACGTTGTAATAAATATGGCGACAAAGATGAGGACAATAGTCCGAATAATGTAAATAGTGTACATAATACCTCATCTCAGACATATAGACAGATACTGAAAGGCCGAAACGTTGTAATAAATATGGCGACAAAGATGAGGACAATAGTCGGAATAATGTAAATAATGTACATAATACCTCATCTCAGAAATATAGACAGATACTGAAAGGCCGAAACGTTGTAATAAATATGGCGACAAAGATGAGGACAATAATCCGAAAAATGTAAATAATGTACATAATACCTCGTCTCAGAAATATAGACAGATACTGAAAGGCTGAAACGTTGTAATAAATATGGCGACAAAGATGAGGACAATAGTCCAAATAATGTAAGTAATGTACATAATACCTCGTCTCAGAAATATAGACACGAATCTTTAGCAATATTTACCTCTTCATCCATAGTTGTAGGACAACCAGTGAGGATCAGACCCGCCATATTATCAAATAGTCTACGTGACGGACTTGTAAACCGTAGATATACAGTGCGTGCCCCCTTATCAAACTTATCAACTTCAATTTCTTTTGTCCATCCCACACACACTTCTCGATTTAGCTTCGTATGAATAAGCAGTTCTTTTTTTCTTTGTGTAACTTCGCCATTTGACATTCCTGACCAGAACATTCTCGTTTTTTTTGATAAGGTCTTTCTCTTATCAACTTTTGTGTTCGTTGAAATTTGAGCAAAATAAGTGCATTGAAATCATATTGGGATACTTTATCCTCGCTTCCAGCTAAGTCTCATACTCGTTACAAACGATTATATTTCCTCAGACATCTTTTCTCCTTATATTATATATATATATATATATATATATATATATATATATATATATATATATATATATATATATATATATATATATATATATATGTGTGTGTGTGTGTGTGTGGCGGGGAGGGCCTCCCGCACAGGGGTGGTTACATGGCTAATTTTTCAAGCCATTTATAGTGAGTTCAATACTCATTAGGTGTCCTCAGTGCCTGAGTGTCAGAATAGGCTAAGTTTAATCTATTCTCTATATCTTCATTTTTATATATATATATATATATATATATATATATATATATATATATATATATATATATATATATATATATATATATACGTGCAGTGAGTGTGTATGCGCGTAATCAGTACCATGACGATAGCAGATATATTAGATATGACACACATTCAACTTGAAATATAAGCTAATGTAAATACAATCCACCCACACCCAACATTCAAATCACTTTGTGTGTCCTCCGTATGAACGTACGAACTTTTGTACCTTATCGCCCGAGTAGCACGTGCTGACACGTTCGTAGTGCTTTATTGCTAATGACCAGTACACTGCTTTTTCATACCTGGAGCTTCGTTGCTCAAGGGTAAAATCTGACACCACATTTATGACTATATATATATATATATATATATATATATATATATATATATATATATATATATATATATATATATATATAAATCAGTGTAAGTGTATGGCATTTTCGGCTTCTTTTATCTTAAGAGTTTTTTCATTATTTAGAGGGCTTTATTGCCTTTGTTTACCAAATTTAGACCAGTTGACAATCCCAATCTTTCCTTTTTATGATTCTCCGATCAGCATCGGCTGTGAGATTAGCGCCGATTATACTAAGTCGCAAAAACGTGAAAGTATTAACCCACATGGTAAAAGGAATATATATTTTACGAACACTCTACACACACACGGGCGCGCGCGCACGCACGAATATAAAATGTTCCCATGTATATGTATGCATGTATGTATGTCTGATTGTATGTATGGTATTAAAATTACAGTCAGATCATAAATATCAGGTTATTAAGTGCATCTATTGATGGCGCCGACACGAAGTGTAAAGTGTTTTGTTCTTTTGCTGCCATTGATTAATTTGGAAACCGTCGGTAGTTTTTTTGTTTGTTTGTTTTTTTTTTTCTGTGTTTTCATCAATTTCACATTTTCCATCTCGGGAGATTATTAAAAGAGAATCATACACGAAAACGCACTGGTTAATACACTGCGAATAGCACACAAACACAAACACACACACACAAACACACACACAAACACAAACACAAACACACAAACACACACACATACACACACAAACACACACACACACAAACACACACACAAACACATACACACACAAACACAAACACACACACATGCACAAACACACACAAACACAAACACACACACATATATATTTGTGTATTTAGGCAGCAATTCTTCTTTATGCACGTTTCCCTGAATACGACAGACAAGGTGCTTTGATTTAGTTTTTTATACAATTTCTCATGGGATCTTATGATTTTTTTCTTTTCAGATAATAAATTATATAAAAATGTCCAATTGTTCTTTTTATCCGAGCGATTTCGGCTATACATTTAGCCATTTTAAAGGTTGAAATATATTAACATTTAACAAGAAATATATTGTTGTGTGTGTGTATTTATATGTTTTCATTTCCAAGACACAGTCAAGATATTGTGTCCATGTTCATAGTTGATATTATTGAGTTTTGACTTTTTTCTTTTTATTAATAAGGTTTCCATTTTTTTTTTACATGTAGACGATGCAATTACATTTGCGTTATCAACAAGTGTGTTACGAATAGGGTCCAGTAGGTCTCCATGAGGATTTAAATGAGACCTAATTGAGCTATGATCAGAAAGCTGTTGATGATAGCTCAATTAGGTATCATTTTGGTATTTTTATTAAAGTACTTTCGACTTTCACAGTTATTATCAAGAACACACCAACATCGATTCTTTATAATGATTGCAAAAGTCGAAAGTACTTGAACAAAAATAACAAAATATAAACTTGGGACAGTTTATCTAGAACTTCGACCACAATACTCAAAACCTTATCCGAAAATTTGAAAAATTAAACGAGCAGACCTTATCGTTTCTTTTTAATCAAACTTGTTTGTTCATATATATATATATATATATATATATATATATATATGTGTGTGTGTGTGTGTGTGTGTGTGTGTGTGCGCGGTGGCTTGACAATTGTGTTTAGCCTGAAATAGACTGTTGCTTCTTGGTGTTGAATTCAGTGCCCACTTTTAGTTACACCTATACTTGATATTAAGCACTTTACCATACCTTAAAAATATATTTCATCATATATATATATATATATATATATATATATATAAAAAAATGCTCAAAACTCAAATATATATATATATATATATATAAAAATGCTCAAAACTAATATTCCATGGTTATAATTTGTTACATTGGAATCGTAATCACGATCCAATATAATAAATCATATATGGAATCAAACCATGGAATATTAGTGTTTGAACATTTTATATTATATTCTTACTCTGTTCTGGACATTGAGTTCTACCTGGATTCTAACCTCTTGGGAATTTATATATATATATATATATATATATATATATATATATATATATATATATAGTTAAACCTGGAGAGCCAGACAAAACTACCAAGGTTTCACCTAAGCGGGTCGTTAGTGAAGGCTGGCTAAAAAGGAAACAAAAGAACGGAATATACATATATATATATATATATATATATATATATATATATATATATATATATATATATATATGACCACTAAAACCACTAATTTCGAAATTTTCAAATATAATAGTCATTTCTATAATTAAACAAAATATATTTCTTAATTCTTCAAAGTATGAATAATTTAGATACATTTTTGTGAAATGGCTCCAGTTTTTATGGCTACGAATTCTCTGTAGACAACTGGAAATGCTATGTGGACCACTAGGAATGCTATGTGGACCACTAGGAATGCTATGTGGACCACCGGTGGTCCACCTGGACCACGTTAAGAATCACAAATTATACTTTCGTTTATATTATTATCTTATAGTGAATTTAACTTCAAAAATGGAATATAGACAAAAAGGAAATCCACATATATATAAAAGCACAAATTTTCTTAGTTTTCCCAATGTTTTGTTTTTGTCTTGAAGAAGTTCTTGTGTCAGGCACGTGGTTTGAATCTCGGTGCCACAACAAATCACCCTTTTCTTTTCCGACGGCGAAAAACTGAAATTGATTCTGACGGTAAGACATTTAGCACCAGTGTAGCAACGATGAGAACATGTCACTAAACGTTCAACATGCGTACATTGCTTTCAAAATGTATGACTTTATTGTAAGTTCCGGATGGATCAAGTTACGATCTATTATCAATTTCATTGTTTTATATCCTGGAGTTAAAATTAAACGCTGTTTGAACATTTTGACCCACACACAGCGAGAGATCAAGAGAAAAAGAAAAATGATTCCGAATGGACTCCAGCGATTCTTCTCCCAAAGAGATCAGATTTCCAAGTTTTTATTCGAATCGGCAATAATATCTCATGTGGCTACACGGCCTACCTCCACCCGAACGTCATAAATGACGTGCATGCTCATTGACATATGAATAATTAAAGAAAAGAAAAACTTGGAGGGTGTCAAATTGGTTTGCCTCTTTTTCTTTCTAATCTTCAGTAGCAAAATGAAATGCGAGAGAGAAAAAGATATATATATATATATATATATATATATATATATATATATATATATTTATATATATATATGTGTGTGTGTGTGTGTGTGCGTAAAAATTTCAGATAGAGTATATCTGTAAAAGGACAATATCGATAAAGACAAAAGGAAAACTTATCATAACCGACGTGTTTCACCCTCTGAGGGACTTTATCGCGGAAAACGCTACGCCTAAATTTTTCTTTTGCCTTTATTCATATATATATATATATATATATATATATATATATATATATGTGTGTGTGTGTGTGTGTGTGTGTGTGTGTGTGTGTGTGTGTGTGTGTGCGAAAGAGACTTTCGTCGCTGGGTATTGACCTCAATGTCCACTTCTATATTTACATACGCTCTATCACTAATATTGAGCACTTTAACCCATAAATAAAACCATACCTTAAAACTATATTTTTTTATATATATATATATATATATATATATATATATATATATATATATATATATATATATATATATATATATATATATATATAAAATATAGTTGCAATCAAAGCTCATGAATCTCCCAGCCTCTGTTTTTAAAAAACAACTTGAAAGAGGTCGTTTAACCAATACAAAGTCTGACCAGAATTAAAGATAAAAACTAAATGAAAACTACAGGCAATGTTCACTTTCTTCAGAGATAGTCACTCGTGTACTTCATTGCTACTAATAAGCACGGATTTTTCTCTCCTGATAATGACCATGCTGGCCGAAACTAGTCGAAGAACCTAATTTAAATAATAAAACAAAAAATAATATACAAGGACTCATCAAATTTAACGATAATAAACAAATGAAAACTTAATTTATAAAGTCTAGATATCATAGCGAAGAGCTCACCAGAACGATTGCCATGAAATTATTTATAGAAAAACACAGAAAGGCAACCATACGGTGGTGAGAATGTGACTGAAATAAGGACCAATAATATTACTGATTCTTCTTTGGATTTTATTAAGGAGCTTAAGGTAAATAGCAAGGAAACCGGACCATATATGGCAGCAATATTCCAAGCATGAATGCTAGACTTAAAGATATGTATGATAGATTTTGGAGGCAAAATTGTTTAGCACAACACATTTATATTTTTTATATTAAGAAATAATGCCGCTTAACTAATATAAAATAGTCATTCAAAGAATAAATCAATAAATTTCATGTAATTAATGGGATTAAGAAGGCATTAACTTACTGACCACTCACTGAACGTCACTAGCCTTGGTTTGTACAATGGATCAGATCTTCGGTCCATATTGCTTATAAGTACTTTCGGTAAAAACATTTACCATCTTCAGATGTTATTATTTTCCTCAACTTCAGGTAATTTCGAGTAAAAATTCCAAGACGTAAATGAATGTTACTTGTCGAAAGATGTTTTATTAAAAAGTGCATTGTTATTGACAGTTAAGAATATTTTTGGAACGTGCAGAAATGCAATGCTAGATTTTTGGATATTGTATTAATGTAGTAATTCAAAAAATTTCTATTATTGTAAGTGTTTTTCCGTTGATTTTTTTTACGATATATATATATATATATATATATATATATATATATATATATATATATATATATATTTATTAAAGACATTTTTATGTTTAACGTTGTTATTTTTATACATAAAAATGTCTTTAATAAATAAATTGTCGGACCTTGTCCATTTCTTAATATATATATAGATATATATATGTGTGTGTGTGTGTGTGTGTGTGTGTGTATGTGAAGAAAAGATGTCTGACAAAGTGCAAAAGTTTTCGTAAAATGCGTTTCGTCCTTTAGGACTTCTTCAGACTAAACTTGTTTATATTCATGCGACTACACATGTGCACATGTATTTTGGGTCTATAATCTAGCCAATTTCATTTAGAGTCTTCTTTTTGTTTCCCATAAAAACATGTATTCCAGTGTATCCCATTATTTCAGGAATAGACAGCACTGCCCACAAACTGATAAAAGAAAAGATCATAACCCCAAAATTGAATCCCTCTCCTCAATTAGTCCATCACTAGTTGATAATTAAAGGAAACAAATATGACTGACAGACTCATAGCCAGTCTAGATAGAAAAAAAAACATTTTACACTAACGATCTGGTTGAAAAATGCTTATATCTCTTAAAGGAAGCATCTAACACCTCTCCCTACCAATAGCTAAAATAAATAAACCCCTCCCTACCAAATTATAAAAATCTGCAGTTTCATCACCAATCAATGCTATTTCATATATAATAATAATTTTTATAAACAAAATTTGGATTGCCTCTTAGTAGAGTGATCGCATGTATTTTCTTAGAATTTCTTGAATCTAGTCCTTTCCAAAATATTTTACATAAACAATGACCACACTTCTGATATAATGATGATGCTCTATTAATATATCTTCGTGATAGTGATTTAATTGATCTTGTAAATATACTAAAGAAAGTCCAACATACAATAGAATTTACATAAGTAATGAAAAACAAACAATATTTTACCTTTCTTAGATATCATGCTAGACCGCGTTGACAGCAGCTTAAAACTTCTTGTTTTAAAATTTTTGTTTTCCATGGAATTTTTAAAAAATTTATATTATTTGATAGGAAATTTTTTCTTTAATCCATGTTTAAAAGGATTTTTCAATTGGATGGATAGTGAAAATTTTATTTGCGACGATGTCGACACTTGTCTTTGGGGTTTTCGTTAAATATTTAGTGCGGCCAAAAAGTGGGGGATCAACAATATTTTACGTGTTTGTACAATTTTTGTATTTCACGGAATATTTTTGAAATTTATATTAAATGTTAGGAGATGTCTTAATTAATTCGTGGTAAAAAAAGAATTTTTCAATTGAATGAATAGTAAAAATTGTATGTCCACCGGAAATTAACTAATACAAATAACTAATAAATCTTTATTCCTATCATAACAACAAAATAAAATCTGGAATAATTATCAGAATCTATTTAAGCGCACTCAGAATTTGCAGCCGTCAATGACATGAAGTGGAGAAATATATAGAAAACACTTTCAAGTACCTCCCACACCCTATTTCTTGTTCAATGTGAAACAAAAGACTCATAAAATATTCCAAAATTGAAATGTGGCCCATCTCTTTACCCTAACCTTATTCTAACCCAACAAATCAAAAAAAAAAAAAATAGTTCTACCCACTAACTCGATCATAACTACAATTGTAATTAATTTAGCTAAACTCAAAATAAAATTAGTCACAACTACATGTAATTGGCTAACTTGGCTAACAGTCTAACTCTCTGCTTTCGAGCGGAGAGGAACCCGGACGAGGCTCCGCCGAAGGGCAGAGTCTCGTTCGGGGTGGTTGACTGTCCCTGAACCCGTTTATGCGGGTTCAAAGAGGGAATATTTTTGGCTGAGCCTACGGGCTCGGAGATCCCACGTTAAATCCGGCCTTGTGCCACATGTAACCCTTGTGGGGGACGGGTAGCTAAATATCACTACATGTAAAAGAATAAAAGACTTAATCAATGCAAAACTATACAATGAGACAAAACTTGAAAGAGGAATTTATTCTATTACCTGTAAGGATTGCCAGAAAGTATATTGGAGAAACCTCAAGAAGTTTAATTAAAAGATTATATGAACACAAAAGGGATATTTAAAAAAAAAAAACACATTAAATACATTAGTTATTCATAATAAGTAGACTGATTACAATTTTGATATAAAAATAAAATTCTACTCAAATGAAAAGAGAAAAGAAATCGCTAAGTCGAAAATGTTTAGAAAGAGCTTTAATCATCCATAGTAAATTTGTGTCTAGGTTTTTACAACGTTTCACCATTTTTGGCAGATCTTCTGTTATCGCAATATGGGATATTTAATAAAAAAAAAGTGATGGTAAGAAAAAGGATGGAAATGGAATTGGCTAGATTATATACTAAAAACAAACATGGAAAAAACAAAACTATATCTTTTTTTTTTAATTTAAAATTGCGTCTCTCGTTCGTACGTAAAAAATAACAAATGTGTAGTCGAACCAACTTAAACAAACATAAGTTCGTTTGATGTCATCAAGGACTAAACATGTCACACGAAAACGTTTTCCACTTTGTCATACATCGTTCTTCCAAAATTGTGCTTGATATATAAAAATTAATATATTATTATCCCATATATATATATATATATATAAATCAGCAAATATTCCTCAAATAAAGTTTAAGAAAAGTACATTTTATTTTTGAAAGATTTTCAATAAAAAGAATTACATTGTGATGACAGATGGCTAAAATGGCGTTAAAATTAGTGATTTTTAAACAATTAATTTCAATCAATTTAAATCAGTAATGTATTTCGTTTACTGGAAATATCAAATTTAATCTATGAACTTGAAATTAAAACTAAAATAAAAGCTTAAAGAAAGATTTTTCATTCGTAAAAATTCATTTTAAACTTGAGATATCGCGTTTCTTTGGAAGTACCCAAAGCATCACACTCCAATTTGATTTTAAAATATGTAGATGTTTTTATAAAAAAGAAATATTTCAATAGACTAGAAAGAAAGAAAGAAAGAAAGAAAGAAAGAAAGAAAGAAAGAAAGAAAGAAAATACAAACACGCATTATATAACATTTGCGTATAGAGAACTAGGCCGACAATCATGAATTAATCTAGAAGAAAAATTATTCTGCCATAAATGTCACTCTTATCAGAATTTATATATTTATTTGACATTTCCAATTAACAATCTTGTAGAATATATAGTTTAGCCTCGTTCAGGATAAGCCACGGGGTATGCTTGAAGCTAGCCAATGTCAAGGTATAAAATAACCTGGTCTGCATTAAGATTGTTTATACTTCATTTTACGATTAGCATCAACAATTATTAAACAGAATGTTATGTGATGGCCCCAGTCTACAACTAATGACTGACATGAACGCATTCAGCAGTAATCAGATATTTGGCTGGGAAAAACCAAAATGTTAGGCCTTCTAATGTGCAAAGCAAGGAATCAGAAGGAATTTGACAGCTGCAGAAATCTCTGCGCCCGTGTATCACGACATTATCCATACTACCCCAGACTATCATCTGTGGATACAATAATTACCCTAAATTGTGGTGTACACGTCGACTTGGTGTACTAGTTAGGCCTATGTGTAGGGCGACCCCCAAACATACGGTAGGCTACCAGTGGCCCCAAATTTAGGCCTACCTATAAATGAAATTAGGCTACAGTATACAGTAACTTCTGCCAAAAATACATGAGCTCACACCACTGACCTGTATTTTTGAGACACGAACCACCGTAATATCTTTCTCTATGTGATGTGCAGCAAACAACCGACAACACACACCGAAAGGTACTGTATATTGTATAATTTAGCGATCCTTTTAAATCCGTCAGGTCTACTGCTTAAACACATTAAAGTCAACCTCAATTCCTATAAAATATTAATACCGTCTTGAAAGAATATTGGACCTCAAACTTACACCTGATCTCATACATACCATCCATCAATAAAAAATACGTATAGGAGATTCGATTCCCTGTACAGCTTCTTGTTGTGGATTCCGGGATGAAATCCGGTCTCAAAATGAATGACAAACGCAGGAATGAAATATAGCAAATAAATGTATTGATGATACAATTGGTAATACGGTTAGTAGATCCAGAAATGCGGTTAGTAGCAATAATAATAATAATATATATATATATATATATATATATATATATATATATATATATACAGTCTGGGAAATTCAGTATCGAAGTAGCACTTCCTTCTGAGTCTACGTGCTCGCAACTGTGACTCCTACAACCTCTCACTCTCACTCTCTCACTTCCGGGTATTCACCGGCAGCAGTACAAGTATACACTGGGCGAGTCCACTTGTATAAAAAGGGGTGGGCCCCTTAACACTCCTGTAAGTACCTTCTATCCTCTACTGAAAATAGAGTACTTGTCATATATGAGCGAGAGCTCCTCACTTTGCAGTCTTGATAGAGTTCAAAAGAGTCTCCAAGCCCTTGTGGATGACGAATTATTTTCCACCCTCCAGCCCCCCCCTCTCTCTCTCTCTCTCTCTCTCTCTCTCTCTCTCTCACGGCTGGGATGTGGGGAGCCTCTTACTGCTCTATCGTTACTTCCACGGAAAGTTCTCAGACGAACTACATTCCTTGGTTCCGCTTGGTCCAATCTTCACAACTAAGACCCGCCACGCCACTTACATAGTAACAAACAACCCGTATCCCCTCCATATTCCTTCGGTGAGAAGTACGTTCCACTCAAACAGCTTCTTCCCGTTCTACCACGAGTGGCCCTTGTACAGGGTCAAGCTTATTGTAAAAGAAAGAAAAAAAGAAAAGATCATACCAGGTAGTTATTTTTATAGTCCTGCTTCGTATCGTATGTAATTGTCAAACACTGTATCGCTCATCCGACATGTGCATCAGCTGTTGGACTTGCTGTAGCATTAACAGAATGCAGGATTTTTGTTACTATTTTATTATTCTATATTCTATGTTAATATGCCAAAGTTTTAGTGGGATATATTTTTGGCAACCTGCTCGAGGTACCCGAATTTGTGTACAGTTGTTGGTACCTGGAAAATTCGATATGGGAAGATTCGGTAATTTTTGACAAGGTAAGAAAATTCGGTAACAATGAAATAAAAGTCGATTGAAAATTGATTTTAGGGCCGCTCTGGAGTGGAGATCTGGTGGCTAAGTACCTTCCAATATATATATATTTTTAAATATATATGATGCTATATCATTTTTGCTTTTTTAAAAAAGAAATAGCTATCTAAAACTTAATTTGTTTACTACACTTTTATTAACATAATAATTTAAAAAGAGGCAAGAACTTAACTTTAACTTAGATAAATCGAATTTATTTGCTTGAAAGATATAGAGTATAGTAATTAAATAAATACTTATTTAAAAATATTTATCTAAAATACCCCCCATCTAAAACCCCATCCAGAAAGTACGGCCCTGGTATTGCTGGAGTGGGGTTTTATCTGTACTGGAACCATTGATTTTCTTTAGTTAATACTTCTTTAAATGTATGGGGAGCAGACTAGCAACCTCCAAAATGTACAGACGTGGTATTGTTGTAGAGGAGTTTTATCTCGACCCCATTGTTAATAATACTTTTAAAAATATTGGGAAAGAAGGCCTATCACTCTAAGTCCCCGCTACTGAAAGTATAGCCAGAGTATTGTTGTAGTTGAGTTTCATCTAGATCTCATTGTTATAAAATCTAGATCTCATACTTTTAAAAAAATGTTGGGAAGAAGGCCTATAACCCTAAGCTTGCGTTTCTGCAAGTACAGCCCTTGTATTATTGTAGTGCGGTTTTATCTAGACCACATTGTTAATAATAGCTTTTAAAAATATTGGAAAAGAAGTCTTATCACACAAAGCCACCGCTTCTGCAAGGATAGCCCTGTTATTTTTGTAGTGGGGTTTTATCTAAACTCCATTGTTAATAATATCTGTAAAAGATATTGGGGAAGAAGGCCTATCGCCATAAGTCCCCGCTTCTCCAGTACAGCCGTTGTATTGACGCAGTGGGGTTTAATGAAAACCCCATTGTTAATAATACTTGGGGAAGAAGGCTTATCACCCTAATCCCCCGTATCTGCAAGTACAGCCCTGGTATTGTTGTAGTGGGATCTTATCTAGACCCCATTGCAAATAATACTTTTAAAAAATATTGGGGACGAAGGCCTATCACCCTAAGCCACCGCTTCTGCAAGTACAGCCGTAGTATTGTTGTAGTGGTGTTTGTATCTAGACCCCATGATTTTCAGTTATTTAAAAATACAAAGGTGGGTGTGAGGCTTAGCCCCCAAATCCTCACTACAGAAAAGGCCCTAAAATCAATTTTCAATCGAGTTTTATTTCATAGTTACCTAATTTTCCTATCTTGGCACAATTACCAAATTTTCCGTTACCAAATTTTCCTACCTTGTCAAAATTACTATTATTTTCTTTTACCGAATCTTCCGTTACTGAATTTTCCTAAATTATAATTGTTAGGAATTTAGTCCCATTTGTTTACAACGCGGTGATAAAGGTTTGTATTTTATGTTCGTCATATAAGTCGACCCCTAGTTTAGTAAATATTTTTAGGCCCGAAAACTCGACTTGTACGTCGCAATCTCTGGTAAATACATCACGAGGAAAAGGGTATATTCAAGCCTACCCGATTGTATACCAGAGCCGGATTTAGATAAAGCGGGCCGTAGGCTATTCCTCTTGTGAGGCCCTTCCAAATCTCCCATCCAGAGAAAAATGAGAGAGTGTTAAAATAAACAATTTCAGTAAAGCCGAGGGTGATGACAGATGTTTAAAATTACTGAAGGGTTATTTAGAGTCCACATTGGGTTCTGATAGCATAAATAAGAAGGGCCGATGACAGCGTCAAACATATTATACACCTTGGCTAGAGTTCCACTAGATTTTAGGATCCTACACTACAGCCTGCTAAGCCTATAGGTAAATCCAGCACTGCCTGAGATATAAGCTGGCTTAACTTAAATACAGTCAAGCTTAAAATGACCTCAGCTATACACTGAGTTGGGAGTTATACATGGTGATTGAAAAGTAATTCTTTGTTTTAAAATACTTATAATGTACTTAGTATCTGTAATTTTTACAAGAAATGGATATGATAGGAAAGCGTTTAAAATGGGATTTTACTTAAAATTCAAAATGGGCACCAGATGCTATCAGCTTCTTGAGTCGCCCAGGAATCGCATCAACTGATTTGACCAAGAACTCTTGTGGTATCGAAGACACCAAAATCTTTCAAATTCTTGGTTTGGTATAGTAAACTTATTTCGTTAGCCAAACCCAATATATGGCCACGCATATATAAAATAGGTAGTTACTTTTCAATCACCCTCTAGTTAGTCTTTTACAGATTCGATTCGTAGAATTTTGTCTTGTGCACAATTATCTTGTAAAATTTTAATTTATTTTTCTCCTTTTTGATTGGATGTTTCCATCATGATAATGGCATTTATCTATCGAACTCTTTCACTTCATTGTTTTTGGTCTCATTTTTCTTTCTTTTATTATGTCGCTGATTTTTTTTCTGTTGCCGGATGGCCATCACAGTTGAAAAGAATCACCCTCATCATTATCACGCCTCTCACCGAGGTGTTTTGATTAGGAGTTGGGTGGCCTTTAATTTGGTGGGGGCGCGAGTAAGAATGAGCATACTAAAATTTGTTCAAGTCATTTTCACGAGGGAACAAATGATTGTTTGGAGAGATACAGCCACCCCTGACGACGGGCCTGATTATTTATATTACAACTGTCATATCAGAAAAAAAATGTATTATGAAAACAGACGAAAATCATCAATTATCAGATATATATACACCTGAAGAAGTTTGTAGAATAGAATGAAAAACGAAAAAGAGAAATGACACACAGAAAAACACGTCCATCGAAGATTTTCATTTTTGCCATTACTGTTTTTAATAATGAAAATGTTTAACAATCCCTTTAGCAAGAAAGATTAAAACGAATCTATTCTTTGGTTATTAATGTTCGAATTTCACAAAGATATTTACAAATATATTAAGTACTAAACATATAAACCCTATTTAAAATAAACTTTATATTAAGCATTATTATCTATAGTATGACAGTTTCGAATATAAAAACAATTATTCGTATGCAAAATCTTTGCGTCTTTGTAGCCTAAATTCAAAATCTCAACATTTCTGCTTGACATGCGTTAATTTACAGAAAAACAAGCGCATGTGCACACACACATAGAACGATTCACACGCAAGCAATAAGCAGTTAACAGTAATAAAAATAAAATCTTTTACTAAATTTGTTGTTTGATTTAATGAATCTAAAAGCAAAATATCCCTTTATTCTCGATTGTACATCCTAAAGTTTCGCACCCTTCCTCCTCCTCCTCCACTTATATTGGAGCATTTGACAGGAGGTTGGACCGTTGTATTAACAAGAGACCCCCAAGTGCTATGCGGAATTACAGTGGCGATGAAGACGCCCGGGACTGAGTGTTTTGCTGTCAACTATTAACATTTGGAACAAGGGAAAATGAAAAAGAAAAATATAAAAAAAAAAAGTGGGAAGAAAAATTGTACCAAAGAAAAAAGTTCAGTTACAAATTATGCGAAATGCTTATTTTATCGAATGTTTAATAATTAAAATAGTAGTAGTAGCAGTAGTAGCAGCAGTACTAGTAACAGTAGTAGCAGCAGTAGTAATGATAATATTGTAAAATGAACGGCCGTTTCTGAAAGGCTCAAGTAATTGGAGAATGCCTCTAGAAATAACAGAAGCATTTGATAGTGATATTTCCTCAAATTAGCTTAGTATGACACACAGTGACATGGAGAGGAAGACTATGATGTCTAATCTGGGTGAGGGACATTCAGCCACACTTGTTATGACGAGGAACCTTAAAAATTCGTGAAAAATTATGTTCTTATCAGAAAACGATGCACATAATCTTGATAATAATATGCAGTTAAGTAAATGTAAACTTTGGTCTTATGTGCTATAATCTGTACGAACATCAAGTTTATGGCAAAATTTGGTAAGGTCGACTAAAGACATTACTGGGGTTTCATGGGATATTGTTGGTAAAAAAAAAAAACACCATGCAAATGAAAATAGTTCAAATAAATGTTTGAGGGAAAATAAGTTACTGGCATGGACACACAGCAAAGACAGACGACACGACACAAAATTTTATTCTTAACACACAAAAAATGAATTTCCACAAATGATGCCAATAACATGTATGTAAATTATCAATGGAAATCAAATGTGCTTTTTTACAATTAAAATTAGTGCTGCATAAGAAGGTTGTCAGAAAAGAAAACTACATAAAATGAGGCACTTAATTTGTATAAATTCATTTTTTGTGTGTTAAGACGAACCCACAACGAGTATATAAAAGCGTTGCATTCAAATCAGCAACAGACAAGAGTAGAGCTTCAAAAATGGAAAATTTTAAACCAATGTAATCAAAATATGAGCGTATATGCTATGAGGATCTGCTCAGTGGGCCTAGCATAGAAATAAATACAATATGGGAGTCGCTAATAAAGAAAAAAAGAAGAATGACAGTAAGTCTTCAATTGCAGTCACGATGCCGATCACGAATTAGGGTCATAGGGGCAACACACTTACTGCAGCCGTAGTAGTAGTAGTATGTGTTTTGGGCAAGACATCCAAGCTGGTTTGAATTCACTGGTTTCCAACCAAGCTACATGGTTCAATCTGGCCTGCTATTTACCCATAGTTGGGAGGGAGAGATGGGTTCATACCTTTGCCAAAGTTATTAGTACGTTAGCATATAATAAACTCGACTGGATTTTTAATTGGATTGCTCAATCCAAGCCACAGCCCATTACTCCACTGCAGTGCCCCACCTCGCAATGTCCCCGCAGTTCCTCCGTTGTAGTAGTAGTAATAGAAAAAAGAACAAAACATGGACGCCAAGAAATAGAACATGACAGCGAGCAACAACAGCAACGGTGACAGTGGCAGTGACAGCCACATCAGCAGTGGAGGTTAGATTGAAAGCACTACGTTTTCTCCAGCAAATTGTCCCACGAAACAGCTTTTACAATGGCCTACTGGATAAAAGCATAGGTTTATGAACTTGGTGACCATCGTGGCAGTGAGTTCAATCCCTGGATCAGGCAGTGTGTACTTGCACTCAGTGGAAGCAATAACTGAACAGTGCTAAATAAAATATGAACTAGACAAGATCCCTAGACATGAGCATAGCTTACTTCGTAGATTAAAGAGTTCAGTTCGGAATTCCCTGTAGGTTATTAAGATCAATACCCACCGGAAGCCGAAACGCTGTGATATAAAAAAAAAACAACAAAAATGAAGGCAACTGTCTGAACATAAATAGTATAAAGAATAATAACTCTTCATCTAAGAAATTCAGACAAAAAATGTGATCATAATCAGGATAATCATTAACTTGGCTTTGGAATTACGATCCTGAAAACAAAGGTCAGTCAATGAAATTTTTTAAAATTACTTAATCAGTGCTGGCAGGGGGTTACAGAGATTGAAAGTGAAAGAGAAGACCAGGTGGGATTGAGGAAAGGATAAAAGATCAACGGGATTCAAGAAGACAGATGATGATGATCGGGCGTTGCATTTAGACTTTTGACGATTGTAGTTATCAGGGAAGCAGGAAATCAACTGTTGGAGTAGAAGTGGCGGTCGGTTACATTTAACTAATTCAACAGTAAAAGGGTGGGACCTAGATGCCAATCTAGTAGCACATTTAAATTCATGTAATCGGAGTATCAGGGAAAAAGTTCGTCAGAGCAGTTGTCATGAAAATATTTGTAGAAAAGACAGATGAAAGGGTCCCGTCAAAACAAAAGCAGACTGGTAAGAAAGAAAGAAAGTTTATGGCGACAATTTTCTGGGGTTCTGACGTTAACAGAAAAAAAAGTAGCATGTTCTTATGATAGTTCTTCGAGAAAATTAACCAAAAATTTATCGAAATGTCGAAAGCTTCACAAGAAAATCGTTTTCCAACGCAACTTATTCCAATCAACAAATAAGGCGAACATGGCGACAATTTTGATGGTGAATCATTAGATGTCCACATGACTACTTTTCTCAATTTTTAACCTTAAAATATGGTACCCACTTGGAGGCCATTAATGGCGTATAAAAGGCTTCTTTGATATGATTATTGTTATATAGGAATATGGAATGGACAAACACGGTGGATAAATAGCAACAGGTTTATTGTAGAAACCAGTACAACAGGCAAGGAAGTAATAGTTATGCGCATGCTCGTCGCAGTTCAGTACAGTTTTCTGCGTGCTGCTATCGGAAGGCCGCTAGCCTCGCAGATCCCAGCTCGACGCTATTTAGTAACTGCCCCACGCAGTCACATGTGGCACAAGGCCGAATTTAAAGTGGGGTTCCCGA
Source organism: Acanthosepion pharaonis (assembly GCA_903632075.3). Lineage (NCBI taxonomy): Eukaryota > Metazoa > Mollusca > Cephalopoda > Sepiida > Sepiidae > Acanthosepion > Acanthosepion pharaonis. Next base: position 2,824,457 of record CAHIKZ030005331.1, on the reverse strand, counting down.
GACCGAAGGCTCAGCCAAAATATCCCCGTAGACCCCGCATAAACGGGGTCGGGTCTGTCTACCTCCCCGGACGAAACTCTGCCCTTCGGCATAGCCTCGTCCGGATTCCTCTCTGCCCGAAGGCAGAGAGTTCGACTAGCGCAGCTGGGAAAGATCCCAGCGCGACTCTCTAGTCCACTGTCTTCAAGGATTCTTATAGGTGGTTACCACCTATAGTGCCGCCACTCATGGAGGTGGCAGGTTATTCCATCACATCAGTTAAATAACCAGGACCCTGAATTCTTCTGGAATTGCATAAATGGCTGGTATTATCGCTTACAGAAATGCCTTGCTGTTCATAGATCTCCGGACAAATAGAGTTTGTACTTAAAGATTTTGCGTTTAATTCCATTTTTCCACGAACTTTTTGAATGGGTCTTGTACTAATCTTGCAAACTGATCGGCAGGACGAACCTGCGATGTACTGTTCTAGAGCTAGCGCTTATATCCAAAAACAGTAAGATTCCCTTACTCATTCACCCGTCTTCCTCACCAAGCCACGTGACACTTACACTTTCCTCCTCACTTTCTCCTTTGCCTCTTTTTTATCACACACACACGCGCGAAAAAAATCACTTTTCCTTTCAACAAAATAAACAACTACAAACAAGGAACTTAAATTAAGAAAAATTTAGTTGTAAAACACGAAAATAAAAATATTTTATATTTAACAACCTTTTCTGCCTTTTTCTTTTTGGGATTGACTCAAATTCGCAACAAGGCACGATAAATTTTATAAGAACAAATAAAAACTAAAATATACGGTAAATTAGTATAAACAAACGGGATAAAGATATCCAACATCAAGTCGAGAAATACAGTTGTCTCAGGAGGATTACAAAAATAGGCTTCATTAGATTGGAAAGGGGAATCTGGAGGATATTGTGAAAAAATTGGGTTATCTAGAAACAGTCCCGAAGAACGTTGTAAGAATTTCGAATCTTAGGATGATTCGATTAAATCCAAAAGACATCAATATTTACATAAGTTAGAATAATGAGCAGAGTGCTGGAGCACTGAAAATATTAACTGTTACTTCATCTCCCATGGAAATTCAATACTGGCCGAAAAATCAATACTAATGATGATGTTGATCCTGATCTTGATAAGAATTACGATGTTGATACTTCTACTAATGTAAGTACCTTCACTTTTGCACTGAGAAAAAAACCCTAAAAAACAGCAAATCATGAGGAAAAACGGCTCCAAACTTAATAAAAACAAAGTTTTATCGTCAAAATGTTTATGTTATTATTAAGAGGAAAGACCAACATATTTATTATTATTTTATTAATTTTTTTTCATCTTTTCTAGCACGTTCGAAATTTTGGATATTTTTTTTACGTCAGCAGTCTATGTAATATTTTCCATTAGTGTTTTAGCACCTTTTTTCAGGTGAAAAAAAAAACTGATTTGGTAATTCTTGCAAAAATCAAATAACTGTCGGAAAAAAATTCAGGATTTATTCACAAATGAATGTAAGTATTTTGAAATTTTTTAGAAATTTTTTTATCGAAATTATACATATTTTTAACATATCTTACCACCCACTTTACTTAATTTCATGACATTTCGAGAAATTATATTTCAATCTCAAAATATATTTTATTAAAAGCAGGAATCCTTGGAGAATTTAAATCATCAGTCTTTTTTTGTAAAACAGGATATCCAGTTACCGAAAATCTGCTCTGAATATTAAAATAAAAACATGAAATAAAACTATGAGATTATTTAATTAGAAATCTTTTAATTGCTTTTATAAATGAGATTTATAAAGGACACTATTGTATTAAGAAAAAAATTTTGATGAACAATGAATTTTTACAAAAATTATTTTCATGTTTTTTAATTTTAATTATAATAATTTATAATATTATAAATCGTTTAAAATTCTGCATTATCCGGTTAGGTGATATTGTTATTAAGTAAAAATTATATTTACGAATCAAAACTTGAAAAGCTAAATAAAAGTCGTTTCCAACCAATATATTTTTTTAAATTTTAATTTTTTTTAGTGTATAAACATTCTCATTTTTAATAAGTATGGTAGTCCATACATGACATTATACTTAAAAGGTCAAGTATTTTAAGAGTTTTCCTACCCTACAAAAAAATTGTCGGTCTGCAATTCTTTCATTATTCATTTCTGTGTTTCATCAGGTTTACGTCTTTGCAAATGATCCCTTCAAAAGTTTAAACAAGTTTTACTTTCTTTAATTATTATTTCATTAAATATTTTATATACTGTTTACGGTATTGGATTAAAATAATAAAAGTGTAAACACATAAGTAATTAATAATAAAATTTAAAGTACTATAAAAAAAATAAAAAAAAAATAACTGTAACATGGTAACAATTAATAATAAAGAATAAAATAAAAAATAAGGAAAATATTAAAAATATAAATGAATAATAAATAAAATGCCACAATATTTCATAAATTATTGAGTTACCTCACTCATGGTATTTCATTATTGTCTCGGTTATTAAATGTTTGAATTAATTTAAGAAAATTTTATAGTATTTTGAATTTTATTATTTTTTCAGAAAACATCTTCAACCGTAAGGCAAAAAAAAAAAGCTAAATAACTGAAACTCAATAAAATATATTATTGCTGAAAATTTTAAAAAATTTTTTATTATTTTGAAAATTGTTATTTTTTTAAATTAATAGCTAGTTAAAAATCAAAAAAATGACGTTAATTTAGATTTCATAAATTTATGTCAATTCTAGTCAACCATACTTAATTATCAACACGTTAGGCTGTCAATTAATCAATCAGCCTCTCAGAAAAACAATACCCCGTGGTTAAGAAATGCTTTTATATTACGTTTTTTTATGCTATAAGTAAATAATATTTGTTTCAAATCGGATTAATTTAACTTTAAATTTGATACTTTTCTCAAATAATGTGTCTCACACACACAAGCGCCCCCCTATATATATATATATATATATATATATATATATATATAGATAATATTAGTGGAAAATATACATACATATGCAATATATATATATATATATATATATATATATATATATATGTATATATAATGGAATATTTTTAAAACCGAGAATTAAGTTTTCTTAAAATGTGTGAAGAGCATCAGATTTAAGTGATTTTTTGAAAGCGACCCAAAAGTTGAGATTCCAATCAATATAATTTCTATTTGAAATACACCAAAGTATTTTGCTTATGGGAAATAGTAAATTTAATCATTTAGCTTTCAATTAAACTAAAAAGAAAGCTTCAAGAAAACTTTTTCGTTAATAAAAAATCATTTTAAACCAAGGTATCGAAACTGAGTAGAGGTACTTATACTAATGCTATAAGAAGCAACAACAACATATGTGGCAATGACATAAACTCTCAAAGATTCACTCCTTTAAAACGGCAAACAGCACATGTATCAATACCTACAGTCCACAGATAGTAATGCACTTACGGTTCATTATCTGTTATAAAATATACAGTCCACAGATAGTAATGCATTTTCGGTTCATTATCTGTTATAAAATATCTATAACTTTAACTTATTAGTTACTAATAACACATTAAGATCAAATCTTTTGTATAATGTTGCTCACAAATTTACTTTTATATCTGAAAATAGCAAAAACAGATAACATCTAAAATGAAACAAAATTATTCTTGCTATACAACTACAACTGTCTTTCCTAGACTCATAATTCTGAGTAAAGTAATACATGATAGGGATCACCAACAAAAATCGTCATGACTTGTCGAAAAATATTAAAAATCTAAAGAGTTTTTATCATTTTTTTTTTTACTCTCACGAAAAACAAAACAGCACAGATTTTCGTCTTGTAAAGAAAAAAATAATTAAAGTTGCATTGGTAAAATTCAACCATGGCTTTTATCTGATTGGCAGAAAATTCGATATTGTAGACAAAAAAAAACCAAAAAAAATCAAACAAATCTATTAAAAATAAACATAAAAATAATCTAAGCCTTTTAAATGTTCTCGTTTCGTCAATTCTCTCGTTGCCAACGCGACCATAAACGTATTATTCTTGGCGTTGTTACTTAACAGTTTGCTATCATCACGGCCATTGCATATAGATATCACCAAACTGATAGGTAGTCAGGCTTTTACCCAGTGGAGATTTCAGATGTATAAAGAGTAATTTGATCTTTCTATGTATCCTACTTAAGGATCTCTCGACAGGAAAATTATTGTACCAGTAATTGTAATGATTTGAGAGACCTTGGTCCTGGCACTATATTCTTGTCTGTCTGGGCTTGTTTCTGTGGGTTTGTTAGTAACTTAAGCAGCAGCAACAGCGAGAAGAGGAACGGTTTATACAGATCTATCTGGTCTTGTCCTCTCTGTCTAGTCTCGTCTCTTTCTGATTTAGTCTGTCCAGTTTATATAAGGATATTGTATAACTCTGGGTTTGATTTATTGCATTTTCTCGATAAGGTATTCATAAACTCCGTTTGTCCAATAACAGATAGCATCTTTGGAATGTGTCAGACCAAACTCCTGTGACTAATTTTGGTAACATTATGAACGTTTAAAGGACCAATACTACTTTATATAAACAAAGCAATAATTGTTCTCTGGAAGTAAGAACATTTTAGAAGACCATAAATCTTTTTCATATTCGCTCGAAGCCAACTGAGTAGGTTGGGAAAGATCGAGTCTTATTAATTCTAAAAGAATTCTGATTGGTTTAATTCCAATTCAATTCTAAGTAGGGTCTTCTCCAAACGCAGTTTATGGCTTTCTATTATTTTTAATCTGGTCTTTCTTTCCTTTTTCTGCTTGACACTTATTTAGTTTCCTTGAGTTTTTTCACTGTTACATCTTAATTATTTGCTGTTTCGTATAGTCATGAGACATTCTAATGCTGTAAAATGTTGAACCATGGTTACCACCCTATTATATAGCTTCTTACAGTAAAATGTGGAGCGAGAGTTACCACCCTGTTATATATCTTTTACAGGAAAATGTGGAGCGAGAGTTACCACCATGTTATATAGCTTCTTACAGGAAAATGAGGAGCCAGAGTTACCACCCTGTTATATAGCTTCTTACAGTAAAATGTGGAGTGAGATTTACCGCCCTGTTATATAGCTTATTAGAGTAAAATGTGGAGTGAGATTTACCACCCTGTTATATAGCTTCTTACAGTAAAATGTGGAGTGAGATTTACCGCCCTGTTATATAGCTTCTTACAGTAAAATGTGGAGTGAGGTCTACCGCCCTGTTATATAGCTTCTTACAGTAAAATGTGGAGTGAGATTTACCGCCCTGTTATATAGCTTCTTACAGTAAAATGTGGAGTGAGATTTACCGCCCTGTTATATAGCTTCTTACAGTAAAATGTGGAGTGAGATTTACCACCCTGTTATATAGCTTCTTACAGTAAAATGTGGAGTGAGATTTACCGCCCTGTTATATATCTTTTACAGGAAAATGTGGAGTGAGATTTACCGCCCTGTTATATAGCTTCTTACAGTAAAATGTGGAGTGAGATTTACCGCCCTGTTATATAGCTTCTTACAGTAAAATGTGGAGTGAGATTTACCGCCCTGTTATATAGCTTCTTACAGTAAAATGTGGAGTGAGATTTACCGCCCTGTTATATAGCTTCTTACAGTAAAATGTGGAGTGAGATTTACCGCCCTGTTATATAGCTTCTTACAGTAAAATGTGGAGTGAGATTTACTGCCCTGTTATAGTAACATGAAGAAAGATTTAAGGAAAATAGTTACTTTAATGTGTATTCAATTTAACTACACCAAAAACATTTTCAAATTTTATTTGAAAAGTTTTCAAACATGCATGATGATGACTATACAGTTTTAACAGAAGACATAAGTGTAGGTGATTTAAATAAGGATTTAAGTATGTCATTTAGATAAGGATTTAAATAATGATTTTAGTAGGTTATTTATGTAAAGTTTTAAATAAGGATTTAACTAGATTATTTAAGGATTTAAATAAGGAATTAAATAAAGATTAAGTAGGTTATTTAATAAGTATTTAAATAATGATTTAAATAAGGACTTAAGTAGATTATTTAAATAAGTATTTAAGTAGATTATTTAAGTAAGGATTTAAATGAGGATTTAAATAAGAATTTAAATGGGGATTTAAGTAGGCGATTTAATTAAGGATTTAAGTAATTGTGGCTCGCATCAGATATTATGAATCAATTTGTGTAGGTGAGTTGATATTTGTATTACTAGCTGACGACAGATATGCAACAACTGTTGTCAGCTAGTCATACAAATATTAACAAGTCACCATACTCATTCGGTGACCTGTAATAAAATGATGCGTAATAAAAACAATATTTTAATTTATTTTTATCCTTTTAGTAGTATTTACTTTTCTGTATTTCTTTTGTTGTTGTTCATCAAGATCTTTCGATAGAACAATCATTACTGGTTACAGCAGAGGTGAACCAAAAATTGGAGAGGTAAGTTACTAAAGGGAAATAACTAAAACTGAGATATCCAGAAAAGGCATGGCACATGGAACTAGAACAATGTACCGAAATGAACAAAATAAAGAGTTCGGTTCAAAATTCCAAAGTAGATCACCTGTAGAAGGTCGGAAACATCGTGAATATGACAATAAAGATGAGGACAACGCTACGAACAATTTAAATAGCGTAAATAACGATCATTTCTGTTAAAAGTTAATTCCGTAACACATTCGATTAAATTAAATATTAACTATAAAGAATTCAAGAAAAATTCATATACGTTTTCAGTTTTTGGTCTCAAGAAATAAAATGTTTTTAGTGAAAAGATAATTATCATATTTCATGAAATAGAATTTTCACTCTAAAAAAGAACAGAAAGAAAATCTTTATTTTCGAAATTGAAAAAATCATATAGTTTTATTCAAAAGAAGTAGTGTGGAAGCTCGGTTAACGAATTTAAATCGTTCCTTAAACCGAAACTATTTTTTCAATAGGAATCAATGTAAAGAATAAAGTCACAGTACAATAAAATTGGAAAAGAAAAAAAAAACAAAAGACCAACACACGAATATATACAATATGGCGGTCGACTCAAAAATTATTCCGTTCGGGTTAACTCAGTTCAGCAATGTTGTTCGAAAACCGAAATTTTGTTCGACAACCGAGGCATTTTAATCTTGAATTTTCTCTTCGAAAACCGATTTGTTCGACATGTGAGACGTTCGAGAACTGAGATTGCTCTGTATATAAACAAAAATAATTACACAAATAAAGTATATACAAAAATATTTAGTGGCGTAATCAGAAAAAAGATTTTTACATAGAAGACAATGAACAAATATTTCAATGCTTTGTATGCAAACTTGAAAAACCAATGTATTGCAATGTCAACGCTTTATCCACTAGGCCAAGTGGTTAGTAGATAAAAGACTTTATTTGTAAATTTGTTGACATAGCAATTGTGAGTTCAATCCATGGGTCGGGCAGTGTGTACTTGCATTCAGTGGAAGCGAGCGAGCAATAACTGAACAGTACTAAATATAAATAAGAACTAGACGATATTGCTAAAAGATCTAACAGCGTAGATTAAATAAAAGATTCGGTTCAGAATTCCATGTAATTTGTCCAGATCTATATATACCTAAGGATGGCCGGAGAACACAACGGCTGAAACATTCTCATAACCATAACAAATATGAGGACAATTGCCCGAAAATAAATAATGTACATATATCAGCTTAATATTAAAAAAATAAATCCCTATTTAATTAACCTATTTAAATCCGTATTTAAATCTTTACATAAACCTTTTTAAATCCTTACTTAAATAACCTAATTAAATCCTTATTTAAATAACTTACTTAGATCTTTATTTAAATCCCTATTTAAATCTTTATTTACATAACCTTTTTAAATCCTTATTTAAATCCTTATTCAAGTCCTCATTCAAATAACATAAATCATTATTTAAATCCTTATTTAAATCTTTATTTAAATAGCCAATTTAAATTCTTATTTAAATCCTTATTCAAATCCTTACTTAAAAAACCTACTGAAATCCTTATTTAAATAGCCTACTTTAATCCTCATTTAAATCCTTATTTAAATCCTTATTTAAATAACCTACTTAAATCCTTATTTAATTAACCTACTTAAATTCTTATTTAAATACTTATTTAAATAACCTAATTAAATCCTTATTTAAATCCTTACTTAAATAACCTAATTAAATCCTTATTTTAATCCTTACTTAAATACCCTACTTAAATGCTTATTTAAATAGCCAACTTAAATACTTATTTAAATCTTTACATAAACGACCTACTTAAATCATTATTTAAATAACAAACTCTTGGGTCATATATTAAAATTGTGTAGTCCTCATTATCTTCATATTCTGTAACAGAAATTATTTTATAATTATTATTAGCAATATTTAAGGTTTGTACCATAATCTACATATTGACTTACATAAATTCCATGTATAGTATAATATATATCCCTATCCTCAATTCTACCTTGTAATATATCGATTAATTAGTCTACACATTCTGTAGAAAATTCTTTTGCAAATAATGTAGGTGGTAGAAATTTGTTTTTTTTAATCAGCGCCCCTTAGTTAAGACATAGCTAATGAGTGAATAATGACAACTGAAAATCGGAAAAGATTACAAGTCTGCACACCCATAGTTAATAATAATCTCCAATCAGCAACCCTGTAATATTTTGTAAAAGAATATTTTTAAAATAAAGACAATCTTTGCCCAGTCTCTTCGTATGAGGCACACGGCGTGAGTAATTACACAGGGTAATGACCTTTATGTAGTAAATCTATAAAAATATAAAATATTTTGCTTTTTATGCATAATAATCCCGTTCCTTTCTCCGTGTCTCGGCATTTATGCAGTACTACTTAGTTATTAACCATTCTGTTTTCATTGAGTCTATATCTGCATTATTCAGTCGAGGGATTTAACTTATAATTAATATGCCACAAAATTATTAACTATACTTGGCATGACCTGTGTTAGCTTTAACGAAACTTCTGTGCATGTCCATTCCTATGGCGTACTCTTTCCAACGCCATCATTCACTGCATTCCAATGGAAGCCGAGGCGTCAAAAGATAATCTCGTATTTTCATTTAAGTGCAGCACGATTTATCCCCTCTCCTCTTTCACTGCTATTTAAAACATGGCTGTCGCGACACCAAAAGATCACGAAACTATTCTATATTATTTTTCATATATATTTATGCATTTTGATTGTATATTTTAACAGTTGACGTGTGGATTTCTTTTCTCTTTTATTTTGCCAGCAATTTGGTACTGAAACCTAGCGACAAACCTAGAATAAAGCTCGGAAAAATTGTTCCTAATTAGAAGATTGATACAACATAAGTTTCCTCTTTCCATTTACCGTATATACATGCGATTTTTGAAGACCTAATTTTGAAGTTAATTTTAAGAAGATATACGAGATATAAAATTAGCGTATGTACTGCTGGCCCTGACTACGCGGTTGACTAAACAATATGTCTATTCATCATCATCTTGCGGCCTCAGCCGAGATTGAACTCACTACACCTCTCCAGTATTCCTTATCTGTCATAGTACCTAAAAATTCTTCCTTAGGAATCAATGTGTCTCGTTTTATCCTATCTGGAAAGGTTAACTTGCGTGATCGATTGACAGATGATGGGTGCCTCCAGAGTACAAATGATGACACAAGTTCATCTGTGGCACGTGCACAATGCCCGGCGAACTGGACACGTCTTTTGCAAACTAAGGTTGATACTCTTGGCAAGTCTCCATATATCATTTCTAGAATTGGGTGGTTTCGCCATGAGAGATTAAGCACTCTTCTTAAAAGACGTGTATAACATCCATCTAATGTCTATTAACTGTCGTCAGAAAATATAGCTGTATTTAAAATAAACATGATTTTGATAAAACTGATGTTTTACTTAACTATATCCAATAATAATGCATGTAATATCCACCTATTAGTATCTATTGTAATTTGGTCTCTCAAAAAAGGAATTCGCATGATACACGAGATACATAATAAAATAAGTAAAAATATCGCACGGTACGCGTGATTGCACGTTACATGAGAATACACGTTATTAACTGGTCTTGCGCTTTACGTTGTTATACTTTTAGTATAATTTCTTCAATGCTGACAATTATTTACATTATTTGTAGTCGAACTAAAGTGTTCATCTTTGTTACTACTAAATTCAACTGATACTTGTTGATCGTAGCAACAAAAATGAGGACAATCTTACACTTTTAAATAATAACGCCTCATTGCAGAAACCCAAACACAAATTTCTTCAATATATGTTTCGATATTTGTATAAAATGTATACAGTAACACAATGTCTTTGGAAAAAAGCTATCCACCATCTTGAGATAAAACAAAAAGTGTTTCATACTCGAAGAATTAACAGAAATGTTTAATCGCGGAATATTGAAATTCCGCTGATTTCTTTTTCCTCATTGAATGTCAGAATTAATTTATTCTCTGGGCTGATGTCTAAACCAGCAAGCGATACATTTCTAATGTTTGTAAGCATTGAAAGATGTTGGATCTTGTAGATGTTATGACTTTTGGCATCTGCCACAAAAATATTCCCATCTCGGCCGGTACAAATACCGACTGGTTCTGTTAGTCGTTGGCCTTCGCTGCCATTATATCGAAATTGTTCATTACCTTGACGGTCACAGCAAATCACGGATTTTTTGTAGCTATCGGTGACTATAATGTTACGTTCTTTTGTCAATGCCACGTAGGTTGGATGCGTAAATATTTTCTGAAATGTCTGAAGGATGCCGCCATCGATCGAAATAATATCAACGCATGAATCGCCTGCAGAAGCACAGACAAAACTATTTTTGTCCAAAGCCACGATTCCTAAGTATTTTTTCACCGTTTTTACCATACAGTGGACAAATAATCTATCAGTGTAAGCCATATGTATAATATGTCTCTTGTTAGGCACTGTTACGGCAATCTTGTCTTCAATGAAACGGCAAATTCCCCAAGGAGCATTCTCTAACTGAACTTGATTTGCCAATTCCCCATCAAATGTAAATACCTTTACTTGATGCCTTATAGTGTCAGTGATGGCCAGTAAACCGTCACGTAAAACTGTCACGTCTGTGAATAATGAATTTTCCTTGATTGACATAGTTGAAATGTTATTGAGTAAAACTGATGGACCCATATTATCGGCAGTTACTTCCGTCAGAGCATTTTCGGATTCCGTATCTACAACGGAAGAACTTGAAATGGAATGCTGATCTCCGGGATCAAGATGTTTTTGTAGAAATATCTTGCCTAGGGGTTGTTTAACGAGGCGTTGCAGTTGTTGTTTTAGACACGAATCGGGTCGAAATTTTATAACCTGGTGATTAGGTGTGGTAAACACTGTGTCTGCCAATTCGTTATATTTTCGTTTGGCACCACTTATCCTTTGCAGAAAAGCAGCCTCGCTGATATCTTCGGGTGCATTTTGATCAATCAGGTTTAGGCAAGTATTGATCGAATGAATGGTCGATTGACATTTATTCACAGCTTCTGTTAAATCAAATTGATGAACGCCGTAAATACTTTCCAGTTCGTTTATGGCTTCTTTTTTCCGTTGTTGCAGTTCGTGAAGAAGCTATATAAATAGAAAATAATACAATCGTTAGAAATATTATTTTGCACTGAAAGCTTAATAATTAAAACATATTAGAAATAATCTTACTTATTATAAAACGCAGATTGTGTGTGTCTGTACGTTTATATATTGGATCGGATTTCCTACATTTTTCAACCGATTTCAACGAAACTTCACAGGACTGCGTAAAATTGCCTTGCGGTAGTTCTGACAGCGCCAAAAATTGGAAAAACACAATTGTTTTTGCACGAAATCAATTTGAAAACACGATAAAACACTATTCTGTCGCTAGAATGAAAGGGGGACAACTCATATCGAGTTATACTTATTATAAAACCCAGGTTTGTGTGTGTGAGTGTTCGTTTATATATGGGATCGGATTTCCTACATTTTTCAACCGATTTCAACAAAACTTCACTTTTTTTTTGGCAGGTAGTGTTTCTTATTGTCTTTCACACTTTTTTCTTTATTTTTACATTCAGAATGCTTTAAAACTTCCATTTACAAGACAATTGTTTATAATAAAATTCTATTCAATCGATAGACTCATAACGATTGAAAACAATGTTTTTGTTTGAGTAATTCGTAAAAAAAAACTAATTAAGACTTGCGTGTCCGTCAATCTTAAACAATAATCTTTGTCAATTTTATTTTTTAGTCTTTATGATGGTCGATACTTGATCTATCTCTTACTGTTACATCCCCGGGCAACGCTGGGCTCTCCTGCTAGTTAAAAATAAATCTTTAATTTCCAAACAATTCCTATCCATGGTAATTACTTTGGCAACAGAAGTAACAGTTAAAACGAGAAAAAAATACAAGAAAGTGTTTTCAAATCTCTTTTCCCTCAATTTATATGTACTTTTAGATGCAATAGCTAAAATGACAAGACTCTTAGAGTGAAATTTGCAAACAAACAAACATTTATTGAAACATATTTTTGCACTATACAAATTGTACAAAATAAAAACATAAATGTCTCTTACGCACCTGAAACTCGCACGACAGATTAAGCTTTTTGAAATATAAATGTTTTCTAGTAAAGTGATTGCTACACTGAAGTCAATGTCCAAGTTGTGAAGCTACCCCTCCTCCCCCGATGGAATGTACGGCCACGGATGATCAAGGGAAACCTTCAAGTACATCGTCTGTGGTGTCGCACCACCAGATCTACTCGACAAACACACGTTAAACATAAATGAATACTTCTCTAGCTGTCGGCCCAGATGTATGGAGGGATCTGGTCGGGTACTCAGCTACGCTGCCGGTCATGGAATGATGATGATGATGGTGTTGGTGGTGATGATGATGATGATGTTGATGATGATGTTGATGATGATGATGATGATGATGATGATGATGTTGATGATGATGATGATGATGATGATGATGATGATGATGATGATGATGATGATGATGATGATGATGTTGGTGATGGGGATGATGATGCGCTAACCTGGCAAAAGCGCTAATTTCCTGCTTACCTCCAGGTCTGACGTTCGAACCGAGGCAACGTTTTACTTAATCGTATAAAGCTGCTTTAGACAGAACACAAAACTGGCATTAGACTTATTTTAAAAGGCTTATGGACACATTACATTGAAACACCATTTCCATACGATAATCGAAGTTAAGCAAACGTTGAACCTCGACAGTAACTAGATGGGTGACCGATTGCGAATATCAGGTGTTGTAAACTTGGATGTGCGGGTGGTATAACAGATAATGGCTCAGAATTGTTAACCGGAGAGCTGAGTTCCAATTCCTGTTGGGTTCGTTATATTCACTTACACGCAAATGCCCTTGGGAAAGGTATGAATCCCTCTCTTCTCCATTCTATGGGTTAATTAGTAAGACTTATATCATTAAACCATTGTTATCTCTAAAATAAAATTACGTACAAAATATTTAGATTTCATCATTAAATAACCAATAGAGGTGTTGATATGCCGCTAAACAAAAACAACAAACCAACCAAATTATTTTAAAATCAGTGGTTTTCATAGGAACTGATCAATAAATTGAGTTAGTTTGAATGACGTTGATAAAATTAACAATTCACTTTATGATAATTCCATCTTAAAAAACAAGCAAGAATTAAAATATCAGACGAAATCAAATAGTACAGAAAGTTATGAATCAAATCTGAATATATGTGGAAAACTCAAATGTCCGTGTAGAAACGAGAAGACTTTAGCAAATTTCCATGTACAGAAGAGGCAAAGAGAGCGAAAACTAACCAACGTAAAAGAGCTTATTAAATAATGATTGTAAGGAAATACGGATTATTGATAAAGAAATTAAAATTTAAAGAAGAATTAAACTTCTCATTCAATATCAACACAGAAATAAATCAAATCAAAAATCAAAAGACAAACTTGATAAATATAAAAATAAATTCCTGAACATGTGAATTTTCACAGAATTTCACAATTGATCAGTTGCATCATCGATAACAACATTACAAATATGAAGAGATAACTTGGAACCCCCCCCCCCCGAAACTTGAAACTTTCGACGGTAGAGATTTCATCGGCCTCAACATTGACTGACCAATATCTTTGGTGGTAACACATTAAACAATTACAGTGTAACCCGGATATAAGAGAGTTGTCGGGACCGGAGAAGGAGTCTCTTATATCCGGGTTTCTCTTATATCTGGGTTTGGTCTAATTTATATACATTAACACAGGCTCTAATTTGGGACCGGAGAAAATCTCTCTTATATCCGGGTTTGGTCTAATTTATATACATTAACACGGGCTCTAATTTGGGACCAGAGAAAATCTCTCTAATATCCGGGTTTCTCTTATATCCGGGTATCTTATATCCGGGTTACACTGTATAAATTCAATATCAAAAAGTGATAATCGTTGTCTAAGCTACTCTTTCATTTGTTTATCTGTTAATTTCAAATTTTAAGAACTGTCCAGTCCTTTGACAGAGAAATTCAAAAGACGAAGTTACGTTTGAAAAAGGATAACTTATTCAATCGGTTTATTTAAAAAAATAAAACTAATTGAAGAAAAAAAATATTTAGAGCAAATATTTAAGACTATCATTTATTGATATTTTTTTTTACGTTTCTGGGAGTTTTTTTTTTTTCAGAATATCTTTAAGAAAAATATTTTTTCAGTCTCTCCCACAGATGCGCCGTTGCCTCTCTCTGTCTTTTTTACAAATACTTTCATGGTAACTGCTCTGATGAGCTGCTTTCACTGGTTCCCAGACTTCGCGAATTCAAACGCTCTACGAGGCTGGCATCCCACTCTCACCCTTTCACTGTAGAAACTACTAAATGTAGCCGTCTCTTCTACTCCAATAGCTTCATACCTCGCACCTCTCGGCTGTGGAACACCCTTCCCTATTAATGTTTCCCTGAGAGCTATAATCTCCAACTATTCAAATGTAATGTCAATCGACATCTCCAGTTACCTTGATCTATCCACTATCCTTCTCCTCATCCTTTCTTCTATCTCTCCTATCTACTCTCGTTCCAAATTTTCCGCAACCCCCTGCATCCTAGTCGCTTCACGCCTTGCTCGAGGCGTAATGCTTAAAAAACAAAAAACAAAACAAAAAAAAAACGATGTCATATCATTTCCATAAAACAGACGACATCTTTGCGATGTGTATTCTTTGTTCCTCAAGAAATAAATAGCAAAATCCAAATATAAGTGTTGCGATGAATAAAAAAAAAAGTGATTTACAAAATTTTTAAAAAGATGTTCGGGATAACTAGGACTTTTGTGTCGACAAAAACTAGAGTATCAAAAGGACGTTTTTTTTTTCATTGACACCTCAATTATTTTAACTGACTTGACTCCTCGGCAATGTTTATTGTTTTAAGTAGCAATGATTATAATTGTAATAAAACATAAGCATGTGATGAAAGTGAATTTATACATTTTTTTGTTCTTAAGAATTTACAACAAACATATTAATATCTATTTATTTATTAGATTGATTATTCGCAAAAAGAATTTCATAACATCCTAAAAACTAACAGAATTGTATTAAAACTAATTTAGTGCAGTATTTATCATTAACCAATTTATAAAGAAAAATATGAAAACAATTTGTATTCATAAATTTATAAACATTTACTCAATTATTAAAATATGTGAACCACTTATAAAGAAATACTATTTATCATGTTCGAATCAATTGGCAATTAGCCGATGTTTTGTCAACCATTCCAATAAATAATAGAATAAATTAATAGTGTAAGTAAACAATCTAATAAATAGTGTTTATTATTTTTATGCTCAGTACTCAAGAACAATGAAAATGTATAAATTCACTTTCATATGTTTAGGTTTTATTACAATTCTAATCGCCGCTAAATAGACATCGCCGAGGAATAAAGGTAGTTAAAATAATAGCGGTGTCAAGGAAAAAAATCCGTCCTTTTTTCACACTGTTTTTTTTTTGTTTTTTTTTGTTTTGTTTTTTGCGGGCATGTAGGTTCAAATTTGTCAAAGTTGGTTGTATTTTTAAATCAACCGATGTAGCAGCCCAGATTAACCCATTCCGAAATATTATCCTGTTATAGTTTAGACTAATTTGGAATAACCGCTGAAGTATAACAGAACTTATTCGACAGTAATCAAGGAACCTTGTTGGTCGAGTTTAGGTAATAATGGCACATGGAAAAATGACACCGGCAAAAAAAGGCACAAGTGAAAAAATAGGGAAAAATAAGTTAATATACACTATTGGTGAAAAAAAAATGTTGGTTTTGAATGAACTCTAATTCTTAAAAAATCATGTATAACCTTTTACTTATTTATTTATAAACATTAGCAAAAAAAAGTAGAATTGCTTTACCCACCCATTTTTTAATATAAATGTATACGTTTAAAATTCATGAGAACCAATTATAGACAAATGAAATATGTTAAGATATGAGCACACTGTTTTATATCGACCGTTAAAAAGAGAATTTTATAACTAGAATATTATGTTGTGATCAAATGTACGTAACACTTGATCAAGGCTTTATCTTCCTTCTGTGTAGTCTTTGCATAAATACTTTATTCTTTGTTGTAGATCAACATATACATTCTTTGATTTCATTCTGGATGGTTCACCAAATGAATTTCTTGTTATCGCTACACTCACAACAGCTTCTTCCTTTGGAATTATTCTTATAAGTTTCTAGACAGATGCATGCTGGTAGCCAATAAAAACCAGAAGGAAATCAAGAGAAAACAACTTTCTTCTGGTTAGGAATTTAACTTTAAATAGCTTAAAATTAAACACCTGTAGTTTTTTTTTTTTAATTTGAAGCTGTTTAATGAGTCTGTTTTACACTTGTGCCTTTTTTCCTATTTTTTCAATTGTGCCATTTTACCGATGCGATTTTACCGTGCTGTTATTACCGCTCACCATGTGTTGGTATAAACGTATTTCTTTATGATAGGACATTATGTTGACTTTTCAGTATTTTGAAATAGTTTTTTCATGTTGGCTTCTTTGCAATATTTATGTATTACAGGTGCTAAGCAATTGCATTCGGTTAAAATGTTTTTCGCAATGAGTGCAACTTGGCATGTTTTACACGTTGGTTGATCTTCATCTTCAGCAAGTAGAAATAGATGAGGTATGTGTGACCTATGTGCAGCCGAGTCAATAAATACATTAATAATATTACATTAATAGGAAAAATAAGTTTATTAAAAAATATACTATTGGCAAAAAAGAAGCTGAAACCTTTTATTTATTCATTGACATGTCTTATCCGATAGTAGTTAATCTGATAATCCGTTTTGTATCCTTCTCTTTTCCTTTATTAATTAATATAACTTTCATGATGGGGCTGTGGTAGAAGAGCCACTGAGATCAATGGTGTGTACATAATGCTTCCCATTAAACCAGTATATAAACAGACAACAACTGTCCTCTGATTAGAAATTTAATTTTAAATAGCTTAAAATTAAACAGCTACTGGTGTTTAATTTTAAGCTGTTTAAAGAGTTCGTTTTTCGCTACTACCATTGTTTCCTACTTTTTCACGTGCCATTTTACCGTACCATTATTACTTATTACCATTTTACCGTACCATTATTACTTATTACCGTTTAGTATGATTCTCAAAAGGAAAGACACCTAATGTTTAAAGCAAGGAATCAAAATAAAACGGCTGTAGAATACACACAGGAAATTTCTACAAAAGTATGTCACTGCAGGATTCATAATATTTCCTGCTCATCTTCTCTCTATATATTAATATATGGTAAGTGGGTGGAGTGTATATTCTCACCTAAAGGAAAATGGACTTCGCTTATCACATAATGAGTAATCATTACTACTTTAGGAAGAGTCAACGAAATAAATTTACCACAGAGACGCATAAAAGCACTGGAAAATTTAACAACACTCAAAACAATGGCTGTTTTCATCACTGCCTCAGACATAGTAAGCGTGATTGGAATCACGAACGAGAACACCTACAACGAAAAGATAAATTAGCTACTCTGACACAAATGTATATGAGAAAAATGAATACATTCCGAAACACAATAATTCAAGAAAGCTATTAGAAAATCAGTTAATAATCAGGATATGGTAAAAATTAATGGAATAAAACCATGAATTTAATCTAACAAAAACGTCCCCAGGTGTATAAACTGGTTTAGACTAACTTATACATTGAGTAGAAAAGAACCTCTTCCATAATAACTGCGGGTATACTCTGGGTTGTTACAGCCTCTTTGGGAGCGAGTGTTTTCAGGAAAACGGGAAGTGGGGGTGCATTATGCATTGAAATGACCGAGATATAAATCTGGCCTTGTAATGTTATCTTGATTTATCAGCCTTTTATTTTTAACCTGTTTATTAAAAAATTGTAAGTAATTATTTATACTCAACCGCTACCAAAAATATCTAATTCCTTTTGAAGACAGATAAGCGAATAGGCTTTTTCCTATTCCGTAAATGTTAGTGTTAAAACTGCAGAGAAAGTGTGTCACTTTCTAATCTCACAAATGCACTTCAGTTCATTTTTCACTGATTCTCCATAAATCTAGCCTTATGGCAAACATTGTTCAAATAAGCTATTACTTTAAATATTTACTATAGCAACATGCGAGAAGAAGACTCTGTTAGAATCTAATTTGTCATACTAGCAATAAGCTAATGAAACTAGCTTCATATTCCTTGGTCTACAGTAGGCATATTGGTAGCCATTGCTGGGTGGCATTTTGTACAAGTTTCTTTTGGTTGACCGATTATTTGAAATACGTAGCAGGAAATGAAAGTTTGGGGATATAAATTTGGGATATATATATATATAAAGTCATCACAGCTCTTCAGTGTGGCTAGACATCCGGTTGCCTCTAGCTAGGATCGAAACCCGACTGAACTGGTGTCAGTCGGCGCACGGCAGGGATGAAGGTGAATTTTAGCGTATTTATTTTTAGATAAACACACACAGTGATCGACAGTGACTCAATTCGCTTTTGCCGAAGAGTCTCGCTATATCAGCTATAATAGTCACTGTTTACAGACCAACACCTCTTCCCCAGAGAGCTCAACTCATATATATATATATATATCCCAACCGTTTAAATATGACAATATCTGCTAACTCACTCATGTCTTCTCTATCTCCCCTCACTTCGTTGATGTACATATGTTTAATGTGTAAATTTTCTTTTCATTTTTGTCTGGAAGTAAAGTCTGATGATCCGCAGTCCTTTTAAAAGGGCTGTGGTGAAATAATTTATTACATGGAACCTTAAAGTGGTCTGTTTTTATTTAAATTATTTGCTCTGGATTTACATTGAGCTCTCTGGATTTTATCCTCCTTAGGTTTACCCATACGGATTACCTAGTTTTTCATAAACTAAATATACATACATATATATATATATATATATATATATATATATATATATATATATATATATTTGGGAATTTATTCAGTTGACTGGAACATTGTAAATTAATCCGCTGATTAACAGTTTGCGAGATCAACGCTCCTGTGTTTCATCGCTATAATATCGATAAATCAGACTGAACAAGGGACTCAATTTCAGAGTACACAAAATAACTTGAAACTATGTCTCAAACAAAAAAGATAATTATGCGTATTCTTTGGAATAAGGTAATAGCTTCACTCTTTATTAAATACTTCTAACAATGCTTCAATATCTTTTTCTCTATAAAATAATGGATCGAACCTGCGATAAGTTTCTGTCAGTTACTGCTATCAGTGTGTGAAATGAGTACATAACTTCTGGCAAAACTGACCTGCCATAATAATTTATAGTCGAGCTTGGAAGTAAAAATTATATTTTTCATGTGAACAATTTTGTACGCTTAAAAAATTCTGAAATAGTGAAAATTATTCAAAATGTCGGGAGGTAGTGAGTGGATAAATAAGTCGCCATTTTCAAGATTTATTCTACGTTATATCTTTATTTTCGGCTTAATATCTTTATCTTTGTTTTGGCTAAGCCATCGCCAACATTCCTTTAGTTCACGTTGCCTTCGATTGAATTTGGATAGAATAACTTGCGTAATATTATTTTGTTAACTTTATTTTCCATTCCTTTTTTCCAGAAAAATAAAATCTCAGGTAATTATTTCTTTGTTTTGAAGTATCTCAAAAACAAGATTAAACTAAAATAGCGTTATTTTTCTAAAACTTAACATTGGATTCTGTCAGGGTTAACAATGGAGGCAGCAGTATTTACTGTTATTACCTTAACAGAAAAGTAATTTGTCCAAATGTTTAGTCATGGTCATCAGCCAGGGTATGTTAAGGATTAAATATTATAATAAAAGTAACATAACTATTCAACAATAATATCTTTAAATGATTATTCCGGAGCATAGTCGCCATCTACTTCAATAACTGTTTCCCATTTGCTTGGAAATATATTTATATATAATCCATAAAAGGATAATGGTCAGAGTTGAATCATCAAGAAACAGTATTATAAAAAAGTGCCCAATACACGTGTGAAAAAATAAATTAAAGTAAAAATAACATGTAGAGCTTTTAACTTTAAAAATCAGGAGGGCAGTTGTATTCGCTACCTTGTTTATCAATCAGTATTTTTCTATATAGGAATGTTGGTGCAACTCTCTCGCAATGGACAACACAACTATCCTACACCAAGAAAATAACAAATTAAAACTACAGATCCTCGAAGCAATCGACATTAAAAACTTGAAGCCGACACTGAATAGAATCAGCTACAAATACTGTAATAATGTTCTAAAATGCCTATAAAAAAGAACAGTTTTCACGATTTTCAAGCTTGACCATGACATTCCAACAAAAAATAAAAAATAAATCTATAATTGATAATTTTTCACGTTCTAATGAACGCTAAAGCATAATTGTCAGCCGTTGCATTTAACCGTAAAAACAAAACATTCAGTAATGGATAGCTACACATAGTTTTTACCTTTCCTTTGATGATGATCTCACAAAGATACTTGGGAAATAAAAATGATTTTCACTGCTACAGTGTATTTCTCGCATCACTTGATTGTAACACATGGGAAAATATCCGTGAATATGAACGGATTATGCTAAAAATAAGGAACTTAATCTTTGTAATTTATTTAAACAGACATGCCTAAAAGAAAGAAAAAATGTAACATACGTTTTGTTCTTCGAATGCACTTCATCATATTAAATATTGATGGAATCATATATATATATATATATATATATGATAGAATCACACACACACACACACGTATATATATATATATATATATATATATATATATATATATATATAATAATCCTCGATTAATGCTTTTTCGATTAGTGCGCTAAAATGTTTATATACCAAACTTTGATTAGTGCAGTAAACATTCTTCAATTCAACCATAGTAATTGAAAATTGGTTTTTCATAGTTACCGATTAATTAAAAAGTTTTTTAAAATTAAAAAATAGTTAAATATTTTGTCAAGTATTACGTTATCTTAATTAATTACAAGAGTATTTAAAAAACCGATGATAAATATATATATTCAAATATTAACATGTTTTGTATATGTTTATTTTGAAAATGAAATTACGGTTTTTTTGTTAAAAAATGGCTGATTTAATTAAAAACCAAAAGCTTACATTTATTAAAAAATATCTAAATATAAAAGATATATACATTTAATATGGAAAGACTATAAATAAAATTTTCACCTTAAAATACTAATGATTATATGTTTAGAAAATTTCCAAAAATAGAAAATATACATAACATAGGATTCTTTTTAAAGAAATTAAATTAAAACAATTAGATTGGGTGCCACATTAACCCGATTTAAACTCGAATGAAAATATATGTATTAAATTATATAAAAATGGAAGTCTAAGTCTTTTAAAATATCGATGAATAAAAAGAATTATCGATATTTGGAATAACATCGATAAAAATTTAATTACTAAGGTAATTACATGAAGAACAGAAGAACATCATGTGACAAACAATTCTAAATAAGTTTTTCATAAAAATCAGATTAATAATCATTAAGTCATAACATTTTTATTGTATCTTCTTATATGTACCTATATTTTAATTAAAAAAGTATGCAATTTAGAAATTGTTTTTGAATGAGACTCAAATCTGAATTATAAATTACATATTTCACTTATTATAATTGATTAATACGTTTTCCATTACTGCGTATGTTTTTAATGTCCACATTAGCCGCACTATCTATCTATCTATATATATATATATATATATATATATATATATGGAGAGGAAAATAAATATTGTAAATATGCCACTTGTTAAGAATACTCAGAAATTAGTATACTTCATAATAGTTTAGCCTCAACAACAAAAACAAAACACTTTCTCTTTTAATTAAAACTGCATTCCTTAAAAAAATAATTGATTTTGAAATCAAGTACAGCAAGTACTTTTTCCTCCTATTGCCAGTCAAATATCTGCAAACCTTTGGATACCTGTATGTTTTATGCATATATATTTTACTATACAAAATTATGGATACATGTATGTTTATATATATCTATATCTATATCTATATCTATATATATATATATAAAGAAATAATCATACATAGAATTAATCAGCAATATTAATGCGATTAATGGCGAAATCATTTCACTAATATAACATAATGTATGTATTAAAATACTGTTAATCCATTGAATGATGTGATCCTCATTTATAAAACTGTTGTCAGATGTTTCTAGTGTATTTTTTTAAGTTAAGCAAGTACTTTCGAAGATTCATTTCTTCGCCGTCCGGCTGTAATTTTTTCCTTTAAAGTTAAAACTTGAAGACGAAATAACTGTTTGTAGACCGAAAGATGTTTTTTTTTAAGAATGTGCTATTTATTGACGGTTGTACAATATCGGAACGTGCGAGTCGTAACGCTAAAGTTCCAAATTTCTAGTGAGAATTTTTATATGAATTTTGTAATATGGTAAATCCACGAATTCTTTTTTTACAAGTGTTTTTCAGTTAACATGATATGAACTAAGTATATAGTTCAATTAATATAGTGATATGTCTTAGTAGTCTTTTTTCAGTTATATATATATATATATATATATATATATATATATATAGGGACCTCCACTTTTTTCGGCAAAATCTCCGATACCTAACTTTAAAATAAATTTTTAAAAATGAAAAAACATACTTGAAGATTTCATTTTAGCTTTAATTGAAAGTTTAATCATTAAATTTATTTCCATTAAGGAAACAATTCTGGTGTATTTCAGATAGAAACTATATACATTGGAATATCAAATTTAATTTTGGAATTTTAAAATTTTCTTAAATTCCGCCATTTTCTTAATTTTCTAAGAAATTTGTAAACAAACACAAATTTATCGATTTTAAAAATATTTAACAAAGTTATTTTAGTAAAATTAGAAAATTTAATGTTAAATTAATCTGATTTAAAAGAAATATTACTTACTTCTAGCATAAAAAAGTAGTATAAAAAAACAATTATTAACGATTGGTACTGGTATTTTTATTCAATATTTGACGTACATGTTGATTGACGAGTGATGACAGCTACTACGGATGACCATAAATGAAAATTATTAGAAGTCTGAGTTTATATTCCTCAATCCACGGTGTTTAAAAGTTTTCAAAATAACTTAGTTTTCATTGAAAACTAAAAAAAAAATAATTTCAAATGTGAATGGAATAAATAATGTATTAAAATAAAACTTACAAATATAAATTTAAGAAAGAATTAATTTTTTTTAAAAATTAGAAATTATTTATTTTGTTTTGGTTTCCGTTTCTTACCTTCTTAATCTTAATTAATTAATAAGAAAAAAATTATTTCAATGAAATATTATCCAAAATAAAAGAAAATACTTTAAAGGAAAATATTTAATTAAAAGTAATTAAAAATAATTACAACTTGCTTTTAAAATTTGAAGAGAATTTCTGCAAACACTAAAAACAATGTGGATCTGAACGACACAAATCACTTGACCTTTTTAAGGATTATGTCGCGTATATATTTCCATACATAGAAATTATGAACGTTTTTTCAATAAAAAATTTTTTTTAAATTATTTTAAAAATGTTTATGTATAAACGACTTTTATGTGTTTTTCAAAGTTCGATTCGTAAATTTACATTTTCATTAACGTTATCATTGCATTACGTGCGCGAAAGAAATAAAGAATTTTAAACGATTTTTGAAGTATTAAGACGTTAATGAAAAAAATTTTAAAAGTGGTGAAAAAATTTGCAAAAAATACATTAATCATCGAAAAAGTTTTATTTCTTCACAAAATAATGTCCTTAGTATAACGTATCTACAAAAACAGGTGGAAGCTTTTCTAATTAATTAATGACATACTTTTTTTACATATTTTTTTTTTACAATTCAAAGCAGATTTTCTATAAATTTCGCAAATGTTTAACAAAAAAACTGGTGATTTACTTTCTACAAAGAGTCCTCTTTATAACTAATAAAAAAAATCCCGCGCGCTCAGATATAATTTCTCGAAATTTCATGAAAATATGTAAGTGGGTGGAAATATGTTAAAAAAAAACTCTTTTTAACACGATTTTCTAAAAAAAAAATTTTTTAAATAATTTCATTGATTTCTGAATAAGTCCTGAAAGTTTCATTAAAATCCCACAATTATTTGATTTTTGCAAGAATTTCCTAATTTAATGTGTGCTTTCCTCGGGAAAAGCGCAAAATAAAACAAACCTTTTTTTAGTTTTTTCGCGCTGTCGTAAAAAAAACATAATTTTTAACCAGAATTTTCTACGTGCTAGAAAGCAGTAAAAAATTTCAAAAAACATTTTAAAAATACTTTGGTCTTTCATCTTCATAACAACATAAACATAATTTAAGCAAAACTTTGTTTTCGTTGATTTATGAGTCTTTTTTAATCGTGATATGCCGATTTTTTACGTGACCTAATGGACGTACCTATATATATATATATATATATATATATATATATATATATATATATACACACGCTTTATTAAATTCCACCGACGAGGCCTGTCCATTCAACTTGTGATATCTTTTTAATTTTTTTTAATTTACGAATGAGGTGCTGTACATAGGGATTGCACTTATGAATAACTTGTCCACAGTTTATGTTTGTTCTTGTTATATTCAACTACTTTCGACTCTGAATTCTTGCTTCTTTAATACACCTTACATCAATCAACTCTTTCTGGCTTTCTCTTGTACACACACAATTATTTAGTCAATAATGGGAATATGTAATTATTTAGTCAATAATGGGGATATGTAATTTGATATAGGAAAATCCAAATTCCATTTGAACCTAGGTACGTACATGTAAATACGAAAAAATCTTTCAAATGTTACGTTTCTCATGACCCGTCTATTACACATATTTTAAATATTACGATGTCGATTTCGCCAAATATAAAAGTAATTTCATAAAACCAGCTTTCTTGCAACAAATATTTGATTAATAAACACGTGTGCTTTTCTATATAGAATTTTCTTATGAGACGAATAAATTTTCAAGCATTTGTTAGACGATTACTAGTTATTTTCAAGGTTATTTACATGTTTTTTTTTTTTTTCAAATTAATCTTCAAGCTTCAACATCGAGGGATTTGCTTGATTTCTCTTGTTGCCATCAGCAAAATGACCAATAAAGAATATTTTTTCTTACCTTTGCAATGAATTCAGCCTCATTTTCAATTTCCCGAATCAGCTGTTTCTTATTGGCTGTCGTGGACGCTCTCAGTTTATCCAGATCCGTGCAAACCTTCTGGAGTTCATTTTTCTTTGTTTTAAGTTGTTCGCATAATTGCAATTTCGTATGTAACATGTCAATGACGGCTTCAGACAGGGTTTGCACTACGGCGCAATTCTTATGATTTTTAGCGGTGCATAAACTGCACAACAACAAGTTACAAATCCGACAGAAGTATTTTACACGTTTTGTGCTGTGAATGTCACACAATGGTCGGCTTTCTTTTTGACGCTTGTTAGCAAGTAAATCATCTATAATAGAGATGAAGGTAAGATTAGTCTCAAAATATGCGGCCCATTTTTCAGCCGTCTGAGAATCATTTCTGGATTGTACAGGTCTTTGGCATAATGGGCAAGGAAACTCGACAACTTTTTTCTCCTTGGGTAGATTTTGGGTTTTTGAATTAATGTACGATTCAAGGCAATCGTAACAGAACGTATGTTGGCATGGAAGGACTTTTGGTAACTTGAATATACAGTAACATATCGAACAATACAAAGATGTAAAATTAGTTTCCAACAAATCTATGTCGGTGTTTGCCGTGGCCATTTTTAACAGCTTGAAGTCAAGAATCGATAGAAAAGGTCGAAAGGAAATGTCCTCGATCACCACGCTTCACTGTTAGGTGTTACTTTTTTGGTACGTTGCGTTCAATGTGTTGTCTTTTCATTAATGCGCGTGTTTCTTTCGCTCTTAACTTAAAAATGAGTGTTCTGTGTTTTCCCAATTCAAACCAGCTTGATAACTGATAAAATTATAAAAGGGCTGATTACTTATCTGTAGCTCGATGCTATAGTCCACATTTAAAATCGATCAGATAATAGGAATGAACCTTGTTACCGATTACCAGTTTACTTCTATCAATTCCTTCATATTACTCGCATGGTATTTTTAATTCATCTCAATCCTACACTGATAGTGTAACGGATGTCGACGCGGTAAGTGGAATCGGAGAACCGAGTTCGAATTTTGGAATATCCTGTTCACTTTCGCATTATTACTCTTGGGAAAGGTATGAATCAGTTTCTTCACCTCCCACCTATGAATTAAATAGCAGAGTAGACTGTGCTTTCTAGCCTTGGTTGATGTCCACTCTAAGAGAGGGAAAATTCTGAATTCAAACGTGAAATTACTCCGCTACTATACTCAAGGAGTCATGGCAATTCACAGATAATAAAACGATAAACAGAACGCGTAGAGACCCCATGATTGACAAATTTCTGAAGGGACTTGACTTTAAAAATATCGAACACTAACGGTAATTAAAATTGCAATACTATAAAGGACAATGTTGATTTGGAATTGCCGGGAAATATAGTACTTTAAAACTCATTTCTAATTACAACCCTAAAAAAAAAAACTGATTTGAGAAAGGGATTAAATAAACGATCACGCTTTCATGGCCATGAGGTCGTTTTACCTTCATAACACATGAGAGACCCAGAGGTTTGATTTTAAAACCTTATTATTTCCCGTGTTAGCCTTGAAGTTAGATAAACGCCTCTCGGCTGAGTGATGTGGGTAAACATGACTTAACTCTCTCTGCCTTTAGCTGCATTTGAAACCTTATTTATTATTTCCCGTGTTAGCCTTGAAGTTAGATAAACGCCTCTCGGCTAAGTGATGTGAATAAACATGACTTCTTAACATTCTCTGCCTTTAGCTGCATTTGAAACCTTATTTATTATTTGCCGTGTTATCCTTGAAGTTAGATAAACGCCTCTCGGCTAAATGATATGGATAAACATGACTTCTTAACATTCTCTGCCTTTAGCTGTATTTGAAACCTTTTTCTTTCTAATCTTAAATTCATATTCAGTGGTAGAAGTTTTTAACTGCATGACTATTAAAAACTAAAGCAAGAATCGACCGTATGATAGACCAGGGGTCGGCAACCTTTTGCTAACTATGTGCCGAATTAGGTTTTTAAAATCATTCAATGTGCCAACAGCATACGTATTTGTATATAACTCAAGGTTTAATATACCTGTTCTACAATATATTTTATATAGTAATATATAATATATATACTTTAGTATATATTAAAATTGAAACATACTCTGGCTTCCGTCTTTAAAATCCATACAAGAGCCATCATGAGAACGGTGAATAAGTTTAAAAAAGGGGGAACAGTAGAAAAGAAAACTGGATCAGGAGGTCGCAACAAGAAGTGGGATCACCATTTCAATTTAGAGCTAAAGAGTTCAATTATAAAAGACTTAACTCAATCCATAAGACTTGAAAATGAAATCGTACGTGAAACGTGTGAGGCACCTTTTTCCTCAAGGATAGAAAGTTAAAAAGTTAGAGAGGACGAAGATCATCTTGAATAACTTGGAAATTGATCTTGGAATATATATATATATATATATATATATATATATATATATATAATGAGAACAAAAATAATATATAAATTCTAACGTTCACAGCATTAATTCAAAAGAGGGCTCAATACCGATAGTAGAGCAATAATTATTTATTATAATTTTTTCATATGGACAAAAACAATTTACTCACTACAAAGATGCAACTTCATTTTGGTGCATTTAATTGCACTTCAACTGGTGAGAATCAAAATGGTTATGAACAATTCTGTTTGTAAGCAAGCCACATGTTAAACGTCACTTTCTTTTTTCCATTTATTTGACACAAAATAATAATAATAATAATAATAAATAAATAAATAAATGCCAAAAGGTGACGGAGTGAAACAATAGTGCTTGTTGATAGCAGTTTGGTGAAAGATGGTTGTTAAAGTGATGGCTCGACATGAAAAAAATTTCTTTTCGACAACAACGGTCAAGGGATTGGGCGCAGCATTTTCAAGCCTTCTAAGAGTGAGGGGTGGGGTGGGAGGAAAGGTGAGAATACGAGATATTAATATGATGAAAGAGGAAGGAGGGGAAAAAATCAAACGATAGTTATAGAAATAATTGAAAATGGTTTTGATAGTTTTAAGAAATAAGCCAGGTCCGAATTGCATATATTTAGGTTGGAGTTATCGCCACTAGTTTTGTAATCAATGAAAGTGTTTTGTAGATTAATAAATTAAAAGGTGGAGATTTCTTCTTGGTACGTTGAATACATAAATTATTCGGTTTTTTTTTAAACAATGAGTTTTAATTTAGAAATTAAGATATAAGTAGAAAGGTATATACAAGTATGGGATATTAATATAACTTTTATAAGCAAAGTTTAACCTATATATATATATATATATATATATATATATATATATATATATATATATATATAAGAACCAAAAATAACACGCACATTTAACAGAGACACATCCCATTTTCAGGAACCAATAAAACTGTACTGTCAAAATGACCAAGGAATTCAGACCAGCATGAATCCATCCAGCTCTTATCTTAAAAAACAACTTAAAAGAGACAGTTGGACCAACAATAGGACTGGCCAAAATTAGTGTTAAAAAATAAAAAAATAAAAAAAACAAATGAAAACTACAAACAAAAGTTCATTTTCTCTATCAAGACATTCATTTCTGTAGTTTACTGCTACTAGAAAGGAAAAAAAATTTCTCCTGATGCTGACCATGTTGGCCGAAACTAGTCGAGGAATTTAAATGAAGTAATAAAAACGAAAGAATATTAATATACAACCAAGTGTGTCTGAAGATTTTAATTTTTTAATATCTTTATTGTTCAAAACATATATATATATATATATATATATATATATATATATATATATATATATATATATTATTATTATTATTAGAGATTATAATAAAAACATTTTGAAATCGCTACACAAAAACATTCATGTTTCAATACTATGATTGTACTTCCACAGGCGATGGTTGGTAACTGGTGATAAAATGATATTTTAGAGTAATTTAAATACAAATCGCTACCTCTTTTCCGAAAGTTAAGGTGGGGGGGAGGCGTAGGGCCAGAATTAATAATATACTTGTGGGTATGTCTCGATTAAGCAATTAAATGTAAGATCTACGCTAAATAGAAAAATAAGGTCAATGGATGAAGGTGGGGTAAGTTATTTTTTCACATCACGATAAACCGCCACTTAGACATGATATTATTGACGATAATCCCAATAGCGACAAATTTATCATGAATATAGCCAAATATGACGTTCCATATGTTGAAGTGGTGGGGTAGGTGTTGTAGAGTAGTTTTCACAGTGGAGGCTTGTATTTCACTAAGTCGGTCCTAAAAGGGTCCGACGTACAAAACGTTAGGAACTTGAAATAATAGTTAATGACGCAGCAATCTAGTTGTGGTGGTTGATACTTTAATGTCTGACATCGACTGACACACCAACTCCACTGAGCCCCCTGGCGACTGCTACTACTACTACTACTTATTATCTGTGGGAGAGTCTATTAACAATAGAATAGGTATGTTCCGGTATAACAGTAGGTTACTCAGACGTAAAGTTATCAGAAAAAATTTTTTTTTTTATATTCAGGAAGCTTCTTAATGAGGCTAGTAGATAAAATTTTAAATCTGGACCATCTATATACGATGCTAAAATACTGAATAGACGGCAAAACATAGCAATATTAAAGTTGAATAAAACGAATGAGGTAATTACCCGTGCAGGGTAGACCATTATATACTAATAAAATTATGGCTGTAAAGTTGTAATACGTAATTGTTTTTTTGTTTTTTTAAATTATGTTTTAAGGTAAGCGTTTGAGTGTTTCGGCATTTTACTGTTAATTCACTTCTTTTAGTTTAACAGAGCTTTGGGGTTAGGAAAGTTGATTATTAGAAATTTTTTCTGTAAACATAGGAAACATAGTTTATGTAAAATTTACAAGTTTATATATATATATATATATATATATATATATATATATATATATATATATTTCAATATGTTTCCGGTGAATGATGTCCGACCACGATCACATCAGACAATCGGCAACATTTATCTTGAAAAATGGGGCTTTTCTAGTCCCTTGATAAATTCAAGATAGTACAAGGGTGGTTGTTGCATGCACTAAAATCAGGGTTTTCTTTCCCCCTAGATAGACTACCTCCTCGGGCCGTCAAGCGCCATCTCTCCGAGACAGCTGGTTATGAAGCGCCAGTGGTCCACGTTCACACACACATATATATATATATATGTGTGTGTCTTTTCAAGGGATTTGGGGGGCATTTCTAAATGCGATTCTTTCCAGCCTGCTCGCTGTGTCTTCACTTCAACCACCTATTCATCATACCAGCGCACTTTAATATTTGGATAACGGCGTATGTGTTATATATCTTCCAGTTTACTATATTATATGGAAATAAACGTCTCTCATTTCGTGGCCGGCGAAGTTCTCAGCTGCCGCCAGGTTTATGAGTAAGTATCAAGTTTCTGTTGCAATGAGATTTCTTTCGACTCCTTCCTTTTTATCAGTCTTTGTCGTCTCATCGACTTTTTATGAAACTCATCCACGCTTTCGCCGTCATCACAGCTGTTTATGCCTTCAAAACCTGCGCTGACGACGCCAATCAGCTGTCGAAGTGGAGAGAAACTCGATTTATTTATCGTCACAAATAACAATAATTATTATTTATCAACACCCTCTTCTTATCACTCGAATGGTCACGTTTGCTTGTCGACCTAAAAGAGTTAATAACGCAGAACAATTAATTTATTGAGGCTTAGTCTGGCCTGGCGCGAAAGCTCAAAGGTTAGTATCGAACTCACGATTGTTGATGTAGTCTAAGTTGGCTTGTTAGCCAATACGCTATCATAAAATATTGAGAACTTCTTTTCGTCTTGGTGAGAACAAAAAAAGAAGAAGCAAAATACTGTAGGATTTGATTTTAATTCATAGAAGTCATGTGTCCTTTTGTGCAAATGAGTTTCCATCTACTAACACACGTGGATGGATAGTAACATACACTCACAGGCACACGTACACACAGACACGCATATATAAAATGTAATGTGCAACAATATAGAAATTTTCTGTGCAGCACTAATACTACACTTTGATTGTAGGCGTTTGGGCAGAAGTACCAATTCATATGTAAAAAATATTATTTTTACGGGTATTACGCGTGTATATAGTAGTATTAGAAGGATTTGCGGACATATGTTTATCTGGATTTTTGTCCATATTTTTGTGTGAGAATCATCCCCCCAAAAGTTTGTAAAAGTATTTTTGATACATCATATATATATATATATATATATATATATATATATATATATATATATATATATATATATATAGGTAAAACATCCGTTGGTAAGTAATCCAAGTAGATCCTATTAATATAAAATATTAAAACTGACCCACAAAAGAGAGCGCAATATAATTATTTATTACTATGGAATCCAAACAATTTACCCCATACAGATGATCATTTTGTCCATGGGAAAGATTTTTATCCTGTACTTTTCAATGCAAATATATCTAATAAATATATTTTCATTGAAAATCTAGGGAAAACTTCATTCCCATGGACGAAATGGTCATTTGTATGAGGTAAATTGTTTGATTTCATTAATTGTAATTCACTTATATATATATATATATATATATATATATATATATATATATATATTCACTTATATATATGTGTGTGTGTGTGTTTATGTGTGTGCGTGTGTGTTTTTATTCATGTGTGTGTGTTTGTGTGTGTGTATTCAAATATAATACGCTTTGATGCCGGACCGAAGGCCGAGTTGTGATAAATATAGTCGGTCTTGAGTGCAGTCCCTGAAAGATAAAAGTTAATTAATACATTGTTTTTATTTTGAAATGTTGCACATGACCAGAATGTAGGTGGGAGTATTAAAGTTTGGTTGTCACTATCTTAAACTAGATACCTCCACTTTTTCGCGAAAAAATAGCATAACATAATAAAAAAATAAATAAAAAAAACAGCATAGCATCATGAAAAATGCCCCAAACTTAATAAAAACAAACTTGTTTCGCCAAAATGTTTATGTTATTATTAAGAGACAAGACCAAAGACCTTTTTGATTATTTGTTGAAATCTTTTAATCCTTTCTAGCACGTTCGAAATTTTGGTTTAAAATATCGTTTTGTTTATGGCAGCGTTGGGCGTAATAATTACAATTACTTTTGTGCTTTTTTTCCGCTGAAAACACATTGATTTGGAAATGCTTGCAAATATCAAATAATTGTTGGATTTTAATGAAACTTTCAGGACTTATTCACAAATGAATGAGATTATTTTTGAAATTTTTTGTTTTAGAAAATCTTGGTAAAACATAATTTTACATATATTAACTTACTTAACTTAATTTCATGAAATTTGGCGAAATTCCTTTTTATTTCCAGAATTT
Organism: Acanthosepion pharaonis; assembly: GCA_903632075.3. NCBI lineage: Eukaryota > Metazoa > Mollusca > Cephalopoda > Sepiida > Sepiidae > Acanthosepion > Acanthosepion pharaonis. The sequence goes on along the minus strand of CAHIKZ030005331.1, from coordinate 2,791,243 downwards.
TTTTTTTTAGTTAAAAGTAGGACTCCTTGGAAAACGTAAATCATCTAATTTTTTTCAACCTTTTACTATTTCAACTGAAAATCTGCTCCGAATGGTAAACTAACAAATGTAATCAAACTATTATATTATTTAATTAGAAAAGCTTTTAATTGTTTTTGTAAATAAATTATACTAAGGACACTATTGTCTGAAGAAATAAAAAATTTTCCTTGAATAATGAATTTTTACAAGATTTTTTCATTTTTTTAAAATTTTAATTATAATAGTTTAAAAATCGTTTAAAATTCTGTATTACTCTATTTCCTTATGTGATATTGAGTGGAAACTTACGAATCCAAAATTTAAAAAATTAATAAACGTCGTTTTACTATTTTATTTTTAAAATTATTTTTTATTTTTCATTTTAATTGTTCCCTTTTTTTCATCTATGATAGCCTAAACATAGCATTATTATGAAAAGGTCACGTGGATTGAAGAAAATAGAAAAATGTTTTTTAGCTAATGATAATTAAATTTAATAACTATTTTGATTAAGCAATATTTTAATTATTATAAAAAAATTTCAGATCAACTAATTTTACTCAGATAACGTGTCACAAATATATATTTTATTTTTGGAAAATTTTTAAAACCAATAATTTTGTTTTGTTTACAAATTTCTTAAAATTAGGAAAATGGCCACTTTTAAGAAAATTTCCTTAAATCGGCCAAAAAGTTGAGATTTCAATCTATATAATTTCTATCTGAAATATATCAGAATATTTTACTTACTGGAAATAATAAATTTAATCATTTAGCTTTCAATTAAAGCTAACATAAAATCTTCAAGAATGTTTTTTTTTTCATTTTTAAAAATTCATTTTCAACCTTAGGTATCGAAAAATATTATACCGACTTAGAGGAGGTACCTATTTCAAACCTAGTTAATCTGGTTAACGATCCATTCATTTATTACACTTTACTCATACGCCACAGGAACTCATTCATCAACATTCAATTCCCCACATACCACAATACCGCATATTCACAGGTATGCTATTAAAACACCCATGACTAAAGAAAAATATATTTAATTATGGCATTAAATGAGGTAAGGGGGGATGTACCCAATAACGAAAATAAAATACAAAAAAAACTGTCAAATTAAAAGTAAAATATGTTTGTAGGACCGGACCCACTGTTTTGTGCTGCTAAGTAGAATCAAGCAGCTCTGTATTTTTCACTCAGCTAGGGCCAAGGAAGACACAAAATTACGGAATGGAGGAGAATTTATCAAAGTCTGATCCAGTCGATTAATAAAAAAGATTAATACGTTGTTATGACGTCATTGAATATTTGACATCACAATAAATTGTTTTTACTTTTCAGTCAGTTATGTTAATGGCGTCCGTAAAAAGATTGATCTTTTCGTTGCTTGGTTTTGTGTTGAGTCTTGTCGCAGTGTGTGCCGGGAAATTGTACCAGCCAAAAGGTCGTTTGGTTGAACCACCACCGCGACTAAGTCTCTGGAGGCATGGTTACGACACACCAAAATACAGTCAAGACAACGAACTATCCTGTTTTCCAAGGAAAAAAAAGGTAAAAAGAAAAAAATGTTTCGATGGAATTCCTAAATAGGCTTTTTTCAGTCAAAGAACATATTGTCAAATATTACGCACAAGCATACACACATACAGAATCATACACAAACGCATACGCCAGTCTCCCGATTATCAAATTCCCGCTTTGAAAATCAACATTTGTAATATTGACTTTTAATTAGGATCGATCCGCTTAACAATGGGTTAAATAAAAATAATGCAATTATCTTAACCTCCACCAAGCACCATAACTAATATATATATATATATATATATATATATATATATCATACAATAGGAATTAAGATTACATTAGGTTAATGATCATTTTGACCTTGTAAATTGAAGTAAACTTTACAAGAATCATTCAAACCAGTCAGTGGATGATAAATTATTGAAAAAATGGCCAGACGAAGGAAAGAAAGAAGGAAAGAAAAAAAGAAAGAGAAAAAACGAAATGTTTTTATTTGCTCCCTTTTTCTCTTTTGCCTTTTTTTTTTTACAATTCCTTATGGCTAACCATGAAAAGAAATGTTGATTAAAACTGCCTAAAACCTTTAAGCGCGTATTGCCGCAAAATTATCAAATGTTGAATACCCCCCCTCCGCCGCACGCGTCATATATAATGACTTGGTCGTAGACTAAACTAATCCTAACCTTTTGGTATTCTTTGAATATCAGCCCATGCCCCAGAGGGCTACCCACCAGGTAGGAGATGAAATGCGCGGGAGCTTGAGAATTTCTGGGTGTTATGGTCGATAAATCCACTTTAAGCTTCGACCTTGTGATACATTCGGTTGTGATGTGTTCCTCCTGATATATATATATACCACTAATATATATATATATACCACTAATCTTAGGCTTGAAGACGAAACTTCTAGAGAAATAGTAGTGAATACTTTTAACTAATTATAGTTTACAACATTCTCTTTTGCCGCATTGTAGATGTGATCACAAACATCTTATCAGCTAATGGAATTAACCCGAGTTTCAATTCGAGCCTGTCTTGGGCACAGCCTTTTCTAGCATCCAAGCGCTTTGGTAACTTCACAGCGGGTCGATTACGACCAGTTAGCTTAACGACCAGGCACATTTTGTCACGTACAAGTGCATAATCAGTGCGACAGTTCACGCCTCGTAGAGGTCTGCATGTCACGTTTGTGAAATATAACGTACGTATCATTGATTGGATCTTGGGTATATCCATGTTGTTCTAGTGTCACCTTTTTATTGGAATTATGTACTCGCAATGTGAAGCTGTAATTTTTTGCACTGTTCTTGAAGCAGCAGCCCGCTGCTATTCATTTCGTATCTCGCCAGGTAACTCCAGATTTCCCAGTTACCAGCTAATATATACCATTTCTCTGTCAATATCTATCTATCTATCTATCTATCTATCTATCTATCTATCTATCTATCTATCTCAGTCTGTACATATCTATCTATTTATCTATCTCAGTCTGTACATATCTATCTATCTATCTATCTCTGTACATATCTATCTATCTATCTATCTATCTATCTATCTCAGTCTGTACATATCTATCTATCTATCTATCTATCTATCTATCTATCTATCTATCTATCTATCTATCTCAGTCTGTACATATCTATCTATCTATCTATCTATCTATCTATCTATCTATGTGTATAACAGCGTATGAATTGTCTTTTAAAATATTTTCTATCAAATTTTATTTTTAATCCAGAATCCGTTGCATAAAGCATCACTGCCTCGTGAATGTAGTTTATGTGGAGAGACTTCTGTGGTGGCAAAAAAATTTCATACACAACAAATTACTGATAATACTTTGAAAATCGTAAGGACTTACCAAGTAGGGCAAAAGATCAAGGTCGGTGTTCTCCTCATAACGCCCACCGTGCGCCGGGGTTTGTTTCAGTTTGATCTTTGTCAGAGATGTACGCCGAGTGAGCAAGAAACAGAAAAATGCTTTGACAGACATACTCTGAAGGCTTTGTCACTGTCCAGAGTTGACCCAACTCAACCAATGGAGACTCGATTAGCCGCCGCTTCTGGGGATATTCCTCATGAAGACGGGTCGTTGTCTGAAGAAATTGAGATTCTGATAGAAAGAGATGATGGCAAAGGTTTGTATTCAATACCTGCTGATCTTCCTCCAGACACGGTATTGGTCATCGAGCTACAGCTTCCCTCGGATGTCAGCTGCGATGCTTGCGTTTTCAGGTGGAAATATTTCGCAGGTAAATTACTGTATGTTTTTCTTCTGGCTTACTTTCCTTCTTTTTTCTTTTATTTATGCCTTTCTTTTTCCTCTTGTTTTGTCTCCTCCTTCTTACATTATTGTTACTCTGATATATATATATATATATAAAGTGAACATTGAAGTCAACACTCAGAGACGACGGTCTGTTTCATGCTGGAAGCAATCAGGCGGCCTGACGATTGCGTCTAGCATGAAACAGCCTGTCAACTCTGGGTGTTGACTTCAATGTTCACTTTTATATTTATATTTACATACACTCTATCTCTGATATTGACCACTTTATTCCATAAATATAGCACACCTTAAAAACTATATTTCTTCATATATATATATATATATATATATATATATATATATATTAACTGATTGAAAAATATGGTTTCATCGCTAAACAGAAATTTCCATGTTTCAAAAACAGAAACCAAATTCAATTATATTAAATTAAAAGCATTGGTTCTGTTTCATCTTCGAGCGAATTTTGGAATAAACAAATAAATAATTCAAATTTTGGTACAAATAAATAAATTATAAAAATGAAAAAAGAAGATATATATATATATATATATATATATATATATATATATATATATGTGTGTGTGTGTGTGTATCTTCTTTTTTAATTTTTATAATTTATTTATTTGTACCAATATATATATATATATATATATATATATATATATATATATATATATTTTTTTTTTTTTTTTATAATTTATTTATTTGTACGAAAATTTTCATTATTTATTTATTTATTCCAAAATTCGCTCGAAGATGAAACAGAACCAATTTATTTTATAATCTTGTTTTCTTTTTATTTGTTTTTATTGTCCTTGTCTGGAATTAATATTATTTTAAGACTTTTTATGTTTATACATTTTTTTTATAGATACAAATATTCATGGGTGTTCGCGCATGCACCCGTGTGTGTGTAAGTGCCTGCATAAAAAATTTGTATATTTTACAAGGTTATTTAGTCGAATCCATGAATATTTAATAAACTGTAATAGCGATACCAGATACAGTCTCCGAAAACACAGATATCACTAATTCTGTTTGTGGAATGAGATTAGTACAACATCAGTGATTGAACTATTAAGCCTATTATGTGATATATTTTACACATACACGTTTACAAAAATGCATGTGCACGCCAGCAACACAAACACACTCAAATACTTAACAACAATTTTTCATAGAATTATATGACTATTCTGAGTTCTGAGATACTCAAGGAGAGTAAGCATGACATTTTACCTATGATTCAAGAGTACAGAATATTATTATGTCAACGGCCTAGTCGGACTAGTCGGGCTCAACATTCAAGTAAATCAAAGCAACAAAAATCTTTTGTAGTGCTTTGTTTTGGATTCTTGACTTCAGCTGGATCCAAAATTAACTGTTGTAACTCCGTGCCTCAAAATAATAACCGAAATACATTTCATTGATATTGATAAAGAAGAAAAAAGTAGAAAGAAAGAACAAAAAGAAAGAAAGAAAAGAAAAAAGAATGAAATAAAATTAATGTGGATAGTCGGTCTGCGTAACTCTGAGCCCTATCAACCTGGAGACATACTTAATAGGCAATGTATTTCTCGCTTTAATTATATAAATAATCTTTTAAAACTGACTAATGACTTGTATGCCCTGTTTTTCAAAGAAGTCATTTTTATTTCAACATTGTTTTCAAATTTCCATTTTAAATAATTTATTCCGTACAGAATAAGGCTTTTTAGCGGACTGTTTCAATTGAAAAAAGGGTAAATTAAATTTAGCCCAACTTAAAGTCGGAAAAAATCAATGAAATGACAGTCTTAACTCGTCGATTGGAAGGAGTGTGACTGGAGTAATGTTGAGGAAACATGATATCAGTCAGCAGTAAGCGTACAATAAATCAAAGTAAAATTTACAAAGAGATACATAGACACACTAATTAGCTTTATTCACGCGCCCACAGACACATAAATACGCAAACCAACTCACACACAATAGTCTTGACTTAAAAAGAAAAACACCTTTACCTACACCGTTAATCTCAACAACTATGACTTGATAACCGGGTTATAAAACAATACAAAATGGAAAGGGGCCAATAAACAAAAGTTTTTTTTATATATATATTTTTTTTTAAATAAATGTTTATTTTTATAGAATTATTGCAATTAATATGAAAATACCAAAATGTTTTTTTTAATTTCATGCACAGAGATTTTTAACAATTATATATTTTAGGTTAAAGAAATCATTTTAATTCTAATTAATTCTAAATTATTCTAATAGTCTATTTTGTTAAAGATAGTAATGAGCCCGACAATCCTTGATGACCTAGAGTCTCCAGTGATATATATATATATATATATATATATATATATATATATATATATATATATATATATATATATATATGTCATATATATGTTATTAAACACACACACACACACACATATATATATGTTTGTGTGTGTGTGTGTTTGTGTAATTACATGTCTCAGAATAATCATAACAAAAGATTGTTTCAAGATTGTATACCGCTTTTAAGGAAAATCAAAGAAACTCGGGCATAGCAAATCATTAAGAACAATAAAAGTACTTTTAGAAATAAATCTACTTGAATGTCCTTAAAACCAACTTATATTGAATAATTACACCCAGACGGAACTTTCAAATTAAAAAAAAATTGTTAATTGGCAATTGATGGTCCAAAGATGTTGCACCCCTAAGTCAAATACGGGTATCTACTAAAAATAACATTTGAAGTAATAAAAATATAGATCCGAGTTCGAATTCCAGTCGAATCCATTACATTCACTTATGTGCTGATACACTTGGGAAAGGTATGAATCCTCTTCTTCTCCCCCCAGCTATGGCTAAATAGCAGGAGAGACCGGGTTCTATAGCCCTGGATGGCAACTGGTCGACCGCAGAAAGAAATGGCAACCTACTGCAGGAAAAATCTGTCTCGTCAGTCATTTATTAAAAGATACATGATCGCCTAAGCGTGTTTCACGCATGGCACATGACTGACTGAATTTAAAAAAAAAAGACATATCTAATATATACAATTGGTAAGTATCTGCGGATTTGGCCATTTTGATGGAGGACCTATCAAGAGGGATTATCCGACCATAGGAAGAGGTGTTGAAAAGAATAAGAAGGGATTAAAAATATTTTGATAAATGATCTCTCTTTTTTTTTTTTTTTTTTTTTTTTTAATTTTCAGTCTAACCCAAGGATAAAATGCCATTTGGACGCAGGCGATTACAGGAAATGAAAGAGAATGAGAAGACTTTAGTGAAGTGAAAGGACAATAATAGAACAGTGTTCAGGAAGACAGGAGATGGGGATTGACGTTGGATTTAAATTTTTGAAAATTGTAGTTGTCAGGGAAGCAAGAAATCTGAAAGAATTTCCTCAGGAGAAAAGTGCGAGAAAAGAAACTGTTGTAGAACGATGAGACTTAGTTGCTAATCTAGTAGTAAGCTTAAATTCGAGGCACTAAGGAAAACAGCTCATCAGAACAATTTCCATGAAAATATTTGACAAAGGGAAGTGTCGTGATGACGGGGAAGAAAATGACTGAAGCCGAGATGCCAGGTCAGGATCGATTAGAGTCTTTGAATTTTGCCAAGAATCTCTAGATACATAGTAGAAGCACGAGACCAGATATGACAGAAGTATTCAATGCATGGATGAATGGTAGATTTGTAAATGTACAAGATGTATTCTGATCAGGGGAATTGTCTGGAACGACATAATGAACCAACTTTCCTAGCAGTAGACCTAGCAATTGATTCAATATAATCGCTCCATTTCATGTCAGTGGAAAACGTAAGCACAAGAAGGTGCAAAGTATTGCTCTCCTGGAGTTTAGCCTCAGACATGCTGATGGCAGACAGAAGAGGTTTTCTGTGGTGATTAAATGATAGCAGTTTTGTTTTGGAGGCATTAAAATTTACAAGCCATTCCTTGCTCCAGTTAACCACTAATTGGAGGTCCTTTTTGTTGCCAGTTTTAATTGTTTGGATCTGTTTCACTTGCTACTAAGACAGGAGTAAATAGTTGTCATCTGCATAGATATCCAGTTTGAACTGTTGACATCGGGAAAGCCGTTAATGAAGATCAGAAACAAGGTCGGCCCAAGGATAGAGTCTTGGGTGTCTCCTACATTAATAAGAAATGAACATGTTCATTCCGCACGAACTATTACACGATTTCTTAGGAACCATTAGATTAGGCCAAATATTTATCAAGGTACACCATAGCCTTTGAGTTTGAGCATGTCAAACGCCTTTGAGATATTTAAGGTCACACCCCGATATATATATATATATATATATATCATATAAATATATATATATGTGTGTGTGTGTGTGTGTGATATATATATATATATATATTGTTGTTTATATATTATATACCTACGGACGATAATGGCTATGCACCCATTCCCAAATGCATATATAGTATATAATACTGTACGTGGTCTAGAGTTGTAGATTCATCTCCAGCTGTGTTGGTCAAACTCGCAGCCTCTGGGCAGAAAGGATCCACGAGACGAGGTTATGTAGAAAGGCAGAGTCTCGCCTCGGGAAACAGGTATCCGGGAATTTTTAGCTTAGCTCGCGTGGAGCGGTTGGTAGAAAACCTGCAATTGGAGATTCATTGTGGAATTCACTTGACTCACCTCTAGCAAATTGACTACTACTTCTACGCGCCTCTGGCGAATCTTATATGTGTTGTTCTTCTTGTCCTAAGTATTATCATTCATTACCAACCTTCGTTTGATTATTTTATTCAGTAACCTTCCCTAGGTTACAACATATATATATAAGATTGAAGACTGTTGCGCTACCAGTGAAAAAAGTGAAAAATATATATATATATATATATATATATATATATATATATATATATATATAATTATAGCATTTCAACCCAAGCAAGGCTGGAAGCCACTAGCACGCAAGGGGTTACAGAGGATTTGGAGAGAGAGCAGATAGAAGTGATAGAGGAAAGGATGAGGAGAAGGATAGTGGATAGATCAAGGCAACTGGAGATGTCTATTGACATTACATTTGAATAGTTGAAGATTATAGCTCTCAGGGAAACTGGAATAAGGAAGGGATTTTCACAGGCTAGAGGTGCGAGATATGATGCTATTGGAGTAGAAGAGGCGGCTATATTTAACAGTTTCGACAGTGAAAGGGTGAGAGTGGGATGCCAGCCTCGTAGGGCGCTTGAATTCAAGAAGTCTGGGAACCAGCGAAAGCACCTCATCGGAGCAATTACCATGAAAGTATTTGTAAAAAAGACAGAGAGAGACGACGGCACGTCTGTGAGGGAGCGACTATAGACGAGGTGCCAGATCAGGGCCAATTGCATTGCATATACGTGTCTGGATCTTATCAAAAACCCCGAGGCAAACAGAAGGGGCTCCAGACCATATATGGCAGCAATACTGCATGCATATATTATAGCTCTGTTCTTGTATATCAATAACTATTTTATTTGCACCAGAACTCAGTGTGCGATATTATGTAGTCTATAAGTAATTAGGATATTATATATATCTAAACAAATAAATAAATGTTTGTCCATGCACAAATCTAAATGCACATTAAACATGATGAAGCATATAAAAGTTCTGAAATTCTGAAATTTTGATCAAACAATGAAATTTGTATTCTGGAATTGAATTAAATTCAAATTATTAAGTTTAAAGTTTCCTTATTTCCTACGCAAAAAGATCGACAATTAAAAAAAAACTGTTCCCATTTCAAACAAACATTGAATATCTATCATAATGCGAAGGATTTTACGATAGCGATGTCAAAAGAGTGCATTCAAGAAATAATAAAACTGATAACTGGCTATCATTATCGTGGAATGGGATATAAAAAGGTCTTTGATGAATATAATATCCTCATCACTACAAGAAACATCATTTAAAAATGGAAACGTTATGTCCTGACAACAAATCTTCAGCGAACAGAACATCCTTGTAAATTAAGTAAACGTTCAGCTACATTTAATAAAGTCCCTCAGAGGACGAAACGCGTCGGTTAAGATAAGTTTTCGTTTTGTCTTTATATATATATACATATGTGTGTGTGTGTTTGTAGGATGTATAATAGTATTCGAAACAAAAGTGTAAATGATTTGACAAAATGGAAAACTTTTATTAACGACACGTTTCGCCGGAGAAACGTATGGTCTCTTTGTCTATCGTCAGAGATCTCAGGGCATTTTCTTCACTCACATTTTGTCTTTCTTTCATTTTAACCCGAGGAAACCAAAGAGAGCATACGCTTCTCAGTCGAAACGTGTCGTTAATAATATTTTCCACTTTGTCTCAATATATATATATATATATATATATATATATATATATATATATATATATATTCAGGTGGTGTGAGAATGTTATTGTACGTTACCTTGTATGAAATATATATATATATATATATATATATATATATATATATATATATATATATATATATATTCAGGTGGTGTGGGAATGTTATTGTACGTTACCTTGTATGAAATATAATGAATAATATATTTGTCTTACCTTGAGTAGGAAAACATCAAAGACTTTACGGCTGTGCTGATGTGAGAATAAGCGCCCCTTCTGCTCAGTGGCCTAATCCAGATTGTATGCCCGAGAGCTTTCAGCCTGAAGACAAGGAGGTTGTTGTTCGTCGACGACATCAGATGCTACCAAACAACAGTGCCGCCAACATCGTAGTTTTTAAGTCCTCTACAGAGCAAGCTGATCTCTTGGCGGTTGTATCGAGCAGCAAACGCGACAAAAAGAAAGAATTGGAGACAACAGAAAGTTCCAATCAGTATTATCCGGTTAAATTAAATGTACACAGACAGAATATTGATAATTTGACAAATGCAATGAAAGAAGAAAGAAAACGTTTGTCTTTTGAATCAAGTGCAGCCGTTCGCAACTTGATTCACACCTTTTCTCTCAACTGGCTCGTTTTCTATTTTGCTTTTTAATTTAATGAGAGAATAAATCATGGCGGCAAATTTTCATTTTATTTTGGGTGTTTTTTTTACTTTACACATTGCAAATGGCCGTTCATATGCAAAGTGAACGAAACATCGTGTTTGCTAAGCTTCACGCCAACATTCCACACGGATTTTATTTTTTTCACTTTTTTTTCTTCTTGAGTGCGTGTTTGCGTGTGTGAATGTGCGCGTTGTACATTTGCATATTTCACCTTCAGAGACACTGATATGTTAGAGCAAACTATTAATATCATATCATATATCACTGTTGCAAATGTTATGGTCGTTACTTCGTTATTAATGAGACAGTTAGTCACGTTACATCACGCGTCCCATAACACTACAATGGGGTAAGTCTATCGTTAGATGACCTAACGGAGCTATCTCTCTTCAAGCTGATGTTTCCCTTTTCTATACTAATTGCTGCATAAAATCCTGCTACTGAAAAGAAGAGACGAATTTCATACCAATCCAAGGGGTGTTGGTGTGAAAGCAATCGCAGCGGTCACGGATGAAATTTGAGCATGGCATATCAATTCAATTTTCGAAAAGGATAATTACTGTACAATGTGCACATCAAGAAAGTGTTCAGCACGTTAAGAAAAACAATATTTTACTTTCATTTTCTCGGCGATGACAAACAATTCGGACAAAATTAGATTCACTTCTAACTTCCCATTCTTCGTTTTTTTTTTGTTTTTTTTACCCCAAGCAAGGCGGGAAGCCACTAGGACGCAAGGGGTTACAGAAAGTTTAAAGCAAGATCAGATAGGAGTGATAGAAGAAAGGATGAGGGTAGTGGATAGATCAAGGCAACTGGAGATGTCGATTGACATTACACTTGAATAGCTGGAGATTATAGCTCACAGGGAAACAGGAGAAGGGAAGGAAGTTCCACAGGCGAGAGGTGCGAGGCATGAAGCTATTGGAGTAGAAGAGACGGCTACATTTAGGAGTTTCGACAGTGAAGGGGTGAGAGCGGGATGCCAGCCTCGTAGGGCGCTTGAACTCATGACGTCTGGGAACCAGCGAATGCAGCTCCTCGGAGCAATTTTCATCAAAGTATTTGTAGAACAGACAGAGGGAGGCGACGGCGCGTCTGTGAGAAAGTGACTGTAGACGAGGGCCAACTACATTGCATATCCGCCTCTGGAGCCTATCAAGAACCCCGAGGCAAACAGAAGGGGCTCCAGACCATATATGGCAGCAATACTCCATGCAAGGGCGATTTCTAAAGTTTATTAACATAGTTTTTACTGCAATTACTTGAAGTCACTTCTACGGTCGACAGTAAACAGTTGGTGAAATGACTACTGATGAATGAAGAGTGCATAAAAATTATTATTGCTAGACAAAGTTCTATCTTATATCAAATAACAACTTCGTTTTTTTTTTTAAAAAAGTTTCTCAATAATACTCATCAAGAAATTCAAAAACAACATTTTTATTAAAAGACGAATATATTTACATCAATCAGTTCAGTCAGTTATGTGCCATGCGTAATACAAGCTTAAGCGATCATGTATCTTTCGATACATGACTGATTTTTTTCCGCATTAGGTTGCCACTTCTTTCTGCAGTAGACCAGATGACATTCAAGGCTATAGAAACCGGTCTGTCCTGTTATTTACCCATAGTTGGAGGGGAGAGGAAGAAGAGGATTCACACCATTCCCATTCACGTAAGTGAATGCAATGGATTCGACTAGAATTCGAACTCGGCTCTCCGCTTCCTCAATCCGGGTCGCTATCCCTTACCCACCGCGCCTCCCATTTTTTTACATTTATATTTGCATTAGTTGCACACACACACACACACACACATATATATATATATATATATATATATATATATATATATATATATATATATATATATATATATATATATATATATATATATATATATATATATATATATATATAAAACTCGACCATGTCTCTATTAAATTGCATAAACTTAATACTACCTGTCAAAAGTGTGAATTTTCATTTCATCTTTTGGAAGTGATGCCTGATGATCCAGCATCCTTTAAAAGGTCTCTGGTGAAATAAACTATTACAATGGAGCCTTAAAGTGGTCTGTTTTTCTTTAAATTATTAGCTCTGAATTTACATTGAGCTCTCAGGACTTCATCTTTCTTGGGACTACCCATACGGATTACCAAGTTTTTCGTAATTTAAATACACACATATATATATATATATATATATATATATATATATATATATATATATATATATATATATATATATTCGGAAATTATATTATAACTTAAATATGTTACAAAATCACTACAAAAAGAGTCATTTTGTTTAACACTTCTGGTGTCTTATCAAGTGATGTTGTTGAATGCAGAATAAAGTTTTAAATGGTTCAAATCAACTAAACACCCCTCGATATGGGAAACGCTATTATATAAGCTACAATGACCAATCAAAAAACAAGTATATGAGAATTCAAAAAACTTGGCAACGAACCTTGGTTATAATAATTAAAGCTTAATGTTAGGGTTACACTGAAATAGAAATCAGTCTAATTAATATCAAATTTTACTATAAAATTGAAAATTAAATATTACCAATTTTAAATTTTTAATTCAATCTGTATTAAGTTTAAAATATTATAAAATCATTTAAAGAAGAAACTGAGGAAACGTACATATATTTTATTATTTATTTTGTTTTAACTGAAAAGCCAATATCTCAGAATAAACGTTAGTCCAATAGGGATGTAAAATATCGTCACAAATTAGATACATTTGAATTGGTGATATGGTTAAGTGAGGACGAAATCTTGCAAATGACAATAAATACACAATGAGATTATAATACACAAACACGTAGACATATATATATATATATATATATATATATATATATATATATATATATATATATATATATATATATATAAACTGGCAAAAAAAGCAATCGTATACGCATACATTAATAAAGACATAGACATATACCCGCCCACAAAGATTCAAGTTTGAAAGTGTTAGTAAATGAATTCAAGCAGACTATTAAAATATTACTTACATGGCCAAAGATATATAGATAAAAAGAGGGTTCAATAGATAAAATTTAAGAGGGGTAGAATAGGAAAACTAATATTCGGCAATGAACAACGCAAAGAAAAAAAGATAATGAAAATATATAAAAATAAACAGAAAAAATAAATATATAAGCATACACACACATAAAAAGAATCAAAATGTTCAGGTAAAAATAAAATAAAACCAGCTAATATATAAAAAGGAAATCACATTAACACACAAATATATACAAATACCTCATATATATTTATATATGCATGAGTACACATACACGAGTACACACATATAACGATATATATGAATATATACATACGTATGTGTACACACATGCACCCATACAAATAGATACATACATAAATATACATAACATACACATTTTTTAAACGACATCTAAAATATTATTACAGGTAGATTTACGTTAAGAATATTCGAACACAGTGGCTTTCCATATCACGTGACGTCCGCATCTCGCGACGGACGCGACTTGTAAACAAACAGTTATTTCTGAAGAAAGATTGAGGTCAATCTGAAATATCAAGTATATATATATATAAATAAATTCATGAATCAGTCACACAAAAAACAAATATAGAGGTTAATGATTTAAATGGCGAGAATACATCTTCGCAAACAATATAAATGAAGATGTATTCTCGCCATTTAAATCATTAACCTCTATATTTGTTTTTTGTGTGAATGATTCGTGAACTTATAAATTATAATTTGCACCTTTAATTGAAATATAAATAAATGAATACTTTCATAAAAAACATTATTATTTTTTTAATTTGAAGTTTTTCTATATATAACACACACACACACACACACATATATATATATATATATACATACATACATATATATACACATATGCATATATACACACACATAGAAGAAATATAAATATATCAACCTACAGATCAACATTAAAAACACCAAAATAAGCCAACACAACGACATACAAGCACAGATACAAAAATCTAAGTAAATACACTCATGTAAAAATAAGTAGAAATAAACAAACTAAAAAAAATATACTAACAATATTATCAAAATGACTATAAAGAAGTCAGAGCCCATTCAAGATTAAAGTGTAACAAAACACCACAGTTGATTATTACGTCTACAAACAATTTTAAAATCACTATCACAGAAAAGTAAATTAAGTTCTCAATACGCCTCATACAAGCGAATTGTTCTGGATAGAAATAACTGGAGATATGTTCGAGAAATTTCGTAGAAAATATACATTCTCTAACAGGAATTGAACCTGTAACCTATACGGAACCGTCATTAAGCCTGGCGTGACATTACCGTTCAGTGATGGATAACTTTTTGTTAGCAAAGCTCGAATTACTGCTTTTAAATACACATCTTCGCCGATTTTTAAAAAAATAAATTTTGTATATTAGTATCTATATTATAAATACTAATATACAGAATTTATTGCCAAAACCTTATAAATTCTATAAAATCTTCCTCTGACCATGACAGAATCGAAAAATATTCATTTTTTTTTTAACATTTTAGATGGATGTACCCTGTTCATAATCTAAATACAGTATAGGCTGAATGAATAAAATCCAAGAAAGTGGCACTGATATTAGAGAAAGAAAAATACTTCACAGACGGAATGAATAGACGAAGAAAGAGGACAACCGGCAATACACAGAAAATATCGAAGGGTCGGAAATACCTGCCGATATTCAACAGAATCAAAGCAGCAGAAAAAGGTGTAATTGTAATAGAGATGCCAGCAGTCTTAGATGAGTTCGGCGTTTACAAGATTACAGACATAATAAATAAAATATACAACATTGGTGATATACCGGAAGACATATCTATTTTCACAGCACTGCCTAATAAGCCATTTTCAAACGAATGTCAACTTCATCGGGCAATCAACATAATGAGTCATATAAGAAAATATATCATCCGAATTCTGATGAATAGAACGCAAATCAAAATTAGACCGGAAATAGAACAAGGACTGTGGCAGGTTCGTTAAAAACATTGCAAGAAAAATTGCGATATTTATGCTCAAAATAACTATGTTTTCTAGATTATTCCAAGGCGTTTGATAAAATGATGGAACTGCTAAGTAACCGTGACATAATTTGGAAGAATAATCTAGGGATACAGGGAGAAAACCGCCTGCAATCGTTTAGAAAATGAATTCAATAAATATACAAAAAATTAGAAAGAGATGTAAGACAAGAATGGGTTTTCTTATCGGTTTTGGTTCTGAGAGAAGTAGAAGTCCTATCAGGATTTATTATTGGTGGCTACAGTCTTAACAACAAAAGATATGCAGACAACAGCGTTGATAGCAGACACAGAAAGGAACCTACAAGGACTCCTACAGAAGGTAGTGAAGAAAAGCGAGAAGAAAGGACTAAGCATCAATTGCAATAAGACAGAATGTATGGTTGTCAGCAAATTTTAAATTGGATATAACGAAATCAAGCAAGTAGAACAATTTAAATACCGGGGAAGATTTTTTTTTTTTAACATAAGACGAAAAGTGCGACACAGAAGACGCATTGGCACAGCAAAAAATGCTTTCCAAAAGCTAAGCCTTAAAAAACAGGAAAATTTCGTTAGAAACAAAGAAAAACGTACTGAACTGTTATGCAATATCAATCCTCCTATACGGCAGTGAATGCTGAACAATCCCTCTCACAGTTGAAGAAGAGACCTGAAACAATAGAAATTACGTTCTACAGAAGGATACTGAGAATATCAAGGACCGAACATGTTTTAGAGAAAATGGAAACAAAAAGGGCACATACTTAACATCGGAAAAACTCTAGATAATAAATCCACATAATGAGTAAAGGTTTGGAAAATTTGACACTAACATGATATACTGGAGCCAAAATGGACAGAGCAAAATACTACATAACTTATCCAACAAGTCTGTGTAAATGGCTGGGGGAACAGTGTTTAGGAGAGATAGAAAAAAGACAACATTTAATAAGAGCAAAGGACAGGAAATTGTAGAGAGCCGTGATCGCCAACGTCCTGACTGAAAGTTATTTGTTTTTATTTATAAATGTTAAATTTGAAACTGTGTTTACCTCATTGATAATTGTGTACTTCTACAAATTGGGGTGAAAGTCACTGACCGTATGCAGTTATCAGTGACGCAAGCAAAGTTTCAAACTTGATATTAATAAATAAAAAAAGCATAGATTTTAAGAAGTCGGAGATCGATTTGACACTGTATATTATGAACAGTCACCCTTTTAAAATAAAAATTATTTTTCGTTTCTTACAAATGTTGTGAGTAGAGGAAGGTCTAATGAAAAAATGTCTCAAAGCATTTTCTAAAGATTTTTTTACGAGTGGATTAGTTATATCAGTAATGGTGGAATGTTAAAAATCGAAAAAGTAGAAAAGTTAAAGTCAATGAGTTAAAAAAAACTGATGATGCTTACAGAATGACAAGAAGTCCTTATTAATGTATTTATTCAAAATGTATTCCTGTCCGATTATAAATCTGATCATTTTGATAAGGTCGAACTGGCAGCTGATCTAAAAAAAAAATGACCTACAATCCGCTGTTAACTGGTGCAATGAATGGCTTGTTAATTTTAACGCCTCCCAAATTAAACTATTCTCTATCAATCATCTGAAAGACCATCCTTCCTTCTATGAAGTTGGCTGATACTAAACTCCACGAGAAATTATATTCTCGACTGACATGAAATGGAAAGACTATAATGAGCCCATTGCGAGGTCTGCTGCTAAAAAAGTTGGTTCAGTGTGTCGTCCTCTCCAGAATCTATGTTATATATTTATAAGTCTACTATTCGTCCATGTTTTGAATATTGCTGCCACGTCTGATCTGATACTCTTACTGTATATTTAGAGATTCTTAATGAAATCGCATTCTTTCATTTTTCCACCGCCGTAATGGCGCTTCCCTTTGCCTTTCCTATAAATACTTTCATCGTAATTGTTCATAAGAACTCTTCCCTATGGTGTCTAGATTTTATGAATTTAAGCGCGATACTAGATTGGCAGAAAGGTTTCATCAATTCACAGTCGAATTGGTTAGCTGTAACTGTAAGTTCTATGCTAACAGTCTCTCCTCTCGCGTTTCTCGCTTGTCGAACATCATTCCGGCTCTATACTTTCCAGTCAACCTTGATCTTCAAAAATTTAAATAAAATGTCAATCGCTAACTAATGTCTACTTTATTACTCTTCTATTGTTCTCGCTCCTTAATAATGTTTCTATTTTATCTTATTCTTTCACAATCAGTCATACCTTTGTATCTTACTGGTTTTACTGTCTTGCATGGAGTAATTTGATTTTTAAAAAAGTATATGTGTTAAGTAAATATTTTGTTATCTGTAACTTTTGGATTTATTGATAAATAAAAATTTATGTTGTGCTTTCGATAATAAAACTTGACATCTGCAAAACAAGTCACTATCAATTCTTTAATAAGAATACTTAATATAAACTGGAGTATACGCGGTATACTATTTATATCAATGTATCTTGAATGTGTACACAGTTTATCCGACATTTTGAAATCTTGTGCTAATACATTGTCATGGGTACTTACTTATAACTACAGAATGAACACTTCCTAATACTATGTATACTACGCCACTCAAGAGAGAGGGTCGAATCAAGCCGAGCTTCTCGGTTTGACAGTCGAACTCTCTGCTTCTGAGCAGAGAGGAACCCAGACGAGGCTCCGCCGAAGGGCAGAGTCTCGTTCGGGGAGGTTGACCAACCCGATCTCGTTTATACGGGTTCTACGGGAATTTTTTGGACGAGCCCACGGGCTCGGAAAACCCATGTAAAACTCGACCTTGTGCCACATGCAACCCTCGTGGTGGGGTGGCTAGATACCGAATCAAGCCGAGCTTCTCGGCTTGACGGTCGAACTCTCTGCCTCTGGGCAGAGAGGAACCCGGACGAGGCTCCGCCGAAGGGCAGAGTCTCGTTCGGGGTGGTTGACCAACCCGATCCCGTTTATACGGGTTCTACGGGCATTTTTTGGACGAGCCCACGGGCTCGGGAAACCCACGTTAAACTCGGCCTTGTGCCACATGCAACCCTCGTGGGGGGTGGGGGGTGGCAAGTAAATATCGAATCGAGTCGAGCCGATAGTAGTTCACTCCAAACCAAACTGACAGTCATGCTAACACCGTCCACATCTTGTATTATTATTTCGTGTAATATACCTTCGTTATTTCTACTCTTGTTTTCGTGTTGTTCTTCCTTGGTCCTAACCTGGAACATAACAGACCTTTTGCAAATTCTTTTGTGTTTGGTAAGATGAAAACAGCTTCAACTTGAAGTTTTAATAGTTGGTCGTCAAATGATGTTCTACAATTGGCAGCAAGGCCTCTGATTGTAAGTTTTGAGGAGCGTGGAATCACCTCTTAATTGCTGTAGCCCCCAGATTCACTCCGACTCGAGTACCTATTAGAGTACCACCTATGAGTAAATAGTGACCCTACAAACAAAAACACTATGAAAGTATAAAAATATATTTTAATAGTAAAAATACAAGCAATACACTTTTATAAAAAAAGACCGACAATACATAGCCAACAATACATTTTATCTGTAGTTGAAGGCAAACAATTGCGTCCAAAATATTTAGTTGAAACCTTAAAATTATTATTCAAAATATTTAGATTTCAGCATTAAATAACCCATAGGGGTGTTGACATGCCGCTAAACAAAACCAACCCAAGAACCAACATTAAGATTTATAACATTAATCCATATAATCTACAATTTCTTAAATCAAACTGTATTTAAAAAAATTAAAAAAAACATAAAACACACCGCCTCTAGTAATTATGTCCACATACTTATATTTGCACAAAAGCTGAGTATCATCTACCATGTATTCAACTGTGAAAGCAGAATAACGTATCATATTTTTATTACTTCAAATCTCCTAAGAAAATTAAATTCCGCCATTAAATGATCCATAAGTAGTTGATGGTGGACGGACAGTTGCATACTGGACATTTGCGTCACGGACAATTGTGTACCAGGCATATGTCGCTGGACATTTATGGCCCTAGACAAATGCGCTCCTAGATAATTGTATACCTCTGATACATTTTTGAAGTTACCATATTTTTTTAAAGAGTTGTTTAATATAGAAATTTGCACACCAAAACCTTTATTTACTCTAAACAAGCAGAAAGGCAGTTACCATAAATAAAAGAAAATTTTCTTTTTTAAAGCAAAAGAAAATTAAGTTAGCAGGTTCAGTTCATTCCAGCAGTGCATACCACAAACAATAGATTCTGGATTTTATGGATTATATTTTTATTTGGAACCCATGGCTAAGTTCTGAAGATCAAACACTGGTGGAAAAATATTTGTAGACGAAGGAAAATTACAGCTGCTGCTATCATAAGAAAAACGTTGATGAAATAAAAACATAATGGCGATGTGTAGAGCGATGTTGCAATTTTGTTCATCTGTTCTTGCATTTTAAACAAAAATAAACTTTTAATCTTTTATTTTATTCCTTTTATTACTTTAAAAAAAATTCTACTTGTATCCAAGCACGACTTTCCTTACGCACACACACACACACACACACACACACACACACACACACACACACACACACATATATATATATATATATATATATATATATATATATATATCGTAGATATGTTGATATACGTATAAAGATATATGAATTACGTATATGTTTTTACATTGTGTCTATTCAGATGAACATCAAAGACTTTACGGTTGTGCCGACGTGAGAATCAATGCACCTTCTGGTCAGATGAATCTATTACAATGGCAGAATCCAGATTGCATTGTCGTTCAAGTAGATGACAAAAATGTTGTTCAATTATTTTCAAATAGAAGCTTCCGTAGTTCATCGTCGGATATCGTTAGGCTAATTGGTAAGGAAAGTACCAGAAAGTTTCGGAAAAAACGCAGTAATGGAAACTATACTGTCATTGCATATCAAGTGATTTGTAGGTATCCATACTACTTTTGGGAAAAATTGGACGATGGCGCTGTGGTTAAAGAGACTGTGACTCAACACGAAGAACAACAGACGATTTCCTCGGGAACTGACAGTACACATACTTTGAAAAAGTTGACGGCGTTCGTTTTAGAAGAGCCAAAGCCTTTTACTCGGCATTTAAAAACAGTATGGCCCCTACGAAGTTTGGCCATCTTTTCGTGTTTGAGTTTGATGCTCTTTGTGTTTCTAGATGGCTGAAGAAATAAAACATTCAGACTGTTTTGTTTCTTGCTTTCTTCTTTGAATTAGTCAAAGTATATTCCTCAATCCCTCTCATCCGATCTCTCGCTCTCTCTCTTTCTCTATCACACACACACAGATACACACACACACACACACACACACACACACTCTCTCTCTCTCTCTCTCTCTCTCGCGCGCGCGCTCTTTTCATATTCTTTTCATTTGTTGTTGTATTGGATGTGCGTATGGTGTAATGGATAGCGGCTCCGAGATCCGAGTTCGAATTCCAGTCGGATTAGTTACGTTTACTTATATCTAAATACCTAAATGCGAAGGGTACGATTCCATCTCTTCCCCTAACTATGGGCCAAATTGCAGAATTTGTATCTAGAAAAATCATAATTCTTAAAAAATTCTTAATGCAATATTATTCTTAAAATCCCAAATATTTCGGCTTTAAATAACCCACAAAAGGTTGATAAACCATCAAAAACAAATCAAGCAATCAATCAATAAACATATGTTTATTAGATTTATCCGCAGTTTGCGCAAAAATATAAGTAACCAAATCTTCGTTTGTAAAGATGTTATATGAGACTCATATTCCAAAATAAACTTTAAAATTATATTTCTCAATTAGAATAAGCGGAATTGTTTTTAAAATTCAGTAAGGAAAATTAATATTTTATTTTATTTTTTTTCAAAATGGATATATATTTAAAAGTTAGTATTTTATTATTTTTATTTTAGTTTTTAACTTTTATTTTCATTTTTAATTAACTTTTTAATTGTTATTTTTAATGCTAATTACGGTCTATTTTTAATATATTACTATTAAAAATATATATTTATCTTTTAATAAGAACAAGTAATCTTCCTTTGATTATATAAAAAAATTAAAATATGAATATTCCACATTCAAATATATACATTTTTAATTTTCTAATTTTATTTTTTACATACATACATGTCCCACTTATTTTAATTACCGAATATAATTTTAAAATTCTAAAATTAAAACAAAACTGTAATCCCAGCATAATATATAACAATGCCAACATTGTGATAACCAGATAGATTATAATTTCAAATTATGTAACGGTGGTATTTACTTGACTCCTACGAGGTCAAGATGTGACACAAGGTCGTTTTTCGTGGGATTACTTGACTCCCACGGGGTCAAGACATGACACAAGGTCGTTTTTCGTGGGAAAACCCAAGCGTTTCCGCATAGGGTCACTGGTCAAAGATTGGTCATAACATGTCCAAGCTGGTCAAGGCTTAGTCAATGTTTTGGTCATAACATGTCCAAGCTGGTCAAAGCTTAGTCACGTTCTGGTCTTGGCTTGTCCTGATATGGTCCAAACTAGACTTTGCCATGGTCGCAACCCAGCCCGAAGGCTGCTTTATGTAACGGTCACTTCGTACTGAGCACCTGAAGATTGCATCGCGCATGAAGCTCCGAAACATGCTAACGGTGAGAGATAATATAGATATTTATTTATATATATATTGCTCATATTTTGGCAGCATGTTTTCTTTGAAACATGTTTCATTGAATAATTTAGATAAGTTTTGTCTACTTATTTTCAATTGGATCCTTTCATATTCAGAAGAACAAAGCAATTTTGTCTTTGAAAGTGATGAACACTACAATATTTGTGTGGAAATAAACAACACCCTGATGATGATATTGTGCTATGTCGAAAGTACTCAATAAAATACTATATGTATCAACACGGTAATTTTCTCTCTTTCTTTAATAATGACACTAAAAAACTTGTCCATAAATATGAAAGGATCCAATTGAAAATAAGTAGACAGAGCTTGTCTAAATTATTCAAAATACATCAACTGAAAAACAATTCCAAAATAATTCTGTCCTTAAATTTACATACGAACTTAATAATAGCAATGAGACTCCTTTTCTAGATATATTGATAAACACTAATAACAATAAATTCACTATCTCCTCATGTAAAAAAAAACTACCAGCATAAATTTGTGCACTCTTAACTATAAAAGTGAATGTCCAAATTACTATAAAATAGCAATTATAAAAAACTTAATAAACCGCGCAAAAATTAATTCATCCAAAAAACAGATTTTCTACGGTGAACTAAAAAATATAAAACAAACTCTTATTAACAATAACTTCCCTAATTATATAGTTGAACAAATAAGATGTTCTATTAGAAATTTTAATATAAAGCAAATAGTATATAATACTTTTTCAAATTGACCCCAAACATATTAATCTTTTATATCGCATTCATATACATTCTAATTATAAACAAGAAAATATCGTAAAAACATAATAAATACTAACATTTCCACCACACACTATAGTAAAAAATTAAAATTAGTTATTTACTATACTAAATCTAGTCTATCTAATTTAATCATTCGTAAAGACTCTTCCCCGCCAACTAAGGTGTTAAAACCAAACCATAATAAAATTAATTATGAATACTGCACAAATGTTTTAAAATGTTTACACTATATAGTTTACAATTACGAGTTTTGTACGAATAGTTTTAATACTTATTACTTAAAATGCTCTCGACAACACCAGAACTTAGTTACCTAGCGTGAAGCGTTAATCAAGACATCATAAAACCCCAACTCAGAGTCCTTCAATTCACAAGTAAAAAAAAAAATTAACTTTCACATCAACACAAAAATTTTGTCTTTGAAAATGATGAACACTACAATATTTGCGTCGAAATAAACAACACTCTGATGATGATACTCTGCTATGTCGAACGTACTCGTCTAAAATAATATGTATCAACATAGTAATTTTCTTTCTTCCTTTAATAATCACACCAAAATGCATGTCCGTGAATATGAAAATATGAAAGGATCCAACTGAACATAAGTAGACAAAGCTTATCTAAATTATTCAATGAAACATATATATATATATATATTAGAGTGTGCAGCTTATATTTTATATCATAAAGAAACACTTTATACAAAGAACTGAATATCAATGTCAATGTGATTAATGGCGCGATTATTTAATAATAATAGCATAATTAAAAAAAAAAAAACTTTCGGTCAACACATATTTCGTGTTAGTGTTTGCCTATGTATGGGAAAATTGCTCCATGAATTTTAAATTGTTGAAAGTACTTGACATGTGTCTTGATAGTAAGTTAATATGTCATTAAATTATGTTAGCAAAGTGATTTCGTGATTAATCACATTAACATTGCTATTTAATTCTTTGTATAAATTGTTTCTTTATGATCTATCTATCTATCTATCTATCTATCTATCTATCTATATATATATATATATATATATATATATATACACTACCCAGTAATGTTAAAAGTTTAAGGGAATATCCTAAGCTAAGCACGCTAAGATTTTATTGAATTTCAGATTCACCTACGAAAACGTTTGTTGAGAAAATGTTAGAAAATCTTATTATGAAACGCAGATTTTGTGTGTGTGTGTGTGTGTGTACATTTATATATTGGATCGGATTTCCTACATTTTTCAACCGATTTCAAAAAACTTCACAGGACTGCGTAAAATTACCTTGCGGTGGTTCTGACAGGGCCCAAAATTGGAACACGTTTATACACACACATACACACACAAAAAATCGAATTTTTTTACAAATTACTGGCGTCATTGAATTGCAGTGAGTTTTTCTATTTATGATAAGTAAATACAGTTTTTTTTTAATTTCATAACAATATCATTTGACCGCTACAAATTAATACAGAATTATTATAATTTTTAAAAAATGAAAACAATTCTTGTAAATGTCATTATTTATCAATTTTTTGTTTTCTTCAGACAATGCAGTCTACAATATATTTTATTCATAAAAACAAAAAAACTTTCTAATTGAAAAATGTCTAAGTTTTATTGCATTTTTTTTCATTTTACGATTCAGTTCAGATTTTATATAATTTGGTTCCCCCAAAATTTTATGATTTAAATTTTCAGATAACAAATATAAACATTAAGCTATACAAAAAAAAAAAAAAAATCACGAAATTTCATAAAATGAAACGATTGGCATGGGGTAACAGAAGTAAAAAAATAATATTTTTTACAAAGCATTTCTAAAAAAGAAACATTTAAAAAATAATTTAATTAATTTCTGAATGAGTCATAAAATTCGATTATTAAAAGAATTTCCAAATCAGTGGTCATGCATTGATGAAAAAAAAAAATTAACCAAAATTTCAACAGTTCTAAAAAAGATAAAAAAAAATAAATCTTTTGATCTTTCCTTTTAATCATGACACAAATATTTTGACGATAAAATTTCGTTTTTATTATGTTTTGGGCAATTGTTTCTTATTGTCTATACTCATCTTACGCAATTTTATCTCAGAATGAGAGATAAAAAGAGCGATAATGAATAGAATCTGTGCGTTGACCTTTCAATGTGACTGTCAATTAGAAATGACTCAATATTTCTCCACCACCCACATCAGTCATTTAATAATGGGTGGCGATTGAGTCATGTGTATCAAGATGAGATAATCGATGGGAATTTTGAGTTATTCTTTTTTCTTTGCCTGATTTATTTTGGTTGTAAAGATAACATTTCGACCGATAATCTGAACCGGAAGCCGACCAAAACTATCGACACACTAAAAATGAACAAAATTTAATAGGTAGCTCACTTAAGTCAAAATATTTATTACAATGTTTTTATATATACTGTGGTATAACACAAACACTTGTGTGTGTGTGTTTGAGTACCTGCTTCCAGTATTATTTCTGAGTCACTCTGGTTTCTCTCTCTCTCTCTCTCTCTCTCTGATATATATATATATATATATATATATATATATATATATATATATATATATTGTGTGTGTATTTAGGCAGCATCTTTTCATTCATACACGTTTCATTAAATAATATAGACAAGTGTTGTCTATTTATTTTATGTAAATTTTTTTCGTAACATCTGATAAGTTTAATAACATTATCGTTGAACGAAGAAAGAAAATTCACAATAGTGATCCGTATTTTTTAAATACAATCTAAGCTTTCGGCTTACTTAAGCCATTATCAAAGATGTAAATTACAACATATTAAGCAATATACGGTCAAGATAGTCTGTCATTGTTTACATAGATGATTTCTAAGCAACGATAAACACGCGAATATAAGACGCTAGAAGCGAAAATCGCACCGCATCTCATGACGTCACACATGACCACACGAGAATGAATTGTAGAAGTAGGAAATATGGAATATATATATAGTCGACTCTCCCGTCGAATTCGACGTATGAGGGTCAAGCAGATCAGTTCCTAGGAAACCGACAGCCCGACACTGGCAAATGAGATTTGATTATAGTGGTGAAGGTTTCGTGCAGGACCATTCATACTTTTTGAAGGGCCGAATACAGAGACCTGGTGCACTACGTGCCACAAGGTCCCCAAACGACCCTCCGCAGGTTTTGAATTCAGAATTGAGGAGACACGGTGGAGTAATGGATAGCGGCTTGGATTGAGGAATTGCAGAGCCGAGTTAGAATTCCAGTCGAATCCATTACATTCACTTACGTGCACATTGGGAAAGGTGTGAATCCTCTTCTTCTCCCCCCAGCTATGAGCAAATAGCAGGACAGACCGGGTTCTATAGCCTTGGATGGCAACTGATCTAGGACAAGGACAACTCTGATATATATATATATATATATATATATATATATATATATGTATTTATAGAATTATTTTTAAAACAATTCTGACATTGTAAAAAAATTTGTTTTTCTAAGATTTAAATAAATGTTCGATCCATACATGAATAACTTTAAATCACTAAGAAAGGCACCGAAAAATGGATATAAAATGGTAGCCATGTAACTCAAATTTCGTATTTATACACAACCTAATTAAAGTCGGAGGACGAATATTTTCTGTGAAAATTTCTCGGACATTCAGGCTGGTAAATGTTGTTTAATACTGTTTATTATTAACAGAGCATTTACTTAAATATTTGTATCTATAAAAAGAATGTTTAAACATAAAAATGTCTTAAAATATATATATATATATATATATATATATATATATATGTTTGCTGAGATATCTGTGCGCTTTTAACACATGTCCACTCCAGTCCATGGGTACCAATAAAACCTACCGCACATGCACGTTGTGATTACTGCCACACTAATGAGGCTCTAATGTACAGCGAATGTTCTGCGCCCCCAAACTGGACCCCAACTGCCTTGTGGGCTAAGGTTCTTGAAACAAACGCTCAGGGTGAGGTAACCCAGGCAGAAACCTCCAGAGGAGCTTAGGCCCCGTTAACTGTCGCACGCATGACCCAAAGATGTGCGGATTATGCTCTGGTGACCAGTAACCTAAGTCCCAGTCATAGGTAAATGACATTAGGGGATAGAAAGGACTCCGGTAAGCAGTGGTGAAGGTGACCATTTCCCGCATCCTGTTGGTTTGTAGTTTTAATTGTTGCCGGCTATCTTGCTTTTGCTTGTTGCTGGATCTCAGCCTTTTCAGGGTAAAGGACTTCGCTGTCGTACAAAGCTAGTCTCTTTATTAACCATCAATGTACAGATACTCCTTCAGACAATGACATCTGTCTGTTCCCAGAAGTACTGCAGTGATGGAAAAGTGGCGTGTTGTAGGCTTAAAAGTCTGGAATCCCGTAGTTACTGATCAGAAACGTAGGCAACATAAAGGTTTATCCTAACATCGTTCCTCATAGCAATTGTGTATTCGGTGGAGACTTTTGTGACTGAGCAGCCTCTTTAGGATAGGACTACTTACTCAATGGATTTGAGAGGAGACAAGAAAATGCGCTCCAAACAAAGCTGCCTTGATCTGTGTTATACCGGAACATACCTATTCTATTGTTAATAGACTCTCCCACAGATAATAAGTAGTAGTAGCAGTCGCCAGGGGGCTCAGTGGAGTTGGTTGAGTCAGTCGATGTCGGACCTTTAAGTATCAACCACCACAACTAGATTGTTGCGTCATTAACTATTATTTCAAGAACCTAACGTTTTGTACGTCGAACCTTTTTTTTAGGACCGACTTAGTGAAATACGAGCCTCCACTGTGAAAACTACTCTACAACAATCTGCTAGTTAACTCCTGCGGCTAACAGCTTTCAATGTCAGCAGGAAGAAGAGACAAGCTCTGTTGCTGGAATGTGAGATCATTTCTTGACAATGGGAAAAGACTTGAATGCAAGACTGCAATTCTAGCCATGGAATTGCAGAGGTACAATATAAACAACTTGTTGAGCATGATGGAGGCTACACTATCTTCTGGTCTGGTAAATCTGAAAAGGAGAGACGTGAGGCTGGTGTGGGCTTTGACGTTAACAATTCCTTGGTTGGCGTTAATGACATATCATGACACTGAGAATTCCTCTTGCAGGTGGTCGGTAGATGACGGTTTTATCTGTCTATGCACCCAGTCTTGTTACATCCTTCTACCATACCCTCAGGTCCATTGTTACCAGTATAGCAAGTGCTGAGATCATTGGTGATTTGAATGAACGGTTCAGCTCAGATGCTGAAACCTGGTCTCCTCTATGTCCTTATGGTATCGACAGAATCACTTCGAATAGTCTATTGCTCTGTACTGAATTAAATTTAGTTATCATCAACACATTCTCCCACAAGTAGAACAAGGCAATTTGGTTCCATCCTAAGTCTAAGCATGGTCATGTACTTGATTACATAATCTGTAGATGTGGTGATCTAAGAAAGTTCTTCAAATTCAGAGTGATGCGTGGTGCCAACTGTGACACTGATCACTTGATGGTCAGGGTTAAGCTCAAAGTTTCTATTCGCCGGAAAAGTTGTTTCAATGGAGTCAAAGTTCCTAAGCGGATTGATGTCTCCAAGTTGAAAGATCCAATCGTCTGAAACTCCCTTAAATCTGCCTTTGACCAGGTGAATTTTTCAGATTGGGATAGAGTAAGAGATATCTATGAAAAAGGTGTCGAGATTCTTGGATTGAGAGTTTCCATGCATCGAGATTGGTTTTCTGACAACTCCAATGAAATCAACTTTCTCATTGGCAAAAAGAGGAAGGCTCATTTGAAACTCATCAACTCTTCGTCTGCCAACAGGTCAGCTTTTGATGCTCACTTCTACTCTGTGAAAAGTAACGTTCAATGTCGCGTGCGCCAAATCAATAACAAATGGTGGTCTGATCTATCGAAGAATACAGACAGCTTATGATAAGAAAGACGTCAAGGCGTTTTATGGCCTGCTTCGTCAGGCATATGATCCAAAATCGTCCCCAAGTACACCACTCCTGGCAAAGGACGGAAGCACCTTACTGAAGACTTCAAATGAAATTATGGGCCGTTGGTATGGACATTTTCACAATCCTTCCAATGTGGATGTTGCTGCAACAGATATTCTCCCTCAGCGTGGCCTTCAACTTGAACTTGACATGGAACCAACTCTTGAAGAAACAATTGCTTGCATAAAGCAGATCAATTCAAACAAAGCTCCTGGACTAGATGGCATTCCTGTTGAGCTATTGAAACACAACGGTATGAATATCCATTGTGCGGTTCACTCTTTAATGATATCTGTATGGAGGGGTGACCCAGTTGTTCAAGACTGGACAGATACCATTCTGATTATGTGGAAAGGGGAAGAAGTCAGACTGTGGTAATTTCCGTGGTATTTCCCTGCTAGAAGCAATTCGAAAAGTGTTTGAGAGACTCTTGTTAAACAGATCGGAGAATCATATTTGTCCTGATGTCCTTCCTGAGTCCCAAGCTGGTTTTAGAGGTGGAACAGGGACTGTAGACATAACATTCTCTGCTAAATTGCTTGTAGAAGATTGTATTGAACAGCGTGTGCCGCTTTGTCAGGATTTTGTTGACCTAACTAAAGCTTTTGACACAGCGAATAGTGAGGCTCTCTGGAAGGTGCTTGGAAAATGTTGCTGTACACCTGATTTTATTGAAAAGTTCAAGCAACTGCATTGCTGTATGAAAGGTTGTGTCAATTTCAATAGTCAGCTCCCATCGATAATGGAATAAATCAGGGTAATATACCTGCACCAATATGGTTCTCACTTTACGTGACGGCTGTACTCTGATATGCCTTCCATGACTGCGATACAGGTGTCTATATCAGGTTCCGAACAACTGGAAAAGTTTTCAAGATTGCAGGCCAGGCCAGAAAAAGATTTCAAGATTGCAGGCCAGGCCAGAAAAAGTTTTCAAGATTTCCAGGTCAGACCAGAAAAAGTTTTCAAGATTCCAGGCCAGGCCAGAAAAAGTTTTCAAGATTTCCAGGCCAGGCCAGAAAAAGCTTTCAAGATTCCAGGCCAGAACCATTGTTAATGACGGCTTCTATATACCAACGATGCCGACTTAACTGCACACTTTCCGGGGGAAATGCAGTCAGTTACGGACCTCTTTACTAATGCTTGTAGCTGCTTTGGACTGACAGTCAGCATTAAGAAAACCAAGGTCATGTACACTCCCGCGTCAGGCGATCTTTACGTGGAACCTGATATCTTTGTTTATGGGAAACGTCTTGAAGTCGTCAAAGAGTTTCTCTTCCTTAGTAGTAGAGTATCAAATGATAGCACCCTTGATGCGGAAATCAAACCGAAAATAAGCAAGGCGTCTGGGTCCTTTGTTAAGCTAGAAGATAGAGTCTGGTCGGATGGTGATGTAACTTTGGCAGATAAAGTTTCTGTGTACCGAACATGTGTCTTGTCAACCTTACTCTGTGCCTCTGAAACCTGCACCTTGTATAAATCTTATATAAAACACCTTGAAAGATTCCATCAGCACTGTATCAGGCATATTCTTGGTCTAAAGTGGGACAGTCGTGTTCCAGATACAAGTGTCTTGACCACAGCCAAAACAGTCAGAATTGCTGCAATTGTGATTAGGAACTAAATGTGTTGGGCTGGTCATCTTGTGCGGCTCCAGAGACTAATGCAGAAAACGCTAACCTCTGCCGGCCAATTGTTGAGATGTGTGGATCTGTGAGATGTGTGACTGAATCCTGCTGTCAAGGGCGAGACTGGTTAATCACATGAAATCGTATGAAGGCAATCCAACTATGATTATTGTCCCTCCCATGTGGCGCCTTTCCTACCAGGATGGAAACCTTTCATGCTCCCACTGCTCTAGAGTATGCCGATCATCTGGTGGTCTCAAATGTCACATGAAAGTTCACAGTGAAACCGACACATTGTTTGTTGTCTCAACCAAGGCCATTGCTCATGAGTGCCAAATCTGTTACAAGATATGCAAGTCGCTGGCCGGAATGAAAAGTCATCAAAGGGTTCATGGACGGTCAATCAATGGAGGAGTGACAATCCTCTGACAAGACGTCACAATCAGCACACACAGACAGACAGACACACACACACACACACACACACACACACACACACACGTGTGCGTGTGCGTGTCCCTGTCCCCTGTGTGTTGAGAACGAAAATCGTATCAGCCAAAGAAAAATGTCTCTGTACTGTTTGTGTGTAGGTTATTTTTTAATGTAAGTCTACTTTCTTTTTCTATATCCACCAACGAAAAGGCCATTGTAAAGTCGTAAACAGGAAGAAGAAACTAGAATCATTAACTACCAACCGACAATCGATTCTTGGCATATCGTTTTTTTCAGTATCTTTTTACGCCTGCAAAAAAAAAAAATTGTGATATTTGGTCATTGCTGTTATGATCAGTAAAATATTTGAAAATTTCTTTCTTTTTTTTTTCAAACTCCTTTTAAAAGTTGAAACTGTTAAAAGTCTTACAACCTATACATGTTGGGTCTTAAAATCGCCACCTCATCATGACCCAATATTTACACTCAAATGTTTCCTATAAATATTTCTTTTGAAAAAACAGCGATATCATGACTGCCCGATGTTCAAATCTTGAAAGTTATTTGAAACAACTTCTATAATAATCTCAATGATCCTGCAATAAAAAAAAAACCTTCATAGGTACAATTCATATCTAGAAAATGGTTTCTCTTGACAGAAAACCTATGGGGAATAAAAAGGGTTTTAAGAATCGTGATGAATCCAAACTGAAAATATAATCTTAGTCTGATTATATATCCTATCATATATTTTTATTTCAAGTCGTGAGTATGGAAGTTCTTACATCCACATTTTGTTCTTAAATATGAATTCATTTTCATATTTACGGTTCTTTGTTGTTTTCCAATCATTCTTCCCATACTTCCAAAACCAAATGAAAGTGATTCACTTTTTTGACCCATCATCTAATATCATCGTTTCTTATCTGTTGTATATCAGATCCAAATAAAAAAACAAATTCAACACAAACTTTCTATTGAAGAATACTTCTTTAAGGTAGCCAAAAAGAATATCGAACGATATTAAAAATGAAACAGGCTTAACTGAGAATGTAAAGCGATTCAAATCGGATTTTCAGTCACGAATATGTTTCCCATTCAGTTACTAGTGGAATTCAGTTGATTGGTGATATTCGATTTAATAGAATTTAATCGTTGACATATTGGAAGATTCACTTGCCCACTATTTTTCTGATACACACAAACATATATATATATATATATATATATATATATATATATATATATATATATATATATATATATATATATATATATTGTGTGTGTATTTAGGCAACATTTTTCATTCATACATGTTTCATTAAATAATAGAGACAAGTGTTGTCTATTTATTTTATGTACATTCTTTTATAATGTCTGATAAGCTTAATAACATTATCATTAAACGAAGAAAGAAAAACTCAATATTGATGCATATTTTTTTAATCCAATCTAAGCTTTCGGCTTACATAAGCCATTATCAAAGATGTCAATTACAATTCTTAATTTTCTTTCTTATTTAATGAAACATGTATGAATATATATATATGTGTGTTTGTGTGTGTGTGTGTGAGAGAGAGAGAGAGAGAGAGAGAGAGAGAGAGAGAGAGAGGGGGGAATAAAGACAAAAGGAAAAATTTTCTTAGTCGACGCGTTTCGTCCTCTAGTGGACTTTATCAAGAGAAATGTTAGGATTTTATTTTTCAACAAGTATTTACAAACAAAACCGAAAATGGCGTTAATTTTTCAAAACTTTTAAATTAATTAACGCCTCTAAATATATTTCTCTTCCCTCCCACTTTCTCGTTTTTGTTTTGTTTTGTTTTGTTTTTTTAGATCGATGTTGTCATTAGTTGATCTTATTTCTGACTAATGCATTTATAAATTGTTATAAGATTCTTTATGTATCTATGAACAAATAAAGAATCTTATACCTAACAATTTATCAAATACATACATCGTCATACATAGAAACAAGTTCAATCACAACTTCGATCTAAAGAATATAACACAGTTATTAAAAGAGGAAGTAACTTACTGAGATAGGAAATCTTTGAGAGTGCCAACATCGAATCTTACCAAAAATATAAATCTGCGCGCTGTTTTTTTTTTTTTTTTTCAAGTCTCTTTCTTTCCCAAGCCAAGATCATTCAGTCAGTTAATTGCCATACGTGTCTTTCGATGCATGACTGACAATGCTGATTTTTCTCGCAGTAGGTTGTCATTTCTTTCTGCGGTAGATTGGTTGCCACCCAATGCTAAAGAACCCAGTCTGTCCTGCTATTCAACTCATGGCTGGGGAGGGGGAGAGATGGATTCATACCTTTCCCAAGGGTATTAGTGCGTAAGTGGAATTCGAACTATGCTCTCCGAGTTCTGACTCCGAGCCGATATCCAACATGACCATAAAATGTTAAAAAAAAAAAGGAAACGTTTAAATTCTAAACTTTCTGTTATTTAAAATAAATACATAAATTAATTTCTCAAACAAAATAAAAAATAATAATCGTATTGTAAAATTAACAATAATAACAATATTTAATCACTTTCAATAGACATTAAATTACATCACTTATCATCTTCCATAGTTTACCTTGACTCCCATTTAACCTGAAATATATTTATGAGCGTTCTTAAATTTAAAAATTTCGACATTTTTACTTCTGTCTGTAGATACTTGTTGCAAAATGAAATCCTTAGATTTCCCTTAATAAAGTTCATCAGAGGACGAAACGCGTCGGTTAAGTTTTCCTTTTGTCGTTATTCATATTGTCTTTTGTTTTTAATAATTTTAGTTATATTTGAAATGTTATTTTCTTTTTTTAATGGACACACACGCAATTGTATTTAATATACATGCAAAGAATGAAGATTAAATTTTATATTATTTTGAATACATATGAGAAATTACACACAAACTCACATATACATGCAGAAACCTGTAAACATACATATAAACAAATAAGTGCATAACGAAAGAAAAAAATTATTCAGGGGCAATAAATCAAATAACAAGTATAAGAGTTATTTCCCTTGCGACTTATTTTTTTATTTCTTGAATTTATGATTCAGAATTGTTATTGTTTTTTAAATTTGGTCATATATTTTTTCTAGTTTAGTAAATTTAATTTCAGTACGGAATTTAGAATATGAAACAGGAACAATTTTAGATAGAACTTTGTTAAGATAATCGGAAACTTTCATCCATAAATGATTTGTTAAATTCAAACAGTCATTAAAATTAGAAGAAAAATAACTCTAAATTAATTCTTATCATGATAGTCTCCCTTGAAAAAGAATTCTTCTGTTGAAAAATGTTTAAGGATTCTGGTAGAACGCTTTCTTAAACGATAAATAATTAAATAATTTTAAATAATTTTTAAATTTAAGAACGCTCATAAAAGATTTTAGATTTCCTCGTTAGAAAAAGCAAAAAGAAATTCAAATTCGACATGACATAATCCTTACAATAGAATATCAAAGAGCAAAAACGCATTTCAGTATTTGTGTATTCCATACCATCGCTAATCATAATGAAAACTGATTTTCAAAGAAGGAAAACATTTTAAAATCGGACACACATACACATGCACATATAATAGAGTTTATTTTCGAAGTTCTCAGAAACTGAAGTATAATATTATTGTAGTTACTTTTTATCTTTTTTTTCGAATTTAACAGATTATTTCCTTCTGTTCCAGAATAGACTTTGTCATTTTCTATTTTTATTTGCTACTTTCTAAACAAAAAGGGACAAGGTTTATTCTGGATTTGATAACAAAATGGTTGTGTTTCTCATTCATTATATGAAACGAGACAGCTGATAGCGACCGGAAAATAAGATTAGGTTTGAAACTTAAAGAGATTCATTTAATTTTAAATTGCAAAATCTGTCATCAGAATATCAGAAAATCAAAGTTTGCATATCAAAACAATAACTGAAATTTCTTCTTCTTTTATATGCTGTGTCCCTTTAGGATGTAGGCGATCATGGCTCTCTACTATATCCTATTGTAAATATTTGTAATGTTTGTCTTTTTATTATCAAACCCAATCCCTTTTCTACTATCCATTTAGACAAGTTTTTGTCCTTCTTCCCGACTATCTGTCCCTGTGAGTGTCAAGTTCTCCAAGCCCTCTTTCATCATTATGTGTCCTTGAAATTTCATCTGTCTCTTTCTGATTCTAAGTGCAAATGTCCTTTTGGTTTTCCTTTTTTCTCGTTAAAAATACAAATAAAATTAAAACCTTAGATTTAGTCGTCGATTTTTTTTTTAAATTTGTATTTTTTCAGCTATTTTTACGTGTTTATGGGGAGATATAATCACGTGTCTGCCAGTCGATATGTCTAATGAATCTGAAAAAGAGTTTCCTTCATATAAGAAATCATAGAAAATGTTCAAACATTTATTAAGGCCTCAAAACTGAAAGTAGCCATTAAATCATTAAAATGTAGTCCTTTCAGTTCTCCGACCATCAGCAACTACCATATTCTACCTTAATTAGCCGCTGTACCAATCCCAAGATATTTTTGTTGGTTGTTACTCTCT
Source organism: Acanthosepion pharaonis (assembly GCA_903632075.3). Lineage (NCBI taxonomy): Eukaryota > Metazoa > Mollusca > Cephalopoda > Sepiida > Sepiidae > Acanthosepion > Acanthosepion pharaonis. Next base: position 2,755,219 of record CAHIKZ030005331.1, on the reverse strand, counting down.
TTCGGGTTGCGTGATCGATTGGTTAGAATGTTAGCATTGTGAATCTCACCATGTTCCACTTTATAATATCAGCCTGGGGAAATTATTTCAACGAACGGCGCCGTTGAGAAGGGCCTGAAAAAAATCATAGCACTTGTTGACCCAAACTTTGTGAGTGAAACTGGATTGATGGAAGTATTCAATAGCTACGATAACGCGAATTCATAAGTCATCGTGACCTAGGGGTTTAACGCAGTGGCCATGTTCAAACTGTTGATCACGTCAAATTATACAAAGGTTTACTAATGTACCTGAGCAGGCGTCCAAAATCGGATAACCAAGGTCCTTGGTCTAATTGCATAGTTTTTGAATTAATAAATTTACTGGTAATAACATCTGATTTATGGAGATTTATTTTCAACGACTTTCCGTTTATATTTGTTCGATTGCAAAAACATCGAAACAGACAGAGGAAAATACTGTAACGAGCTTTTGGGAATGGATGGCAAAACAGGAACTGGAAGGAATGGTGAAAAGACAAATCTAAAATGCAACAGAATAATAACAAGTTGTGAGGTGTTATGATCGCCCACAGATTGAACGGTGGCACGCCAGATAGAAAAAGAAAATCTTGCATATGCCTATATAAATATACACAGTGCTTTACAGCTAATAACACACACACTCACACACACACACACACACACATATATATATATATATATATATATATAAATTAATTGATTTAAAAAAAATATGGTTTTATATATATATTCTAACCATGTTTCAAAAATAGAATTAAAAGCCCTGAATTTAATTTTGCAATTAAATTAAAAAGCATTAGTTCCATTTCATCCTCAAGCGAATTTTGATTGCAAAATTAAATTCGGGGCTTTTAGCTTCTATTTTTGAAACATGGTTAGAACTGTGTAGCGAAAAAAAAACATATTTTAAATCAATTAATTTATAATATATATATATATATATATATATATATATATATATATATAGAGAGAGAGAGAGAGAGAGAGAGAGAGAGAGAGAGAAAGATTCACTAAGAATTAGTATACATAATGAAAAACAGCCCCAAACTTGATAAAAACAAATATTTAACCTCGAACTTTTTTATATTCTTATAAAAAGGAAAGACCAAAGGATTTTTTGATTGTTAAATTATATTTTAAATAATTTTTAGAAACATTAAAATCTTGTTAATTTTTTTTCTTGCGTCTGCGGGAGACCATAAATTCGTACAGGAAATTTTTGGCCTCTTTTGACGATGAAAAACATTGATTTGGAAATTTTTTGCAAAAATCAAATAATTGTTGGATTTTAATGAAACTTTCAGGACATTCACAAATCGATTAAATTATTTTTTTAAATGTCTCTTTCTTTTAGAAAATCTTTGTAAAATATTTTTACCTCTGTTAGCATTCCCTCATTTAATTTTAAGAAATTTCGAGAAATTTTTGTAGGGCTTAATGTTTATATTCTTTATATGCACACGTCCTTTTAGAATTTATATCATCAATTTTTTTTGTAAAACAGGACCCCCAGTTACAGAAAACTGAATAAAAAATCAATAAAAATAAGACATTATTTAATCAGAAAATCGTTTAATTGCTTTTATGAATAAAAAGTATATTTAATTTATTTATTTATGTTTTAAGATAAAATTTTTCGATGAATAATGAATTTTTACAAGATTCGTTTTCATTTTATAAAAATTTTAATTGGAATAATTTATAAAGTTTTAAATCTTTTAAGACTCTGTATAATTTGTAGCGGTTAGGTGATATTGTTATTAAGTAAAATCTAAATTTACTAATCATAATTTGAAAATCTTACTACAATTCAGAAAAGTAAATTCTCAATTTTTAGATTACTGGATAGTTAAAAATATATATATATAAAGGATATATATCACAGATATCACCTCTCCCGCTTGGCACAGAGAGATTTCTAAACATATGTCTATGGAGATCGTTATCAACACCTCATAAAACACCTACTCGGTGATAAAAATATTTGAAATTATAAAGGTAAGTAATAGTTGTATCAAATCAGATTAACTAAATTTTAAATCAGCTAATTTTCCTCAAATAAGGTTTCAAGAAAGTATATTTTATTTTTGAAAGATTTTTTTAATAAAGATAATTACATCTGTCTATATCTCTGAGATGAGGTATTGTAACTATTTACACTTTTTACATTGTTCGGATTGTTGTCCTCATCTTTATTGTCATATTCACGATGTTTCGACTGTTGTACGCTCCGGCCTACTTCAGGATCTGTCTATATTTCTGAGGTGTAACTTATTGTAACTATTTACACTATTTATATTGTTCAGATTGTTGTCCTCATCTTTATTGTCATATTCACGACGTTTCGGCCGTTGTACGCTCCGGTCTGCTTCAGGATTTCTTTATATTTCTTAGATGAGGTATTGTGACTATTACACTATTTACATTGTTCGGACTGTTGTCCTCATTTTATGGTCATATTCACAACGTTTCGACCGTTGTACACTCCAGCCTACTTTAGGATCTGTTTATATTTATGAGATGAGGTATTGTAACTATTTACACTAATTCCATTGTTCGGACTGTTGTCCTCATCTGGCATGTTGGCATATTCACGACGTTTCGGCCATTGTACGCTGTGGGTTTTTTTTTTCAGTACCTTTCTACATTTCTGAGATGATGTATTGCAACTTAAATAGTTTACATTGTCCTGCCTTTTTTAGACGATATACGTAGGAATTTCGAACCAAATTATTTATTCAATCCACGGGGGGGGTAGCTTGTTGGAATAAAAGATAAAGAACATCACCGAAAAAACGAAAACTTAAAGAATCAGCGAGCCTGTTAAGCCACAAAAAACTCCTTAGTTGGCCAAGCATAGACAGGAATATATATATATATATATATATATTTTTTTTTTAATTAATTAATTATTTATAAAAAAAATTATAACATATATTAAGAAATGGACAAAGTCCGAAAGACATTTTTATGTTTAACGTTCTTTTTATAGATACAAGTAAATGCTCTGTTTATAATAAACAGTATTAAATAACATTTACCGGCCTGAATATCCGATAAATTTTCATAGAAAACATTCGTCCTTTGACAGGATTCGAACCTGCATCCTATACGGAACCGTCATTTACGCTGACGTGCCTTGACCGCTAGGTCACAGAGGGTCGTTCGGTTGGTAAGGTCGAATTTACTGCTTATAAACTTTAATCTTCCATGAATCTCGTACATTCATAACTGCTCATGGCGTATTAAATGTAAACAAATGACGTCATATATTAAGAAATGGACAAGGTCCGACAATTTATTTATTAAAGACATTTTTATATTTAACGTTCTTTTTATAGATACAAGTATTTAAGTAAATGCTCTGTTTATAATAAATAGTATTAAATATTATATATATATATATAATACATACACACCTATATATATATATATATATATATATATATATATATATATATATAACCCGGATATAAGAGACCCGGATATAAGAGAAACCCGGATATAAGAGAAATTTTATCTGGTCCCAAATTAGAGCCTGTGTTAATGTATAAAAAATAGATCAAACCGGATATAGAAAACCCGGATATAAGAGACTTCTTCTCCGGTCCCGACAACTCTCTTATATCCACATACACTATATATATATAAAATACATACCCCTCACACACACACACACATATATATATATATATATATATATATATATATATATATATATATATATATATATATATATATATATAATACTATTCTTAGACAGATTTATGAAGACATAAAACTGTTTTTTAAAGAAATTTACACCGATCTCCACAAAAAAAAGGTCGACATCCAATGGCAGACACGCGCCTGCACACGCAAATACTCACAAACTGACTGACGCTTTGGGTGGTCGTCACATTTTTCTATTGGTTTTTTTGACCTTCCACCCATCAACCCCCACCGGCAACAACCCCTCTGTCATTTCACAATAATTACTGATTAAGTTTCAAGCATTTCCTTCAACGTAACGTGCCACAACATATATCCGCGTTTAACTCTCAAATTATAGGACCTTAACGAATAACCCAAATGACAATACATCGAGTTACAACCTCCTGTCGCAGATACATAGACAGACAGACAGATAAATAGACAGATAAATAGACAGAGATTGCTTTTCAGGTAACAGAATTTTGACAAAAAGTATTGGAAGGAAAAACGTTTTATTTTTTCACTAATTTTTTATATTATGTGTGTGTGTGTGTGTGTTTACACTATTTCTATCTTTCGGATTGTTGTCTTCATCTTTATTGCCATATTCACTATGTTTCGGCCGTTGTACGCACCTACCTTCTTCAGGTAATATATGTTGGAATTTTGAGCCGAAACCCTTTACGTAGTCCGCGAACCGAACCCCTTGGATAAAAGCATTGTTTGAGTAATCCATAAAGGGATTTGACTCTAAGAGTTATGAGTTCAATACCGGACCACAGCAGAGGGAACACAAGACTTAGAGAGTTGAGTTACTACAGAGAATTAACTGAAACTGAGATCTGCCAAAATGGTATGACACGTGAAACGAGAACAATTCCCACCCTCCCCGTAGACTAAACAAAAGGTTTGGTTCGAAATTCCAATATATATATCACCAGAAAAAGGTTAGATCGTACAACGGCCGAAACGTCGTGAATATGGCAATAAAGAATATCTAAATAGTTGTAAATAGTGTTATATATATATATATATATATATATATATATATATATATATATATATATATATATATATATATATATATATATATATAATACTCCACCATTGCCTCAGAGCAGAGTTCGAATCCAGGTTGAATCCATTATATTCACTTACGTGCTAATACCTTTCTCCCTCCAGCTATGTGTAAAATAGCAGAACAGACTGGGTTCTATAGCCTTGGATGGCAACTGGTCTAGGAGAAGGACAACTCCGAATTCAAAACCTGCGGAGGGTTGTTTGGGAACCTTGTGGCACGTAGTGCACCAGGTCTCTGTATTCGGCCCTTCAAAAAGTGTGGAACCTTCACCACTATAATCGAATCTCATGTGCCGGTGTCGGGCTGTCGGTTTCCAGAAATTGATCTGCTTGACCCTCATACGCGACGAGAGAATCGATTATATATATATATATATATATATATATATATATATATATATATATATATGATGGATTCTTCCGTCTATTTCGACGTATGAGTATCTGACAGCCCTCATTCAATGGTGTCGTATGTGATACTCCGCTCTCGCTAGTGACCTTCATACAAGTTGACATATTGTACAACAGCGAAGATCTCGGGACAGCCACGGGAATATTTGCTGACGCTTTCCACTGTTGCCTTCCGTCCCTTTGTCGGTCAATACGAGACTGATTGCGAAATTCTTGATACCACTTTGGCACAAATATCTCAAGTTATTTCTATCCAGGGTAACTCGCTCGCTCGAAGTTACTATCAGGTACATTGACAGCTGAAAAGTCCCCATATATATTCCTATATACGTACTAATATTCGGAAAACTCCGAAATGTTTCCGGGTCTATTTAACCTTGGACATACTTATTGTCCAAAGTCAAATAGATTTGGTAACCTTCTGGAATTTTCGAAGTAAACATTTTATTGCACCAACGAGAGTAGATTGGCCTTGTTCTGCTGTTCATATCTCGGGTTATCACGTCTTGTTCTTATTTTGAGCTTTAAGTCTCTACTGCCGGGACTCATGGATTGTATGACGTACCATATCACTAAATACACGAACAGTCTGAGCTGAGTATTAAATATAATGTTCTTTCTTACCTGTTACTGTTACTTCTACTGCTGTCATTCTTGACGACATTCACAGCGGCTTCGCTTTTGTTACTGCTGTGCTGCTGCTGTTGAAACCTTGCTGTCTCTTCTTTATTTATGCTGTATGTGAGTTATTGTTTTTGCTCTTTTCCAAACATTTTTCCATCGATTTTCTTTCGAATCCCATACAATTTGTCGTCTAATCCGATTAGAAATCTCTATTTTCTTACAAACTCTTTTCTGTACTTCTTCATCAAAACTCAGGATTCCTGAAAAGTGGCCGATTACAGTGACAGGCGGAGATTTTGTAGAAGGAGGCTTTGCATCATCCGAAGGGATTTGGGATTATTATTAGTTTCCTTTTCTCTTTCCAAGTAATGGAAATTTTCAGCGTTTTCAGAGGCTGGCGCTACAAAATCACAAGCAAATAACTGTACCAAATAACAGAAATCACATCAGCTGAAGACTACCAACAACGGCAACAACTGAAATGTATAGCACATATGGACACGAAGAGAGAATAAAGATCAAATCAAAATGTTGGCATTTCACACCACTTCAAATAGAAGGTTCGGGAGGAAACCTCCATCAATGCTGGAAAGAGTGATAACAGCTACAGGGCTTGGGAAAAGTGTTTTAAGAGAAAGATATTATAAATTTCAACCGAAAACAGTACTGGCTGCTCGGTCAATAAATGCCAAATATTTCCTTATAGGGAAACTGATAATATTACCATTACCATTAGCATTTAGGAATATTTTCAGCTGTAGAATTACAAAAACCACTAAATTTACAAATTGCTTTGGTAGTTACTGGACAATAAGACCTGAGCTTAAATTACAAAATTCACTTGACTATTAATCATGGAATAAAACGCTTTAGAAATATACCTGCAGTTCATTTAAATGTACAGGATTATATTCTGAGCACGAACCAACAAGCAATCATTTTTTAAAATTTCTTGAAGCAGTGTCTACAGTCGCTCTCTCACAGACACGCCGTCGCCTCTCTCTGTCTTTTTACAAATACTTTCCATGGTAATTGCTTGAGGAACTGCGTTCGCTGGTTCCCAGACTTCATGAATTCAAAAACGCCCTACGAGGCTGGCATCGCTCTCATCCTTCACTGTCGAAACTATTAAATGTGAGTCGTTTCTTCTGCTCCAATAGCTTCATGTCGCACCTCTCATAATGAAACTCCCTTCCCTATTCCTGTTTCCCTGTAGAGCTATAATCTCCATTCATTCAAATGTAATGTCAATCACATCTCCAGTTGCCTTAATCTATCTACTACGCTTCTCCTCATCCTTTCTTCTATCACTCCTATCTGATTTTGCTCCAAATCTTCTGTAACCCCTTGCGTCCTAGTGGCTTCCCGCCTTGCTTGGGGGTGAAACGCTTAAAAAAAGTGTATATACAGCTTGCTAAATGTTTGATGATTAGTAATGACTGATTAGTCAGGGCAACATTTTGTACGCGCAGTATTTGAACGCTTTATTTATATTACAAATCTGTAAAGAATTACTTTTTGTTTTCATTTGACTGCATTATTAATTTGGTTATTGCAGATTTTACCATTACACGAACCGTTTGAGTTACTTTTATGCAAAATCCGATGTCAAGGATGTAAAAAATGATTAGTTTCTATTGCATCTTCAGGTCACATAAATGAACCCGAAATGGTTCAATGGATTTAATCAGAGGGTCAAACGATGAGTGAGTAACAATCACCTGATGTCGTCTACCCGCTTTCAAACAATGGTGTTTTCGTATTATAATCAAGACAATTTTAGTAACAAAAGGCTCTGGGGAACAGTGCGCCTTATATACATATAGCGTGCTTATAGAAGTTAACACTGTATGGGCGCCTCGAGCTGATGCAAAAAAGACAGAAAACACTTCTGGAATTGGCTGGTTATCCAAAAATGCTGCCGAAATACAAAGACAAAGAAAATAAAGAATGTCTCATTCAGATTTCGGTCACGGCATGTTCGAAGCTGACATAAACCCTTGGAAAAAGAAACAGCATTCGTTGCCAATGTTCCCAAAATGTAAGATATTGATCTAGCAGCAGTAGTTAGAAAAACGCGTTTTTTTTTTTTCCTGGTTTTGATCAGTCAAATAGAAAAAGAGAAGGAAATATATTTCACATACTATTTTCTTGTCTAATAAAAATGAGGAGACGAAGTAATAATACTGTGGTTCTATAGAAGAAACTTACACTGAACATATCGTAGAGGAATGGAAAAAAAAGACACATATACTTACAATCAGAAGGAGAATTGAATTTTTAGGGACGCATAATGAGGAAATACGGTTTGGGAAAATACTCACAGGATATATTTTTTTTATTATTTCACTACAAGTAAAGCAATAAAGCCACTAGGACGAAAGGGGTTACTGAATGTTAGAGAATATGAGAAAAACTACTATTAAGGAGAGAGGACAATAAAAGAACAAGAATTAAGAAGACAGAAGATGACGATTGACATTACATTTAAATTTTTGAAGATCAAAGGCAATAAAGCCACTAGGACGCAAGGTAGGGTTACTGAAGGTTAGAGAATATGAGAAAAACTACTATTAAGGAGAGAGGGACAATAAAAGAACAAGAATTACAAGACAGAAGATGACGATTGACGTATATTTAAATTTTGAAGATCAAAGGCACTAAAGCCACTAGGACGCAAGGGTTTACTGAATGTTAAGGGAATATGAAATAAGCTACTATTAAGGAGAGAGGACAGTAAAAGAACAAGAATTAAGAAGACAGAAGATGACGATTGACATTACATTTAAATTTTGAAGATCAAAACAACAAAGCCCGCACTAGGACGTAAGGATTACTGAATGTCAGAGAATATAAGAAAAACTACTATTAAGGAAGAGGACAGTAAAGAAGAAGAATTAAAAGACAGAAGATAACGATTGACATTGCATTTATTATTTTTGAAGATTAAAGGCAATAAAGCCACTAGGACGCAAGGGTTTACTGAATGTTAGGGAATATGAAATAAGCTACTATTAAGGAGAGAGGACAGTAAAAGAAGAAGAATTAAGAAGACAAAAGATAAAATATATTCAAAGCATAGGAAGCAGTAAGAAAAGTGAGAAACCTGCCTAGTAAACTAGTGGATGGCAGAACAGTGACTGGGAGGGATGATGAAAGGACTAATGTACAATACTGAAAGCATTGCTACAAGTAAGGAGACGAATATTAATTTGGATTACGAAAGATAGGAAGTTGTAGAGAACCCTTAAAATCTGACGCTCTGACACCAACACGGAACAAATAATAAGTTACTCGATCATCGAAAGTTGGCTTCGATATCAAAATCAACATTGCGTGGCAATTAGAATTATAAGTGATAAAAGATAATTTGATCATTTTTAAAATTCTAGGTTGTTGTTGAATCAACTACTGCCGTAATTATGCTGAGAATACCATGGACTGAACATGTGAGTAATGAGGAAGTTGTCGGGAAAAAAAGGAAACAGAAAGGATACTTATGCTTAGAATAAGAAGGAGACAACTGATATTTCCCTGACACATCATGAAGAAAGGGGGCTTAGAAAATTTGACACTCACAGGACATATTGAATGAAACAGAGGAAAACAATGTATAAGCTGCCTATCGAGATTGTAGAAATCTTTGGCAGAAAAGGAATTAGGAGACAAAGCAAAAAGACAATTTTTACTCAGGTCAAATTACAAAGGTGAAAAAATTGTGGAGGGTCATAATCGACGGCGCTATGAAAGGTAACGACACGTAGAAAAAGAAAGTTATTTTAATTTACACCAAATTCTGACGAATCTGATATCAATTAGTTTCATTAGTATGAAGTTCGAATTTCATTTTCGTTGTTGGGTGACTTTAATGCTATGAAAAATCGGATAATGCAACTTGGGTTAATGTTATTCGTCCTTATGATACAGGAAACATAAACAGTAACGGTCTGCATTTACTCTTTCTGTAATATATATTTTTTGTTATTATCATTACAATATTTCAGCCATCTTGAAGACATATAACTAACTACCTGGCTGCAACATAGATCAAAGAATTGATAACTAATTGATTATGTCATTAGCCTGAAGTCAGATCAAAAGAGATATTCTCTTGACCGTTTCTTTCCATAACACATGTTGGTTATCTGATTATACTCTGTCATGCGCATAGGTTTCATTTCAATTACAAACGAGACATCGTCAACACAATGATGAAATTCCCAAACCATCAAAAGCAGAAGTTGATAAATGCTGCTAATAGGGAGACTATGTTATCTGAAACTCTTGATTCTAAATGACGTTGAAATATCTGATAATGTTGAAGAATCTTGGAGGAAACTATAGAAAGCAACATAGCCTCATTTGAGCCTCTTTCTATTCCAGTACGTAAGCATCAAGACAGGTTTGATGAAAATAATGTTGATATTTTGCGTTAAAAAAAATAATAAAAACTCTCATAAAATCTAGATTGCTAATAAGATACCATCACCGAAAAGGAATGACTGGAATTTAAATGATTAGAGCAAAAATTGCTGAGAAGAATAAAAAGAGCATGTTGGTTTGAAGAAGAAAGACATATAGCTTTCTAATAGAGTATAGTCCGTAGAAACATGCGTCCCTAATATTCGCCAGCTCATGGTGATATATTACTGACTGAATAAAAATGAAAGAAGTTCTTGCACACTGGAAAGAACATTTTGAAAGTGTTTCGAATTTATTTTCCACCCTACAACCCGTTTACCCTAAAAAAAAAAAACCGCTACTAGCCTCACACTGCTCTATCGCTATTTCCATGGCAAATGTCCAGACAAGCTACCTTCCTGACATCCACCAGTTCAGACCTTCACACATGGGACAAGACATGCCACAAACACTGATTCTGGTCATCTTCATTCAATTCGTCTTCCTTTGGTAAAGAGGAAGCCCCACTGAAACAGCATCTTCCTCTGAACTTTGTGGAACAGACTCTCGAGAGGATGCTTCCTCGACCAGAACTTAATCTCTTCAAATCTAGTCAACCGTTATATATCCTACATATCCTCATAATTTGCACTTTTTACCTCCTCTTTACGTAGATATAATAACCTCATTCAGTAACCCTCTAACTTGATTGGCTCTTGTTAAAATTTTTAGGTAACCTGATGTACTAGTGAGCCAGCCAAAATGAGCTGACTCATTTTATAGTTCACCAATAGAAGGATTAACCAATCAGAAGGCTCAAAATATTCAATGCGACGTGTATAAAGGCAGCCATGTTTTTTCCCGAATATTCACTGACTGCCAACCTCTGATATCGAAGACTGAAGAATTACTGAACAGCTGCTGCTGGTATTGGCGATATAGTCAGATTCAGTAGAGTGTCTGACTCGTGAGTATTAATCTTTAACGTTGTTTCATTGAACGGATTACGTACTGCGCTGTATTCTATATTCATAGACTCATGGTGAACATGGTTAACAGTTCTTGCGATTGATATTGGATGAAAATAGTATGAAAAATCTACCCATTGGATGTCGATTGTGAAATTATTAATTTACTCCTTTCAAGATTAGGAATATGCGAACTTCAGGTGATATCCATTGTGTTGCCAGCTAGAAAAATAAATGGTATCTGGTAAAACAGGTGCTGAGGATGCAATAGCAATAGAAATTTAAAAATTTTGCAGGAAATATTTTGGGGCGGAATGTTGGGCATCTTTTTTTTTCTTTATTTTGGGAAAAAAAAATCATTCAACAGGAATTCAAGAATGTTTCAAGCACTCATCTAGAAGATGTCTTTCACAGAAATGCGTCGAAAACAGCGCGAGTGTTCAACACACACACACACAGACACACAGACACACACACACCACACACATATATATATATATATATATATATATATATATATATATATATACTGGCCAGTTTACCCTGAAGATCCGTTTAGGTGAAACCTAGGTATGTTTGCCTGGCTCCTTAGGATTATTCTAGTTTATCGCTCTACTTAGTGTATTGAGCACTTTACGTCGTTGTCTTTCTATTTGTTTTTTTGGTTTTTTTTTAAATCTTTGGACTAGGGACTCAAAGCAACTTGGCGATTGTTGAAACTTGACTAATGCATGGAATAATAATGCAACACAAAATGTACTTAGAACAAAATGTATTGAAACAAGAAAATGTACACAATATTTACATATAGTCTTTTGTATATTCTTGGGAAGACCGTTCCTGGAGAATGTGTTGACTGAGTCGCAGTCGGGCAGAGTCTCTGGTTGAATCTCTTGATTCCTCCCTCTCTTCCCGGTACCAACCATATTTATATGGTCGGTACTCCACTATGCAAATTAGGTGGATCCTCCCTCAACAGCGATTTTTTTCGTCTTGTTCTGATATTTTCTTTCTTTTTAATATTTCCAATTTTTCCCTCCGGTACCGATTTGTCTTGACATATCTGCAAGATATATATATATATATATATATATATATAATAGCTGGCTACTCGTATTCGAGGATACCGTCTACTAGAGCGGATAACAATCCCCTATTGCAGACGCTCGCTCAGGCACATTTGTGTTTGTTCAACAGCCACCTAGCCAATCTGTGGTTTATATTGCAACTATGCTGAGAAAACTTTAGCTACAGTTTCTGTGAGAGAGCGTGTTATCACCAACACGCTCAAACCTTCGGTCACGATGACTTGTGAATTTCTGCTAGCACAGCTATATATATATATATATATATATATATAAAGACATTTTTATGTTTACACATTTTATAGATACAAATATTTAAGTAAATGCTCTGTTTATAATAAACAGTATTAAACAACATTTACCGGCCTGAATGTCCTAGAAATTTTCACAGAAAATATTCGTCCTCCGACAGGATTCGAACCTGTCTCCTATAC
>CAHIKZ030005331.1:2722500-2737500 GCA_903632075.3 Acanthosepion pharaonis | reverse complement strand
CATGGTGAGATTCGAACCCGGGCCATATGTCGGCAATTCCCAAAACACACACACCTTTATATATATATATATATATATATATATATATATATATATATATATATATTAATAATAATAATAAGCAGGAAGAGGAAGGATTAATCAGGAGGACAGTAGATGGCGATTGACATTGCATTTAAATTTTGCAGATGACAGATGGCCGGAAAGCATGGAACCAGAAAGAAGTTCCACAAGCGAGAAGTTCGAGAAAAGAAACTGTTAACTAAAATTTACGGCTCAATTGTAATTTGATGAGATCTCGTCGCCAGTCTGGTACTGCGCTTAAATTCAAAAAGTCCCAAAAATTACCATAGAAGTTTTTTTTATAGAAAAGACACAGGGAGGCAACGTTAATATATATATATATATATATATATATATATATATATATATATATATATGTGTGTGTGAAGGCATTTTTACGTTTATACATTCTTTTTTATAGATACAAATATTTAAGTAAATGCTCTGTTTATACACTATTAAGAACATTTACCGGCCTGATTGTCCGAGAAATTGTCATAGAAAATATACGTCCTCCGACAGGAATCGAACCTGTATCATATACGTATATGTATTAAATATTTGTATCTATAAGAAAAAAAAAGAATATATGAACATAAAAATGTCTTAAAATAATTGCCGGACTTTGTCTATTTCATACTATACATACATACACACACACACACACACACACACACACACACACACACACACACACACACATATATATATATATATATATATATATATAGATAGATAGATAGATAACTATACTCGTTTCGAAAAACCCTCGAATTTTTGATTTGTCAATAATCAAATCAATCTCGAGGGAAAAAAAGGTTTTAAAAAAAGAAAGAGCTAAAAACATGAAAGTCTGTCGAAAAAAATCGCACAGATGCAGGTTTGAAGCCCAAAGAAAAAACCCCGATATGAGTAAACAACTAACTAACTAAAGAGCTCAATACAACCGTAGAGCAGACCTAGATAAACCTAGTGAGTCAGACAAACCTACCTAGGTGTCACCTAAATGGGTCGTCAGGGAAAGTAAGGCCTTTCTTTCCCCTGACGATCCGTTTAGGTGAAACCCAGGTAGGTTTGTCTGGCTCACTAGGTGTGTCTATCTATCTATCTATCTATCTATATATATATATATATATATATATATATATATATATATATATATATATATATATATATATATACACACACACAGACACATATATATATATTATTTATCGATAGTAATCTCAGCAAAGTTGAACTGAAATTAAATTTTATAATCTCATTTTAGTTCAAATTTATAAACTGTATTTAATTAATTTGGGCTGTCGTTAATTAATTGAAAATTAACTTTTTTTCCATCTCGGTTAAGAAGAATGGATTAAAATTTGTTTTAAACAAAAACTAAAAGAGTTTTCGTAAATATTCCTTAATTCTCTGAGGTGAATTATTTAATTGCGCCGAAGACGTGATAAAAAAAAAAAACAACCCCAAAACAAGCCAGAACAAGTTGAAATATTAATCACGAAATGAGAATTTCATATCGCGTGATTTCTTGCAGGTGGTCAATGGTGATTTCTCAAAACCCCTCAGATACAAATGCGTGTCTGTCACTTTTTGACACACGGACACAAATTTATCTCCGAACGCGTAAAGTCTCATAATTCCGAACACTTTTTATCAAAATACACACATACACATCAACACAATCGCTTATATTTAGATACATACAGACGTCCATCATGAGCGAATTACATAAAAAGTTAATGCACGCGCACACAAACATTCACACACACAAATTCACACACATACACGCATTCACACACATTTCGTATTACCATAAACGTTATCGTGGTCTAAGAGCAATATGAAGTGACAAATCAAAATTTAGCATTTTGAGACTTGATCACTGGAGGTAAATTAGAAAAGGCTTAGATAAAGAGCACACCACATACCCTGCATTAAAAACCCATTAAGAGTGTCATGGTGGGTGATGTCTGGAAATGGTATCGATCAGGTTGTATCAAATTATGGCAATTAAGAATAATAAATAATTTCTAGAAATATTGGATAAGGTTATGCTACCATTCACACAAAATTATATCGGTCAGTTGTAAGTTTTTCAGCATCGAAACAACCTAAAAGACTGCCAATGTCAAATAAAAAAATTGAGCAACTGTAATGGCTGGACCAATTGCCAGATCTTAACTATATTGAGAACTTAGGAAAATGAGATGAAGCTAACATTTGACACTAAATTCACAAATGGTAATTCTCTCTGCAATAATAAAGAAAAAATATTGAATACTGAATGCCACATTCTTATTATTTTATGTGCCTTGTCTCTTCAGAATGTAGTGATCATGTCCCTCCACATCTTCCTGTCTCTTGTAGCTCTTAATAAATTTTGTTCCTTTGTTGTTTCTCCCAAACACTGTTCTACCATCCATTTACTGAAGGTCATCAACTATATTACACACTGCTTTCCTCGGTCCTTCTTTCCCTCAATCCGTCCTGTGAGTATCAGATTTTCCAAGCCCTCCTTCCTCGTTATGTACCCCAGAAATTTAAACTGTCTCTTCCTGATGTTAAGTATATGTTTTTTTTTTGTTTCCATTATCTCCAAAACCTCGTTGTTGCTCTAATGTTGCCCGCATCCTCCTGTAGAGCCATATTTCTGTTACTTCAAGTCTCTTCCTCATCTTCGAGGAGAGTGTTCAACATTCGCTGCCATACAGGAGGAAATATATCACTTAACAGTTCAGTATTCTTTTCTGTGTTTCCAACGAAAGTTTTCCTGTCTCTTAATACTCTGCTTAGCTTTTGGAATGCATCTTTGGCCATAAAGACTGTAATTGTATTGGTGCTCTTATGCTGCTTTCAATTGTCCTATGAGATAATTTTATTTCTCCATTTTCTCTTCATTTGTGCATAATTTTATTTATTATAGATGACAGGTAACTGAAGTGTCCTGAAACTATTTGACTGATTTTTGAATAATTGGTATTGTAGGCTTGTACCTCGTTGACAAGAATAAGGAGAAGGACTTGAAATTGGCTCTGAAGACATTTTTGTTAGTTGCGAGTTGTCTATTCGTTTTACATGAGCAACTCATCGCAGCTAGCATTTACATATGATGGATTTGATGCGCTTGTAATTCTGCCGCTTGATTTTGAAGGTAAGTGCATCGGCAATGTCGACAAAAGGCGTCGAGAAGACGTGGAGAGTCAAAGAAATCATCCTGCTACATATTCTAAAGAAGACATCGGAAGGAGCTGTTGAAATTTGAATCGGTACGTGTCAAGGCCATTAATGGTTATGGCTTTACGGGGGCATGGCTCTGCCTAGGTACATGAAATTCGCCACTGCATTGAGTTTGGTGCCATCAGTGGTTATATAAATCGTAACGAGCGTGGAAAATTATTAGAACACATAAACGTTATCGTGGTCTAAGAGCAATATGAAGTGACAAATCAAAATTTAACATTTTGGGACTTGATCATTGGGGGTAAATTAGAAAAGGCTTCGATAAAGAGTACACCACCAATGCATTGAGTTTGGTGCCATCAGTGGTTATATAAATGGTAACGAGGGTGGAAAATTCTTAGAACACAGCCAGTCCGTCTTATTCCTTGGAAGAACGCCTACCTGACTTTATCATGTCTTCAGGGGTGGAGACGTACTCACTGCGATTGGCCAATTGCGGGTGGGTAAGAGTGTCTAAAAACATAATTGGACGTTTTGAATTTAGCATTGTCCTTAGGATCCAGTGTGATTTAAAATTAGCGTTGTCCTTGGGATCCAGTCTGCCTTGAAATTAATGCAGTTCTTAGGATAAAGGCTGATTGAATTTAGCGTTGCCCTTAGAATCGAGTCTAAGCGTGGTCCTTAGGATTCATTCCGACTTGAATGTAGCGTTGTAATTAGAATACAATTTGACCTATGATTGATTTATGACTTGATTGATTTAGTGTTGTCATCAGGATCCACTCTACCTTGAATTTAGCGTTGCACTTAGGATCCAATCTCATTTGAATTTAACATTGTCCTTCAGAACCAGTCTGACTTGAAATTAGCGTTGACCTTAGAATACCTGTCTTTACGATCATATCTGATATGAATTCAGTGTCGTGCTTAGGATCCAATCTGTACTGAATTTAGCGTTGTCCTGAGGATCAAGTCTGTATTGAATACAGCGTTAAATTTACCGTTGGACTTAGGATGCAGACAGACTTGAATTTAGCGTTGTCCTAAGGAATAAACCCGCTTTGAATTTAGAGTTCTCGTTAGAATCCTGTCTGAATTGAAACCCGGAATAAACCCGCTTTGAATTTAGAGTTCTCGTTAGAATCCTGTCTGAATTGAATTTAGCGTTGTCCTAAGTAATAAACCCGCTTTGAATTTAGAGTTCTCGTTAGAATCCTGTCTGAATTGAATTTAGCGTTGTCCTAAGGAATAAACCCGCTTTGAATTTAGAGTTCTCGTTAGAATCCTGTCTGAATTGAATTTAGCGTTGTCCTTAGGATCTAGTCCGGATTGAATATAGTGTTATCATTAGGATCCAGACTTTAGAGTTTTTGAATTTAATGTTGACCTTAGGATCCCGTCCATCTTGAAATTATGGTTGTACTTAGGATCCAGGATCACCTGAATTTAGCGTTGTCCTAAGGATCCACTCTGTTCTGAATTTATTGTTGTCCTTAGGATCCAGTCTAACTTGAATTTTGCGTTTTCGTTAAGATGCAATTTGTATTGATTTTAGCGTTGTCCTTAGGACCTTGTCTCTTGAATTTACTGTTGTCCTTAGAATCAAGTTTCTCTTGCTATTAGTCCATAGTTGGTGAGTGCAGAGATGAATTCATACTTTTCCCAAGTTTATTTGTACGTAGGTGAATATTTCTATTTGAATCACTTAATTCGCTTCACCATGTCGAGACTCGTACATAACTTTTGCATCCTTATGTTGATCAACAGTTTTGGTGCTGATGTGGTTTGTTGATTCGGTGACACGTCGCTTCCCCCCTCTCTCTCTTTAATAAATGTATTCCTGAAAGATTATAGAGGCGAAAGAACTGTTTAACCAAAGTATCTTTCTCAAATCCTAAGGATCGGATGGGATTTGGTGTCTTTTGCAGCTTGGTGCTGTCCTCCGATAAACTCTCTCGCTTTCTTTCTCAAAATACGACCTGACAACCATAAACATCAAATCCCGTCGAACTGTCTAGCGTGTTTGTCTTTTAGGAGTTTCCCAAAGGATTCTAAGTTTCATTTAAATCAGTTTACTTTCCGATTTTATTATAATCTCGTTTATAGATTTTTTTTTTCTCTAATAAAAACAATGTATACTTCTAAAATACTATTTAGCTTTCTTAACGTGTTTTCTAAGATTTGTTTCTTCTTAAGCCTCTCTATGATATTTGAATCTTGCAGGACCAGAATTTGATATGCTTCTCCTGCCAAAAATAATATCTTCAATGAAGAAATCACGTACAAGCCGGAATGATTACATGATTACTTCTGTATAGATTAAAATGTCTTTTCATTTTTTGCTATCGTAATTTTATGATTCAAAATACCCAGAAAGAGAAACAGTACAATAGTGTATGCTTATATCCGTTAACTAACACAATGTAAGTGATTGCCACTAAATTTATCTTATGGGAATATTTTGACTCTAATCTTCTTCTGGTCAAGTGTCGAGTACATCTCTTTCTATTATTCATTGCAGGGTTAAAATAAATCACAAATCTTATACGAATCGTTATATTGTTTCCTACGTCTTCTTTCTGTCCCTTTGTTTCCGACCATCAGTCTGTGTCATTGAAACATTTTTTTATTTCGTTTCTTTCCGTATTCTTTCGTATTTTCACCATTCCGTTTTTTGTTTTGTCTGTGTGTTTCCTTTTCTGTTCTTCTATCGTCTCTTTTCTACTCCATTTCTCTATTTTTTTTTTTTCGTGTTTGTATTTCTTTGCAAGTCAGACAATTATTACTGCCTTTTTTTTTCATAGCTGATGCGAAAGAATTCTTACTATTTCTCTCTAGTCAAAGGAACTGATAGATGGGAAATATTCTTTACCTGAAAGCCGTTAACAAAATACAACCTGACAACCCTAAACATTAAGGGACAAATCCCGTCGAATTGTCAAGCGTTTTTGCTTTTCATTGAGAAATTTAAACAAAGTCTTTTAGGAGTTTCCCAAAGGATTCTAAGTTTCATTTAAATAAGTTTATTATTTAAATATTATTATCATCTCATTTATAGATTTTCTCTCTAATAAAAACAATGTATACTTCTAAAATACTATTTAGCTTTCTTAACGTGTTTTCAAACATTTCTTTCTTCTTAACCCTCTGTGAATTAGAACTAAAAGTAATCTGTTGTCCTTTATCCTTTGACCTCTTGAGTCTAGTCTATGGACAATTCTATGTTTGCATTCTAAACATTATCTTAACTGGACCACATTGATTTTTAATTAACCAAAATGCCAATTTTCAATTACTGGCTGGTAAGATATTTGCCTTCATAATCTATAAAAATATAAAGTTGTAGCCTCTGTCTGTCTGGTTGCTATCGAACTCTTTCTAGGGTTTTGGACTTCCCCCCCAATAACCATATATATTCTGAAACTACATTATCCAGGGTATTTGGATGAGTATATTTCATTTTGATGAAAGTAGGGAAACCCCACTGAAAAATTTTCTTCCCCTTTGATATAAATTAAATTTAAATTTGAACAAGGGGATGAGTTCTAGATTACAGAGATAAGTATATTTCATTTTGATCAATGGGGGTCCAGGGAGAACGAACCCCCCACTGATTTTTTTTCCTTTGATTTAAATTAAATTTAAATTTGAACAAGGGAATGACTCCTATCAAACATATTGTTATACTAGAACATACCAATTCTATTGGAAATAGACTCTCCCAGATATAATAAATAGTAGTAGTAGCAGTCGCCAGTGGGGGGGGGAGGCTCAGAGTGAGTTGGTGAGTCAGTCGATGTCGGACATTAAAGTATCAACCACCACAACTAGATTGCTGCGTGGTTAACAATTATAACAAGTTCCTAACGTTTTGTACGTCGGACTCTTTTAGGGCCGATTTAGTGAAATACAAGCCTCCACTGTGAAAACTACTCTACAACACATATAGAAGGAGAAAGCCAGAAGATGGTGGTCACATCGGCAAAATCGTTAAGTAATATTGAAATGCATCATTTTTCTCCACAAATTTTAATAATTTAAAATCAGTCATTATTTTCTTACGAAAGGCGCGTGTAATTCGGTTAGTATAACAATATATGCCAAATGCCATCCCTCTTGTTCGAAAATCAGTTGCTAATGTATTTTAGCGTCTCCTTTATGAGAAGGAACAAATCTATAGTCACCCGCAAACAGATGTTACAGGACCAGCTGCTTCAAGATGTTCGCTTGGTGAGCAGACGCCACAGATGGAATATGCTGCATTCGTCTCTGGAGCAGAAGTAGATGACATATTCCTTGCCGTCCTTAATTGTATTGTCCGTGTACCGAAGAAAACAATGGAAAGTATTAAGATGATTACACATCTTTGGTTTACATCTTTAAAAATGGAGTCGTAGTTTGATTGTCGTTTGACTTATCCACATTTAAGTATTGGGCAACTGTTGAGTAGCTTGCGTGAAAGCCAAGGCATGCCACGATTTTCGACAGACAATCTCGGTGTGTGTTGAAAGATTGGATCAGGTCGATGTCTGCGACGTAATAACATATATACTATTCTATATACATCTGTATCTTTCTTAGCTCAAAAATCATGTCTGTGATGATCTGCTTGGCATAAAAGTCATCCTCGATCTATGGTGTATTCTTTTTGGAAAGTCTATACAGAAGACTTCTACCAGGATTCCATCACCACCAGGTAACTTTCCGAAGAATTTTGGTGGATAGTAAAAGTTCAGATTTATTTTTGTTTGAGAGTTCCAGGGCAGAACGTCACGGGAGGCTTGCCATTGAAAAGGCTCTCAAAATATCAAGACCAGGCAGCAAGATGGCGTCTTTGTTCGTCGGGAGGATTGTGTAGATTGGCATACATTTTCTCGTATACCTTATAGAAGAAACCAATGTTCTCATATCATCTTCGGCCCGAGCAAATATATACTTGTGCTGTATGCGTTTCCTCTTATATTTCTGCCTCTCACTCGTCGAACCACCCCGATTGTTTAATATTTTTTTAAAGCGCCCTCTTCTCACCAGTCGTTGCAGTTTGTCCAATGCAGAAATCATCTAACGACGGTCCAATAATTATTTTTGCCTCCTTTATTGCTAAAGCCATACATCAAAGCAACAGACACAATCAAATTAATGTTAATCATTGTAATGCTTGATTTTGATATTTTGAATATATTAACTTAAACTTGAATCATATGACGTTGATTTTTTTAATCGTTTCACCCCAAGCAAGACGGTAAGCCACTAGCACGCAAGGGGTTATAGAGGATTTGGAGCGAGAGCAAAGAGGAGTGATAGAGGAAAGGATGAAGAGAAGGATCGGAGGCATCTGGAGATGTCAATTGACATTACATTTGAATAGTTGGATATTATAGCTATCAGGGAAACAAGAACTGGGGAGGGAGTTCCACAGGCGAGAAGTGCAAGACATGAAGCTATTGGAGTAGAAGAGACGGCTACATTTAACAGTTTCCACAGTGAAAGGGTGAGAGCGGGATGCCAGCCTTATTGAACGCTTAAATTCATGAAGTCTGGGAACCAGCGAATGCAGCTGATCGGAGCAGTTACCGTGAATGTATTTGTAAAAAAAGACAGAGAGAGGCGACGGCACGTCTATGAGAGAGCGACTGCAGACGAGATGCCAGATCAGGGCCAATTACATTGCATTGTTTCTGGGTTTTATCAAGAACCTTGAGACAAATAGAAGGGGATCCAGACCATATATGGCAGCAATACTCCATACAAGGACGAATGGTTGATTGATTTGTTTATTTTAAAGTCTTCATTTTAATGCTGGTTGCTTCAGCCGGTCTACCCGACCGTAGAGCATCGTTTAGGGAAAAATCTTGGCAGGTTATTTTTGACTCGTTCTACCATATCTTTTTTTTTTTTTTTATAAACTGTGGAATTCATTTTTCTTTTTAATATTTCAGTCGTATATCTACATTTTTTTTTAATTTTGATTCTATTCTTTAATAAACAAAAATTCACCAATTTTGATTAAAAAAAAAAGTTTAACTTCTGTTGCAGTTCAGTGACTGACGACCATTTTGAAAGACGATAGCCGTAACTAAGCGCTTCTATGAAATTCTGTCTATTTTCAATCATCCCAAGACTACATATCTCGAACAGGATTTAAATCCTCTGTAAACCGTTGCTTTAGATATAAAGAAAGTATAGATGCCTAAGTAAAATATATAAAACTTGTATATAAGTAAATCTTATCGTCAAAAATCATTATACTATGTATAAGAACGAAGTTTGAAGACAATTCATATATAGATTTCTTATGATTCCCATTTATAATGCTTTCATGTTTCAGCACCTTTCGTTCTTGTTGTGTGTATGATTTTAAGATTCCCTCTTTGAAAATCAAACTGGCCCAGATTTTCCCTTAACCGGTTGACACCATTTCGAGCCAAAGAGCGGGCATCTAGCTAATCGCACGACTGTATTTGATAATAAATCATAGCCTAATTTGTTAAGATAATCGTCAATATTTCTCTTACCGGCCCAATTCATTGTAAAAAAAAAATGACGTCTTTCATGAAACTCTCACGCCATTTATTAAAAAATTAAGTAATGATTGCGTATATTTTTTCCACAGGCGAGAGGTGCGAGACATGAAGCTATTGGAGTAGAAGAGACGGCTACATTTAATAGTTTCAACAGTGAAAAGGGTGAGAGCGGGATGCCAGCCTCGTAGGGCGCTTGAACTCATGAAGTCTGGGAACCAGCGAATGCAGTTCCTCGGAGCAATTGCCATGAAAGTATTTGTAAAACAGACAGAGGGAGGCGACGGCGCGTCTGTGAGAAAGTGACTGTAGACGAGATGCCAGATCAGGGCCAATTATATTGCATATCCGCCTCTGGAGCTTATCAAGAACCCCGAGGCAAACAGAAATGTCTCCAGACCATATATGGCAGCAATACTTCATATGCTTAAACATTTGCTAACAAAAAATACGATTTCGTCTAAAACTGGTCACGTGTTGTTTAGTGCAGACTTTGAGATGAAAGTTTTTATTTATTTTATTTTATTCTCCAATTCCATTGACAGCCAAATTTTTGATCACTTTGATCAAGTTTCCTTTCCTCTGGTTTGAAATTTATAAAAACAAAGAAGAGCCTATGGCACGAATGCGCGTCGTGTTTCTTTAGTTCCTGTGTGCGGTGTCGCCACATTCAGTTGTCGAGGAAAAAACAAAACAGTTGATCCTTAAATAGCGCCGAAAATGTTTGTCCTTTTGCAATCAATCTTGTGAGTGAAATTTTCGCAAGCCACTGAATAACTTCAACAGTAACACAATTACTAGCTCCTCCTACTCCTCTCTTGAAGCTTTTTTCACTCCTCTTTCTAATTCTCTGTCTGTTTTCCTCCCTTTCTCTTTCTAGTCCTTTCTTTTTTTTTTTTTTGACTTCCCTCCTTTCATTGTTGTATCTCTTAGAGAACCTCCCTCTCTCCGCCCATCTTCACCAACTCCGCCCCTTCGACGATTTATAAAAAGATTGTCTGCCAAGTCTTCTTCTATCTGAAGTAAAAGGACCGCTGTGTACATGGCAAACGCATCGATAACTACTGCAACTACTACTACAGCGAGTGGTGGTGGCTCATACGTTAGTAACTTTTCCCTTAACTGGTTGACACCATTTCGAGCTAAGGAACGGGCATCTAGATAATCTCACGACTGTATTTGATAATAAATCATAGCCTTTAAGATAATCGTCAATATTTCTCTTACCTGCCGAATTCATTGAAAAAAAAATGACATCCTTCGTGAGACTCTCACGCATAAAGGACGCCATTTGTTAAAAAATTAAGTAATGATTGCGTATATATGCTTCTGTAATATAAACATTTGCTAACAGAAAATACGATTTCGTCTAAAACTGGTCACGTGTTGTTTAGTGTTAGAAGTCTGTGTAGTAAACTGAGACAATGTTTATACTGAGACAATGTTTATATATTTGTTGATAGTTTGTTGTAGCAAGTTTCTCTTTGTTCTCTCGAAGTTTTCATTTTTTTATATTTGTTTGTCTCTAACATCTCCTTTCACATATCTATCTATCTATCTATCTATCTATCTATCTATCTATCTATCTATCTATCTATCTATCTCATACGCTGAATCTATGTCATTCTCTGAATCTCTCTCTCTCTCTCTATCTATCTATCTATCGATCGATCGATGTCATTCTAAGAATATATCTATCTATCTATCTATCTATCTATCTATCTATCTATCTATCTATCTATCGCACTCTCTGAATATCTATCTATACCATTCTCATACTATCTATCTATCTATCTATCTATCTATCTATCTATCTATCTATCTATCTATCTATCTATCTATCCCAGTCTGTTCATATCTATCTATCTATCCCAGTTTGTTCATATGTAATTTATTGTCGTCAGTTCGTATCTATCTATCTATCTATCTATCTATCTATCTATCTATCTATCTATCTATCTATCTATCGTTTTAATTGTCTTCGTTATTTACGACGCTAACAGTTTTCTGTTTTGACTTTCTGAGCAAGTAATGTCGTTGTGAGAGTTTGGTTTTCCGCAATAGCCAATCACCAAATGATCTTTTCTCGTTCGCATACTTACATTTTTATCAAGATGCCTGTTTGTAGAACGGAATAAAGGAATGAAGGTCTGTCCGTCCTAAGTGCATGAGTACGCAGTGAAATTAATCAAGTAGCGAGATTGAATTCTGTCGCACGCTTTAAATACCAAACCAAGCTTTCCAAATTATGACGATAACCATCTCATCTTTTCAGACAGCTCTCGGGTGATTATGCTTCACATGAGATCTTTAAAAATATTGGGACATTCAGTAAATGTCACTCATGATCAACAGCTTGTAAAAAGTGTTTGTTCATAATCCCCTTTTAGCGATTCTCTATAGTACACTCCGTAGAACGTATATTTATATTATTTATTTAGCTAAAAAGGACGTTTTCACTTTACAGTATCTCTTCTTAATTATTATACAGACACCGTGAAAACTTTTTACATTGAAAGATTACTTTGTCTGAAAGTGAATTCGAAGAAAACGTTTGTTATTAAATAAAGAAACGGTAACCAACAACAAAGCGGCAATTTCTTGCCCCAGGTACGGGACCACGCCTGAAAGTGCTTTGCAATCGATGGTCAAGAGGTTAGACCATTGGAAGATTGGAAAAAGTTTCTTTCAAATACAGTTGCGACTATTCTAATTTCGACTCGTAGGCGAGTGTTACCATTAAGAAGCATATTTTTGCATTAAAGAAATAGACCTAAAAGCAAGTTAAAATTACTACATAAAGGTGTGTGTGAGTGAGTATATCCGTGTGTGATGTTATGTGTGGTTATGTGTGTGTATGCATGTGCAGTTATAAATATATGCATGCATATGTGTTTGGGTATACGTGTGTGGCTATGTCTGTGCGTGTGTGAGTGTGTGTGCGTTTCTGTGTGTGTATGCATGAGTAGCTGTTTTGCATGACTGTGTAAATATGCAAGTGTGGCTGTAATGTGTGCATGCGTGTGTGTTTGTGTCAGCGTGTGTTACTGTGCATACATATGCGATTGTGTGTGTATGCACATTTGGTTGTGTGTGCAAGTATATATAGTTTTGTCTGTATGTATGTGTATTAGTGTATGCTTGCGCGTGTAGTCATGTGTGGATACGTGTGCAGGGGTAGGTGGGTGTTTGTATGCATATTTGGTTGTGTGTACGGTTATGTGTATATACGTGTGTGGTTTTGCAGTGTGTAGTTGCGATCAGATAATAAACAAGAAATATAGAAAGAGTTTGAATACTGTCTTTGCCGTGAGTTGTAACTTTTTGTTTTATTTATATATATATATATATATATATATATATATATATATATATATATATATATATATATATATATATATATATATATATATATATATATATATATATATATATAGAGGCACGTGGGCGAGTGGTTAGAACGTTCGCTTTCTGACCATAAGACCCGGGTTCCAAGTTCATCATAGATATGAATGCCGCAATCGCTGGAATCCGAGTATGCCAGTATACGTTTGTGTTTGTTCAACACCTGTGGTTTATAATAAAACTAAGCTGAGCGAACCTTACAGGGAGAGAGCATTTACTAGAGTCATCAACAGTCTGAGCAAGGCCAGCCCGCTCAAACCTTCGGTCAGGGAGAGAGCATTTTTCACTAAGTCATCAACCCGTGGTATTGTTTTGTGCAAGGCCAGCCCGATAAACCTTCTATCATCTATCTATCTATCTATGATCTTTATCTATCTATCCATTTCATACGCAATCTATATCATCAACCCCCATGGTATTGTTTTTCTATCCGATCGATCCGATGTCATGCCGATCTATCTATCTAATATCTATCTATCTATCTATCTATCTATCTATCTATCTATCTATCTATCTATCTATTTCATACGCTGAATCTATATCATTCTCTGAATCTCTCCCTATCTATCTATCTATCTATCTATCTATCGATCGATCGATCGATGTCATGCTAAGAATATATTTATCTATCTATCGCACTCTCTGAATATCTATCTATACCATTCTCATATTATCTATCTATCTATCGATATCTATCTATCTATCTATCTATCTATCTATCTTCTATTTCTATCTATCTATCTATCCCAGTCTGTTCATATCTATCTATCTATCCCAGTATCTATCTATCTATCTATCTATCTATCTATCTGTATATATATATGTAGAGAGAGAGAGGGGGGGAGAGAGTCATCCACAGACAGACTTTTTCGCGGTATCACAGTTTATCAGTGTGGCTCGACATTCGATAGCCTCAAGCCAGGCTCGAAACTTGACTGATTTGGCATCAGTCAGAGATTTTCCCCCTAAGCTATCGGCAGAGGAAGGTGAATTTTTACGTATTTATTTTAAATAAACACGCCAGCGACTCAGAGTGCTCAATTCATAGAAGAGCTTTTCACTATCAGCCGTAGTCGTCACTGTTTACAAATTCGCGCTTCCTTTCTAAAGTGCCCGCCCGAAATTTATTTTTCGAGGGCGTATATATATTGTCATCGACAGACAAACTGTATATATATATATATATATATATATATATATATATATATATATAACACAAGAGTGATCTTACACAGTACAATTTATCAAATGCATTATTTGCAAATATAAATAAATTCAATCAGAATTCAAAAGAATTCCAAACTTATCAGACAAGGAAAGGAAAATTCTCGAAAGTGCCATTATCGAATCTTATCAAAATATAAATCTGCCCGGAATTTTTCCAATATCTCCATTACTGAAAGCCAAGATACATATCTACAAAATGGTTTAAAAATTCGGAGAAAGCAGTTAAACTCATGGCGTCATGTTATTCATAAGGGATAACACATAAATTAATCTCAAAATGAATTAATTTACATAGTAATTTGCACAAAAACCAAATTTCTAAAACATCACTTAGCCATTTTCCTTTATTAGAAATTGAATTGTATCACTTCGTGTCTTCCATAGCTTGCCTGACGTTTCAGTTAACCTGATGAATATTTATGAGCGATCCTAAACTCAAAAATGTTGAAAAACCAACAAAATCTTTGTTCTTGCTTCTAAATACATGTTACAAAATAAAATCCTTGCATTTACCCTGATAAAGTCACACAGAGGGCTACGAAGTTTTTGATGCATAAAGGAGTTTCAAAACAAAATTCTGGAAATAACTGAGAAGAGG
>CAHIKZ030005331.1:2692500-2720000 GCA_903632075.3 Acanthosepion pharaonis | reverse complement strand
ATGGGGAGGGTTCTGAATCCCGATACAAAAATTATATATAAAACAGAAAGTAACAGAAAATAATTAATGTTAGTAGGGCCCGTCTACGCCACAAAAATCAGAGTTGCCGCTGTATTCCGTCAGAATCAAGAGGCGAACTCTCTAACGGAATGGGGGAGGTGAAAAATAAATGTGGGACGTGGGGAAGTCAAAGACTGAATCAGTCGAGAGGTACACAAAAGGGGATCTACCTTAACCAGGGGGAGGGTTCGCAGGAAACCGCCCCGTTGTGATGAGAGGAAACTTAAAAAAGGAACTCAAGGATAGCCCCTTTCACACGAACCAAACTCGCTACTTTTACCCACCTTTCGTTGAAATCTGTCGACACCGAACGCTTTCTATCAGTTCTGATATTCACTTTCAGCTGATGCTGAAAGTATCTGATCAGATCCTGATGAGAATAGCGTTCCCGTCACAAGATCCCCTCCTTTCGCGTCATCCAGATCACCATTTTTGCCACGGCTAGCAACGTTAGAAACACCATTCGTTTCACCCCAGAATACGGGGGTGGCACATTGTCGCACGCGTATGCGAAATCGATGAGCACAAGCTGATCGGGAGCGATACGAGCCGTCAGCTCGCCGACATAGTCCCAGAAAAGGGCGTACCTGAGGACAATGGTAGAAGGCGTGCAAAGCCGTTTCCTCTAAACCAAGGTCACACCGGTAACAGTCGGGCAAATCCGCCCAGCCTCATCTGAAGGCCATGTCGTTGGGAGATAGCACGTTACGGATCAATCGCCAGCTAAGCGAAAACTCAGTGTTACTGAGGTAATTCGCCGCTGGCGCCCAAGACCAGAAAAAACGTAACTCGTCCACCGACAAGCCGAGCCGCTCGCAGAGACGACCCTTCAAGACCCCTCCACTAATTCACGATACAAGACCTTTCGAGGCCGTGAAAGGTCACTGGACCGAGGAAAAATCCTCAAGGCCGCTCGACACTCGTTGAGAAAAGTCGACAATTTTCCGGATCTACGAAGGTGCTTAGCCCAGGAAATGGGAGGAGTGATAGTAAGTCTAGGGAAGGCGTCCCTAACACTCCCCACCAAAATCGAATCCTCTGTCAAAACGCGGCCTCGGAAAGCGTCGAGGCGTCGATGACTCACCACGTGCGGCAATCCCAGCCCCCCATGACACGTACGTTGGACACAAGCTTCTTTACGGACCTTCTGCTTGCGCCCACCCCACAAGAGGGTGGACAACAAGCGCTCGATCGCCTTCCTATGGTCCTTGCAAAGAGGAAGTACAGCCAAGCGGTAAAAGGACGAGGGGAAAGACGTAAGTATAGATAGATAGATAGATAGATAGATAGATAGATAGATAGATATGAACAGTGCTAGATAGATAGATAGATAGATAGATAGATAGATAGATAGATAGATATGAACAATGCTAGATAGATAAATAGATAGATAGATAGATAGATAGATAGATAGATAGATGAATAGATATGAACAATGACAGATAGATAGATAGAACAGTAGATAGATAGATAGATAGATAGATAGATAGATAGATAGATAGATAGATAGATAGATAGATAGATAGAGATGAACAGTGCTAGATAGATAGATAGATAGATAGATAGATAGATAGATAGATATGAACAATGATAGATAGATAGATAGATAGATAGATAGATAGATAGATAGATAGATAGATAGATAGAGATGAACAGTGCTAGATAGATAGATGAATAGATAGATGAATGAATAGATAGATAGATAGATATAATGGAAACAATGCTAAATAGATAGATTGATTGATAGATAGATAGCTAGCTAACCCGATTCAATTCATTCAATACAAATTCTAGATAGATAATACCACATCAAAGAGACCCTAAAAAATTAACCCCATGGTTTCAAATAGATATATATATATATATATATATATATATATATATATATATATATATATATAGATGAATGAATAGAAAAAAGGTTTTAAATAAAAGAAGAGCTACAAACATGGACTTTCCATGAAAAAATATGAACAAATGAGTAACAACTAACTACGATCCGTTTATAAACCTAGGTAGGTTTGTCTATATATAGATAGATATATATATATAGATATATATAAATGAATGATGAATAGATTCTGATAATTAATATTCAAAAGGGAATGTTGACACTGGAATTCCGTCAGAATCAAAAGGCGAACTGGTTTCTATGTCACAGTACGACTGATTTAGAATTTCACCATGTAATATTTCTACGACGATTGCAGAAAAAATTTAAAGTATCTGATCAATTAAATGAATGTGTTTCGCGTCATCCAAATCAAATGTGTTTTTGTGCCAGTGAGACAGAATGAAATAATTGGGAGGAGAAATAGAAGGAGAGAGAGAGAGAAACCGCCCTGAGGACAATGGTAGAGCAAAGCCGTTTTCTCTAAACCAAGGTCACAAGTTTAAATTAACCTCTTAGTAGATTTTACATCAATCGCCAGTTATCGAAACCTCCACCACCAACGCTATAATTCTCATCAATAGATCGATCGATATTATTTCTGAATTCATTTGATATATTTTTCTTAATTATTTAACCTAGAGGTCATACACGTCGGGCAATCCCATTAGCCCTATTTGGATTTACGGATCTGTTCTAATGTTGGTTATATATATATATATATATATATATAAATATCTATACTATTCATATATAGACATATATTAAACGCTCCACTGGAAATGTAGATAGACGATCTATATCCCATACATAGATGAACATAGATGAAGAATAGATGACGATTAGAAGATCTGGGAGGATAGGATAGAAAGATCGATAGATAGATGAAGATCTGTAGATATGAACGCGATAGATAGATAGATAGAATGTGTCGATGAAACAATGATAGATATGATAGTCTAGATAGATATGAATGATCATAGATATGATCTATCTATCTATCTATCTAGATGATATAGATAGATAGATATTCGGGATGCTAGTTGGATTCTATGTCACAGTACGACGTTTAGATTTCACCATGCTATATTTCTGATAGACGATTGCAGATGAATTTAGTTAAATGAATGTGTACGTGTGTTTGATAGATGAGATCTATAATTGGATAGGTAGAAGGAGATGTTTATCTATTAACCTCTATCTACCTCCATGGATGGAACGCTATAATTTGCAATAGATCGATCGATATTATTTCTGAATCTATTCTATTATTTATCATACATGGCCTATTTGGATTGTTGTTCTAATCGTTATATATATATATATATATATATATATATATATATATATATATATATAAATGGATGTTCATATCTATCTATCATTGCTATTATCATCATATCTATTATTATCTATCTATCTATCTGTTCATATCTATCTATCTATCTATTCATTTATTCATAATCTATCTATCTATCTATATTCATATCTTCATCTATCTATCTATCTATCTATCTATCTATAATGTTGGTTTTATATATATATATATATATATATATCTATCTATCTATAATGTTGGTTTTATATATATATATATATATATATAGAGAGAGAGAGATAGAGAGAGATAAGTATATGTCCGTTTGTGTGTGTAATTAGGTAATTCCACAGAGTCACTAAAAATGAGCATACATGGTGAACACATGACCAAAACTTAATAAAAACAAAAGTGTTAGCGTAAAAATCTCCGTTATTATTAAGAGGAAAGACTTTTATGATTAAATCAGATTTTTAATCCTTTTTTAGGACCATAAAATTTTTGGTTAAAAAAGTCAATGACTGTGGGATTTTAATGAAACTTTCAGCCCTTATTCACAAATGAATTGAATTATTTTAGTAACGTTTCTTTTTTAGAAAATCTTTGTAATTTTTTTTTACATCTGTTACCCCTTCCCCATAACTTAATGAAATTTAGATAAATTCAGTTTGTGCGGGGCTTCATGTTTATATTAGTCACAAGCACAAGTCTTTGGAAAATTTAAATCAAACAGCACCCCGACTTACAGAAAATCTCTTCTGAATCGTAAAATAAAATAAAGAAATGAAACTAAGACATTATTTAATTAGAAAAGCTTTTAATTATTTTATGAATAAAATATATTATGAACACGATTGTCATAAGAAAATTTTTATCGATAAATAATGAATTACATTGTATTTTTTAATTGTATTTTTAAATTTTAATTAGAATAATTTATAGAATTTTAAATCTTTTAAAATTCTGCATTAATTTGTAGCGGTTAAGTGATGTTATTAAGTGAAACCTGAATTTACTATTCAAAAATGCAAAAGATTCAACGAACCCAAATATTTTAAAAAGGATTTAAATTTTTTTTTTGTGTGTGTGTGTGTGTGTGTCTGTATGTGTGTGTGTGTCTGTGTGTGTCTAAACGTGCCGAGTTTTGTAAATATGGTCGTCAGTACATGATATTATCAGAAAATAAGAGCGGTAACTATAATAAATTTAAAATTTATTGGTAATTTTCCAACATTTACTCAATAAGCGTCTTCGTAAGACTATAACCTAAAATTCAATAAAATATTAGATTAATTAGAATATTTTCTTTAAAATTAGTTGGTAGTTAAAAAATTATATGTAAAAGATGTTCACGTTCTATTCAAGTAATTATTACAGTTAAATACACTTAAAAAATACCAAATGTCAGGACATCCCCCAAAACAAGTTCAATTAAAAAAAAATGTTTTTCTGCGATATTTTAAACGAAATAAAAGTAATATTTCTTTTTAATTCAGATTAATTAAACATTCAATCAGTTAATCTTTCTCAAATAAAATTACAGAAGAATATATTTTATTATTGAAAAATTTTTTAACAAAGAAAATTATGCTGTTTTGTTAAATAACAGATTGACTGATTTTGATATTTTTAGCGATTTAAAAAATAATTCTAATAAATTTAAATTCGTTTTGAAATACAGCGAAGTATTTTACTTATCTGGAAATCTTAAATTTAATCTATTAACTTGGAATTAAAAATAAAATAAAGTTTTCAAGAAAGATTTTTCATTTTTTTAAATGTTTTTTTAACCCTTAGGTGTCGCATTTTTGGAGGTACCCATATATATATATATATATATATATATATATATATATATATATATTACCCCTCGCCGTTAGCACGACTCGGAGTTTCATGCACAACACGATCTTCAGGTGCTAAGTATACCATACTATACTTTAGCACCTGATAATTTGCGTTATGCAGGAAACTCCGTGTCAAAGTAACGGCAAGGTAATATGTATATTTATTAATATATAATTAATAACTCTATTGTATTACATCGAGCACTGTTTTATTAACACCAGCACTATATATATATATATATATATATATATATATATGTCAACCTTGAATGCCAACCAATTGAGGAGAAAGTCAACACTGATCAAAACTGATTGGGTGTTAGTTTGGAAATGCCACCGTACTTACGGTAAGGTTGTAGCTCTATGCTCTATACATGAGTTTATGGTAGTCAAAGAGAGAGATATAGAGAGAGAGAGAGAGAGAGAGAGAGAAAGAGAGAAAGAGTGAAAGAGAGAGAGAGGGAAAAAGAGAGAAAGAGTGAAAGAGAGAGAGAAAGAGAGAAAGAGTGAAAGAGAGAGGGAGAGAGAAAGAGTGAAAGAGAGAGAGAGGGGGGAGAGAAAAACAAAAGAAAGGAATAGAGTGAATGTTAAAGTTTCAGTGTAGTGATTTCGAAGACAAAATATTTCAGAGCACCAGTAAGTTATGATTCCAACCATTTCCAATCTTTATATAAAATTCTGCGCCTTCCGTTAGTCTGTCCGTCCGTCATACCCGCTAAAATACCCATACATTGACTGATCAAAACCAAATTTTGGGAAGAATTGTAACAGGGTATAAAGTACAGTTTTATTAACTTAGTACAATATATTTTTATTGTTTTGGAAAAACCAAAAGTTTTATTATTTAACATACTTAACACTTCCACTATTTTAAAACCAATTTAATGATTAAAATAACAAATACTTATTTAATAAAAATGCAATGTTTTTAGTTTGTTTGTTTGTTGTTTTTTTTTTGCATATCTTTTCTTTTAGTTTTTATCTATATACAAGAATCCAGTTTCCCGTTACGTTCGTTTGCGATAACTATAAACAAATCACAAGACCAAAGAAATATTTACGCATAGCCAGTTGTATATTGCATGCTCAAGAGTAAGAAATCCTAAGAAAATTATTCTTTGATGTTAAAAAGGAAAAAAAAAGAAATATTCTTTATCATAAAGTCCTATAAAATTAAATTAAAGAAATTATTAAACCGTGAAGTAGGATTTTTGATAAAGTATGTTCCCAAATAAATCAGCTTCTTCAAATGTCATCGATTGGTTTGCCAAATTGAATGAAACGTAGAGTTTGTAAATGTCGATAAAAATGTTCGCGATAAATTCAACAATACGAAATACTGTGAGGGTTTAAACACACGTCAGAGGGTTGCCAAAAAAGTCCCCCGTTATCATACAATTCTAAAGAAGAGCCTCACAGACTTTCTAATGATTATTTTCTAGTAACTGACATCTTTGCTAAGTGTCGAAGCATATGAGAAAATGGCAACATTAGATTTGGTTGTCATTATGAAAACACTTGCATTTTCTTTTTCTTGCTCTTTCCTTTTTCCATTCTAGCTACAAAAAGAAAACAATCCCTAATTAGAATTAACCTTGACAGTCTCTCTCTCTCTGTTGACAACTTGTGCAGGTGGTATGCATAAATAAAGAATATCATTGTTTAGTTTTCACGCCTTGTCACGATTCTTTTAGTATGTGCCACGCGCTCACAAGCTAAGCAAATAAAAGCACATACGCGTCTATGTATCTGTCTATATTTCTGAGATGAGGTATTATGTACACCATTTACATTATTCAGATTATTGTCCTCATCTTTGTCGCCATATTTATTACAACGTTTCGGCCTTTCAGTATCTGTTTATATTTCTGAGATGAGGTATTATGTACACTATTTAAATTATTCGGACTATTGTCCTCATCTTTGTCGCCATATTTATCATAACGTTTCAGCCTTTCCGTATCTGTCTATATTTCTGAGATGAGGTATTATATACACTATTTACATTATTCGGACTATTGTCCTCATCTTTGTCGACATATTTATCACAATGCTTCGGCCGTTGTACGCTCCGGCCTTCTTCAGGTGGTTGTAATGTGGAACTTAACCCTTTATTTCGCTCACTGGGGTAGACTGTTCTAGTGCCACATGCCATGTCTAATTCCCCTCTCCAAGTTCTCCACTGCCTTAACCGGGTATTGAACTCACACACTTTGGGTCCTGTCACTGGATCTAATCAACGCCTTTATCCACTGTGCCATGTGTCCTTGAAACTTTGTGATAAATATAGCGACAAAGATGAGAACAATAGTTCGAATAATGTAAATAGTGTACGCGTGTATGTGTTAAGAAATCGTTCGTTTCATCTATCTATCTATCTATCTATCTATCTATCTATCTATCTATCTATCTATCTATCTATCTCATTCTGTTCACATCTATCTATCTATCTATCTATCTATCTATCTATCTATCTATCTATCTATCTATCTCAGCCTGTTTAATATCTATCTATCTATCTATCTATCTATCTATCTATCTATCTATCTCAGCCTGTTCAATATCTATCTATCTATCTATCTATCTATCTATCTATCTATCTATCTCAGCCTGTTTAATATCTATCTATCTATCTATCTATCTATCTATCTATCTATCTATCTATCTATCTATCTATCTATCTATCTATCCTATTCATCCTTTTAATATCTATCTATCTATCTATCTATCTGTATCTATCTATCTATCTATCTCAGCCTGTTCAATATCTATCTATCTATCTATCTATCTATCTATCTATCTATCTATCTATCTATCTATCTATCTCAGCCTGTTCAATATCTATCTATCTATCTATCTATCTATCTATCTATCTATCTATCTATCTATCTATCTCAGCCTGTTCAATATCTATCTATCTATCTATCTATCTATCTATCTATCTATCTCCCAGCCAGCTTGATGCCGACGTACTAACACAGAATAGAAAGTTTGCTAAGAATTACTGGATTTCTTGTCTTCATTACTGATGGTCAAATACATTCGTTTCGTGAATTGTAGTTTCTGATTGAACTCTTTGAGCCTTGATCATCGGTTTACTGGTGACAGAGAAAAATGACTCAATGGCGAGCTCTCAGTTGAACGGCGGGTAAACACTTGTAACTCTTTTTATATCTACCGTGAAAAATGACATACCAATTATTTGCGAATTTTGACTCAGGGGCTCAGTCAGAAAGATTAAAATTGTTAAGGACGCAAGGTTATCAAAGGGTTATTAGATCTTCTCAATCATCTCAGAAGGAGATTGAACATATTGTTCATTTTAAAGCCAGTTACTACATCTGTCTTTTAAGAAGACCGTTCACATGAAAGCGGCAGTCAAAATGTATTATTCATCATTTTGACGTCTTTCTACGAAACGGCCTTTTAAAATTATGCTAAATTTTACATTATTTTCTTTGCCATCATAAAATTACAAAATTAAATTAAAAAATAGAGTATGGTCGTCAATAACCCATTAATTCTTAACGTAAACTTCGATATTAATTGTAAAAGTTTAGTTAAAAATCTGGTATTAATAATAGGTCTCTTAAAAATCTGGTATTAGTAATAGTTTTTTTTAAAAATCCGGTACTAATAACAGGTTTCCTAAAATCCGGTATTATTAATAGGTTCCTTAAAAATACGGTACTAATAACAGGTTTCTTAAAAATCCGGTATTAATAATAGGTTTCTTAAAAATCCGGTATTAATAATAGGTTTCTTAAAAATCTGGTATTAATAATAGGTTTCTACCTCTGACGCATTAATATCCACCTTTCCAAAAATGGTGAGCATGTCCAAAGTGTCGACTCTTGCTTATATATATGTATGTATATATATATATATACACGTATGTATGTATGTATAATATAAGTAAAAGCTTTGTCACTTAGCTGGTTGATGTTACCTTCAGTATCCCAACACCAGAGTTTCGTAGGCAGACCCTTCAAGAATTACTCTGTCCACTCGTCAGGAGTATCATCAATTGACTGCTTATTTATACTTCGCGATTTTTCTTTTTTATATGCATTTTTCATTGGTTTAATATTTTTCCTGGTGTATGTATGCGTGCGTACGTGCGTGCGTGTGTGTGTGTGCGTGCTTTTATCCATTCTCCCGATTGTGTGTAGAATGTTGTGATTATCAGAAAGTAGAACAAATCGAAAACGAATATCAATGTCCACATAACAAAATGCCATATCTTGGAATCCTCAAAGACAGGCATGCCATGAACCGCAAATAGCACGACAGAGTATCACTTTTTTCTTCTCTTCGGTCAGTTTAAGGAATTAGTGCCAAGAGGGAATCATTATCCCATTTAGGATTTGATGCCCGACAAATGTGGTAAAACATTTTGAAGAGGAAGAAGATAATATTTTCTTACACGGGATTAAGTGAACAAGTAACGAAAAAAGAGAGAAAGATGACATGGGTTTAATGATGTAAAGAGAGCTTAAATATTTCGTTGATAGTGTGAGTTTGACAGAGAGAGAGAGAGAGAGAGAGAGAAGAGAAATAGATATAAAGAGAGGATTGAGAGAGAGAGAGAGAGATAGAAACACAGAGGAATAGACAGAGAGAGAGAGACGAAAAGATAGCTACAAAGAAGGAAAATAATAAAGAGAGATAAAGAAAGATGGAGAAATGGAGAGAGAGTGAAAGAGAGAAGCGCTAAGTTCTAAAAGGCAGAACGAAATCTATGAAAATATGGAACTGATCGTGTCAAACAGAGAGAGGACAAAAGAGAGATCGAAATAGATATAAAGAGAGAGGAGGAGAGAAGGAACTGATTTTGTCAAAGAAAGAGAAAAGGGACAGATAGAATAGATATAAAGAGAGGATGTAGAGAGAGAGAGAGAGAGAGAACGAAGAGAAAGGGACAAAGAGAGTTGAAAAAAGCTACAGTGTAACCCGGATATAAGAGTTTGTCGGGACCGGAGAAGAAGTCTCTTATATCCGGGTTTCTCTTATATCCGGGTTTGGTCTATTTTGTTTAGGTAAGTATGGGCTCTAATTTGGGACCAGATAAAATCTCTCTTATATCCGGGTTTCTCTTATATCCGGGTCTCTTATATCCGGGTTACACTGTACAAGGAAAGAAAAAGGCGGAGAGAGATAAAAAAAAAAGATTGAAAAAAGAGAGAAAATCTATGAAAATATGGAACTGATTGTGTCAGACAGAGAGAGGACAAAAGAGAGATCGAAATAGATATAAAGAGAGAGAGGGGGGAAGCGCTAAATGCTAAAAAGAAAAAGAACATTTAGAAATGTAAGGAACTGATTTTGTCAAACAAAGAGAAAAGAGACAGATAGAATAGATATAAAGAGAGGGTGTAAAGAGAGAGAGAGAGGAGAGAGAGAAGCAAAGAGAAAGAGATAAAGAAAGTTGAAAAGAGCTAAAAGGAAAGAAAAAGGTGGTCAGAAATAAAATAAAAAATTGAGAAAGAGAGAGTGAGAGATTATATGTTGTTGATTGCGTCAGTATTTGTACGGATATTCGTAAAAAAAAGAAGTGTATTTATGTGATCATTTATGGGTGTGTTTGCGTTTGTTTTCTATGGTCTCTTTAAATATTGATGGAAGTACTCAGTATAACGCGGGAGGGGTGCACACATTGTTCTATACCAATTATCTATGCCAAGCTGCGGGGTTATCAATCAGTATTAAATGCGAGGTTTTTCATGGCATGTACTCAGTCGACCATTTATCGAGTGGGAATGTAAAAATCGTGACCCTTGTAAAAATCTAAAATACTAGCAGAATTTAAATATCAACGAAAGGGAATAACAATAGAATTGCCGGTGAAAAGATCGAAGATTCTTTCCCTGGAATCGGGCTGATGACATTCATGATCAAATATTCGACGAAAAAACTATTTCATATTGAATTTTAAGAAGAGAAATTTATAACGATTTGAGTTTATACCAAGTGCTAAAAAAAGGTTTCAAAATCTAAATTTATACACAAATTTAAATTTACTCTGGGAAAGGGCAACCTATATAAGTTTCTGATTTAATATATTCTTAATAAATATAGTTTCGTTTACCTTAAAAAGTAAATACTCTTTTGTATTTTATGGAAACTCGCTCGTTTTGTGTTTGTTCAGAAAGGTTCTAATTGGATTGCAACTTATGAAATCCAAGTGCAATAAACGTGTATCATTGTGGTAAACTATAGAAGACTTAGTAAATAAATTACTCCCCATCTTTAAACTAATCGCAAAAATAGATTACTAAATATTATGATGGACTCTCCCGTCGTATTCGACTTATGAGGATCACCAACTCAGTTCCTAGGAACCAACAGTCAGACACCTGCATTATAGCGGTGAAGGCTTTGTACAGAACCAACGACACTTTTTTACAGAAACCTGGTACACTACGTGCTACAAGATCCTCAAACGACCCTCCGCATGTTATGAATTCTCCTAAACCAGTTGCCAAAGCTATAGAACCCAATATGTTCTGCTATTTACCCATAGCTGGAGAGGGGGGGGGAAGAAGAGGATTCATGCTTTTCCCAAGGGTATTAGTACGTAAGTAAATGTAATGGATTCGACTGGAATTCGAACTCGGCTCTCCGATTCCTCAATCAAAGCCTCTTATTAAATATCATATGATTAACTATAACGTAGTTTATGGTACCGCAAATCTCAGCTGTATCATTCAGTTTATTTAGTATAGGAAATAAGGAATTTGAACAGACGATAAGTTGCACTAGGGCGACTCTTTCTGGTACTGTAAGATGCACAGAAGCCAAATATTAACCTGTGGACGGGTGTCATGTTCTTAAATAGTCTCATCATATTTAGACGCTCGTATGAAAGTGATAAATATCTAAACTATCATCTGTATACAACCGTTTTCTCAAATCAAGGAGGAAAAATGGCTTCAAGGGAAAAGTCGTTCAGGTTTTAAAGAAGACG
Source organism: Acanthosepion pharaonis (assembly GCA_903632075.3). Taxonomy (NCBI): domain Eukaryota; kingdom Metazoa; phylum Mollusca; class Cephalopoda; order Sepiida; family Sepiidae; genus Acanthosepion; species Acanthosepion pharaonis. Next base: position 2,707,917 of record CAHIKZ030005331.1, on the reverse strand, counting down.
ATTCTTTTTTTAGATCTTATAGACTCTGACGTTACAAAATCAAAAGAAAAATATTATTAATTATTAAATAACAAAAACAACAACACTTGCAAACTTCAAAACGCAACAACAGCAAAAAATGGATAGATCATATAACAAGAAGAGAGGAGCACCTCGTGGTGGTGTAATGGTTAACAAGCTTGTCTCGCTAAAACAGTTATGACTGAATAGTGAGTTTGATCCTCATTGGGTGCACCACACACTTGGCCTTGTGCCACATCTAAGCTACTTAATGTTTACGACTGAGTAGTGAGTTTGATTAGCACTGGGTAACCCCTACTTTCGGCCTTGTGCCACATCTAATCTACGCTTGGAAAATCACTATTGGGCACCTCGAGACTGTAATGCTTAGCAAGCTTGTCTCGCTAGAACAATTTCGACTGAGTTGTGAGTTCAATCCGCACTTGTACCACATCTCAGCCAAAGTTGTAGAATCACTATAACTATAAAAGAGAATACTGAGTGAATAATGATTTTAACTTCCCACTCTACCAAGAACAAAAGTTTTGGAAAGAAACTCCCATCAATTCTAGAGACAGTGATAACCGTGGAGTCAAAAGTCTAATTTCATGGAAGATTTTTTTAACAGAATTTTTCATAAATTTCAACCGACAATAACGTTAACTACGAGGTCAATTAATGCCGAATGTTTCCGCCATTATAGAGTAGGAAATGATAAAAACACGGACATTAAAACATTTATCACGAACCAATATAATTTCCATCTTTATTAAACACGTAGATAATTTTCCAGTGCCATTTCTAATACCAGAGATTAAGTAGATATTTTAAAACCCGTAATTTTGTGGACACTTTTGCACAGGCCTAATGTAAAAGTGATCTGTCATCAACGTGTTTGGCGTTTAGCTAACTTGATCATTTCAAACTTTTTACACGTTTAAAGAAAATAAGAATGAAAACGACACTTTGCTTACAATCAGATAGCAACAACTAACATTTCTGGGACACATAATGTGGTAAGAAGGCTTAGAGAATATAATGCTCACAAGACATATTAATGGCAAGTGAAACCGGGGGAAACAACGAGTAATCGACAAAATATATGCGAATCGATCACAGAACAAAGGCAAAGAATGATGTTAGTAAATCAAAAGTTACTTAGAATAAAAAAGTGAAATTATGAAGAGCCGTGTCTACCCACGTCCTGTGGAGACAAGACACGCAAAAGAAGATTATTCACAGAGAGACACGCTAGCATTTTTTTCGCTTTCTGTTTTTATATATTATTAATTTATCCGAGCTTTATATAAGAAATCAGAGAAATGATGGACAGTTTTTATTTATGCCTCATATGGAGTAAATAAAAAAAAAAAAATTATAAGCGGCATTGTGATGACGTCCAGCGTTAAAATCAATTCTTTCATCGGTGTTCGTAAAAATTACATTTATTCCACCACTATTGCCCCCATTAAATTTTTTGGGCTTATTTGCTGCTTAAAGAACAATGCACATATCGAAGTGTCATAGGAGATTTTAGAATATCAGTAACAATTTTATGAAATGATTTATTGCAATAAACGAGGCAATTACTTCGATAATAAAATATAAAACACCTAAAGGTATTTTTACTGATTATCATAGGATAGAAAAGCAAGCATATCGCCCCCTATCGGTAGGGTAACCTAAAAAATCTTTCTCTTCAGTACCAATTTTTAGAGACATCCGTAATTGTAATAACTGACATCTTATCTACATTGGTGCAATGCTTAGTGGCTTGCTGTCGCAAACTATTTATGATGAGTTCACTCCATACTTAAGACTATGACAAAACGACTTAGGGCTGAAATTGAATTTGTCATATACTTAATAAATCTAATTTAGTCTGACACAAGATAAAAAAAATGAAGGACTCGGAGAAGACACCACTCCGAATGGTCTACGAGACTAACTTGCTTACCAGTGGCCAACGGTAACAATGTAGGTATTTAGTAAGTTTAACTGAATCTGGTATAACGCAATATGATGAAACTCACCATACTAGGAAGAGTTTAACGAAATGAGGTTTGCTAATCATCGCTCAACAGTAAGTATTTTAAAAATGGTGTATTAAGAGAAATGATTTTGTAAATAAAGTAATGCAGACAAATTTAAAGATCAAATATGACAAAGCAACAGAGAAATTGTTTTCTTCTTTTTTTTATTCAAAGCCACCAATTTATGCACTTGGTCACTTGAATGAGAAAATCACCAACTGAAACGGCACACATTCCGCTTTCAAATGAGAGTTCAGTTAGGATTTTTCGCTTTTAAAATGTTTTTGTGATGTCAACGAATACTCGTTGCCACTTCCGTAATGCTCGTTGTAGTAGAGACGTTGTAATCGCAGATACAAATATAGTAACGCCGTTGAACAATACTGTTATCAGACGCCTTTGAATATCACTTGCACTAATAATACTCGCTCGATAATACTCGCTCGAATAGTAACCAACATATAGTGATCCGAATAACAATCCGTATAGTGATCACTTAGACGCCACGCTAATTCCCATATATACATTTCCTTTTCCATCACGTGAGCTATTTATTCAAAAGGGGATCGCCTGTGTTTGCTCTCTGGTGATCAGTGTTCAAACTCCAGTGTCGGCAGTGACACTTTATTCCTATAAAATAAATGGTCTCTATGCGAACAAACTATTTACAATTCCAATTCATTTTTTTGCAAATCAATGATGCTTATTTTGTCATTCGCATGGATCCCAATGTCCATTAGTCTTCTATTAAAGGTTTTCGTAATTGGGTTTAGTCATCTGATAATTATTGGGATGGCTGCCATTGATATATTTCCCTAGAATGTTTGCGCCCAAACTTTCAGCTGTTATACGCAAATGTGGCACAAGCATTTACAAATAGAGGTGAGTCTTAAACTCATTTGCTTTGACTTTTAATTCCAGCTCGTTCACCATTGCATCCTAATGGAAATGGTAGTCTCATCTTCGTATACTGAGAAAGGAAAAGAAAATATTTAGATCTGTTAAAATATAAAAGGTACTGTATCATTTGCATGAAGAGTTTCTAAAAAAGAATCACGCTAACTTTCATTTAAGACAACATCAAAATAAAATAAATTAAAATAAAATGAAATAAAAAGTAAAATAAAATAAAATAAAGTAAAATAAAATAAAATAAAATAAAATAAAATAAAATAAAATAAAATAAAATAAAATAAAAAAATAAAATAAAATAAAGTAAAATAAAATAAAGTAAAATAAAATAAAATAAAATAAAATAAAGTAAGATAAAATAAAATAAAGTAAAATAAAATAAAATAAAATAAAATAAAAGTGCTTATTTAATGAAAATCCCAAGAAAGGAATCATAAATATCGGATATTAATTAAACTAAGAATTACAACTCGACCCAAATGATTTAAGGTCATATGAGGTCATATGAGGTCATATGGGGTCATATAAGTCCATGTATCTCCTGGGCAAAATACAAGAGGAATAAATGTAAAAGAGATATTAAAAGTTTTTGACAGGAAAAATAAAAAACGAAAATTCTTTAAAAAAAGTTTTGCAAAAACTTTTTCAAAAATCAAATAGTTGTCGGATTTTAATTAAATTTTCAGAACTTATTCGCGAATTAATTATATATTTTTTTTAAAGTTTCATTTTAGAAAATCTTTCTAAAAATATTTTTTTTTAAATCTGTTAACACCCACTTTTATGACGTTTCGAGAAATTCTTTTTTGTAGCGCTTAATGTTTATATTAGTTATAAGGACAAGTCCTTGGAAAATTCAAATCATGAATTTGTTTTGGGCAAAGAGTACTTACATAAAATCTGCTCTGAAACGTGAAATAAATAATGAATTAACATAAGACATTACTTAATTTTTTAAAAATGCTTTTATGGATAAAATATATTAGAGACACTATTGTCTTAAGAATTTTTTTCGATGTATAATGAATTTTTACAAGAATTTTTTTTGGTTAAATTTTAATTAGAATAATTTATAAACTTTTAGATATTTTAAAAATTCTGTATTAATTAGTAGTGTTCAAGAGATATTGTTATTAAATTAAAACTGCATCTACAAATCATAAATGTAAAAGCTCACTGCAATTCAACGAGTCCCAATATTTTAAAAAGAATTTAGAATTTATTTTATGTTTGTATAAACGTGTCGACTTTTGTAAATACGGATGTTCAGACGAGACAATATCAAAAAATAAGAGCGATCACTACAGAAAAGTTAAAATTGGTAATTTTCTAACATTTTCTCAACAGGAACCTTCGTAAGTTAGACTATAAAGCCAAAATACCTAAAATTCAATAAAATATTAGAGTGCTTAGAATATTATTTTAAAAATTTTAATATTACTGGATAGTTAAAAAAATGTCAAAAAGGCGTTAATATTATATTCGTCAAGCAATTATTACAGTTATGTCCCCCTTAGAAAAAATTCCTAAACATAAGAATATCGATAGAGTTGTCAACACCTCATAAAACATCCACCTCCGAATTAAAAAGTGCTATTCTGCGATATTTGAAACTAAATGCATGTAATATTTGTTTCAAATCATATTAACTAAGTTTTAAATCAGCTAATCTGCCCAAAATAAAGTTTTAGAAAAGTATATTTTATTTTCGAACGAGTTTTAATAAAGAGAATTACGTTGTGTTGACAGATTTGTCAATATGGACGATTTTAGCGGTTTTACTAGTAATAAAACAAAATTCCAATCAATTTAAATTCTGTTTGAAAGAGTCGTTTGCTTATTAGAAATCTTAAATTGAATTAGCTTAAAATTTAAACTATTATAAAAGTTTCAAAAAAGATGTTTTCGTTTTTAAAAAGCCATTTTAAACCTTAGGTATCGCTCTTTCAAGGTACATACGACAAAGTCAAATAAAATGCATAGATATGTTTCTCTTAAATTACATTTTATCTGTATTAATGTGTTTCTGTTTTCAGCATAAATTTTCACTTAGTGTTATACGAATTATCTATTTATTTATTAAATATTGCGTGCCATTTACTATGTCTTTCATAGAAATATGTATTGCTTTGGAGACGGATATTTTGAGGTATACGAAAGAAAGAAAGAAAGAAAGAAAGAAAGAAAGAAAGAAAGAAAGAAAGAAAGAAACGGACTAAGTAAAGAAGGGAAACAAATGCATGGGAAAATATATAAACAGAAGAAAAAGTAAAAGTTGACCGCAAAGGAGAAAAGAAGAAACAAACAGGAATTAAAGAAGAAAATGAAAATGAATGAAAAAAAAAAAAAAAAAACAATGAAAGACCGTAAATATTGGGAGGAAATATGCAAAGGTAAAACTAAGTCAAAAAGAAGATGAAAGAAAAATCCGAACAAAGAAAGAAAGAGAGAAAAGAAAAAAAAAGAACCGATGACAGCAAGAATGATGATGTCTGATACTTTAATTGCCACTAGGAAGTTGTGGAGAGTTATGAACGCCCACGTCTTGAAGAGACACGGTAAATAAATGATGATGGTGATGATGATGATGATGATGATAGATTCATATGATGATGAAAAGAAGAAGAAGAAGAAGAAGAAGAAGAAGAAGAAGAAGAAGAAGAAGAAGAAGAAGAAACTGCAACAGTAGCTTTGGCGCTACCGAGTACGAGAATAATCTTTATTTCTTTCTTTCTTTCTTTCTTTCCAATCCCCCATTTATACCTTCGGCCTCTCCTAAGGAAGAAGGCGGTGCCTACTGCCACTCTCATTCGCATAGTCACCCACCCCTTGCTACTACTACTATTTCATCTTCTACTACGACTACAGCTACAATCATTCACAATATCTCCAACGCCAGTAGTAACGACAACGTCAGACGTGGTAACAACCACAAAAAGCGACAACCAACCACAAGTTTACTACAATTCAGACCACAACAAAATACTATCATTAGAAGTGACTTACTCTCGTCTTTAAACGGAGCGACTTTAAAACGCTGTGCGTTCGCTGGATTCGATTGAAGAAGAAAAAGAATAAGTTCGAATTTAAGAAGCAAAAAAAAAAAAAAAAAAAAAAAGGAGCAGAAGAAAAAAAAGCGAGATGAAAACTCAGGTCGTTTCTAAATATTGGGACTCAGGCTGGATAAATGAAAACAGAGAAAAAAAAAGGCGATTTTTAAATCAAGGAAACTCATTTTTTTTTTTTTTTTTTTGGTTATAATAATCCATCGATAGTGATAAAAGAGGTTCAAACTTAGGTCAAAACGGACGCTCACACCTCGGACATCACTCACAACTTTTTTTTTTTTTTTTTTTAAAAAAAGAAAAAAAAGTAAGACTAGCCCAAACGACACCCCACTCGCTTCAGAAAAAAAAATACCTTCTTTTTTTTTTTTCTATTATTTCACTCACAATGTATGGTCATCTTCTTGGACTTACGGCAGGGCTGGTTTTTGTTTTGTTTTTTTCTCCGACCCCATGTGTCGCAAAACATGACATTCACTACGGGGATGTGCACACTGCAATGTTGCAACAATCAATGAAGGTGCTTTTCGGCGCTGATGAGGGTCGCTTAGCCCGCGATAGAAACAACAGGCTTTTGCCGGACCCGGACGAACCGGCTCGACCCCCACGTTATATGATGGAGTTGTACGAACGATATCGCGATGGTTTGTTACAAAAAGAGAATTTTGGAAATACAGTACGGAGCATACATGCTAGTATAGGTAAGTGCGAAAGTGAAAGAAAGGCAGAATGTAAGAAAAGCAGAAATGTCAATATTAAAAAAAAAAAAAAAATTTAATATTAACATCGTAAAATACTGAGAGTATTTTGTTGAATAAAAGGTTGTAAAATATAATAATTATTATAAAAATCGCGCGTCTGTCACAAAAAAGACGCGCGAAAAGGCACACGTTTAGACAAACATAGACAAACACCTCAAACACATATACACATAAACACTAAAATAATAAACACAAAGACACACACTCACTCACACTCCCATATGGACACAGGTATATACACTCGCAAACACAATCACGTATATCGATAGATAGTGAGAGGGAAAGATGGGGAGAGAGGGAGGTAGAGAGTGAAGGAATATTCTTAGCTTAAAAATAAAATAAAATCAATTTTGCACATTTAGCGAAAGTTATGATTCAAACTGTCATTTACTCAAAATGGCCAGAGATTTACGATGGGTCACGTGATTACATTACCATAAAGTCGTTCTGTAGACTGTTTTCAGTCTTCTTAAAATTTAAATTTGTTCCAATGCGCGTTTAAATTTTTACAGAAATCTTTTTTTCTTTTCTTTTTTTTTACCTTTTCTTTGTCCGTCTTTTCGAACTTGCGATTGACGTTGAGGAAAGTTCGTCTCGTAAACATTTTTAGAAATATGAGACGAATTGAATAGTGACCACCATGTGGCTGAATTAAGATATGGTGATTGAAGATCTCTTGAAAATATTTCTTTAAAAACATTGATTGTCTAATGAGGGATTTGGGAAGAATGGCTTTCTGGTAAAGTAATGGTACGCCTTTTTTAAGTCCAGGAAATTCTGGTCACGTAAAATATTCACATCTGCGCATTGTGATGGATTTTCCTTTCGCTCTCTTTTCTTTCTTTTTCTTCAAGCAACAGCTTTTTAACTTATATATATATATATATATATATATATATATATATATATATATATATATATATATATTTTTAAGATATATATATATATATATATATATATATATATATATATATATATATATCGCAGCAGCTTTATATATATATAAGTTAAAAGCTGTTGCTACATATATATGTGTGTGTGTGTACATGTGAGAGGGAATGCACAAAAAAGCTGTAAAGTGAATATTACTGCTACTTATATATGTATACATATTTATACATATATGTTAGTATGCAGGTATGAATACATATTTGCATACATAGATTTAGTAGTATCTATGTTACTGTTGACAGTGTATGCATACTGTATACATGTTTGCCTCTGATATATCCATATATATGTGTTTATGAGTGTGCTTGACAACGACACTGAGACATACACACACACATTTATATATATATATATATATATATATATATATATATATATATATATATATATATATATATATATATATATATATATCGCACATATAGTGTAGGTGTTTATAAAACAGAGCTCAGTGTAATAACAGAACTATATATTAATAATATATACAAATTATCCCTGACAGTAGCACGATCCGGAGTTTCATGCACAGCGCAATCTTCAGGTGCTAAGGCATATATATATATATATATATATATATATATATATATATATATATTTCCTTTTGGTATCCCTCAGTTGAATAAGCGGCTCACTGCTGAGCACATCAAACAAGCAAGTAACACATAAGTATATTTTGAGTAAAGGGATAGCTTACGTAAGTTAAAACATAAGAATATTGATAGGCCAGTTTTGCTAACTACTGCTCAATAAGTATTTTTTTTGTTTTTACAAGATAATAGCCAATCGATATTAGCGTTTTGAAAGCAGTGTTTTTAATCTCCTTCTCTTCTGTGTTTGTATAAATATGGATATTTCTGAAGACACCACTGTACATGCAAGCAGTTAATAACATACACATATCTATCTATCGAACATCGATCTGTGCCACAATCTTTGACACGCAAACTTCGATTTCTTTTGATTTATTTATATATCTCACCTTGAATCTCTATCTATCTATCTATCTATCTATACATATACATACATACATATATATATATATATATATATATATATATATATATATATATATATATATATATATATGGGTAAATTTTGGCAGCATATTTTCATTGAGTTAGGTTTCGGTGAATAATTTAGACATGTTATGCCTACTTATTTTCAGTAGGATCCTTTCATATTCACGGATAAGCTTTTGATGTCGTTTATTATCAATACCCTGATGATGGCATTGTGCTATGTCGAAAATACTCGGAAATAAAAGAAATATATACCAACACGGCGACTTTTCTCTCGTCCTTCAATAACGGTACCAAAAATCTTATCCGTGAATATGAAAGGATCCTACTGAAAATAAGTAGACAGAACATGTCTAAATTCTTTAACGAAACATGTCTCAATATATATAAATATATATGCGTGTGTGTGTGTGTTTGTGTGTGTGTGTGTGTGTTTGTGTGTGTGTGTGCGGACCCTGAAGACAACGCCGAGCTGCGACAGTCTGTTTCATAGTTTGCCGCAATATTCAGGCTACTTACACACGTTAAATCCCATAAACATAGCATACCTTAAATAAACTTTATTTTTATCATATATATATATATATATATATAACAAACGTTTTTATAGTGGATATTCGTATTTGAAATAGATGTCTTTTTATTTAAAACGGTGTGCGTTGCATTTATATATTGATATATAAAGTATATAAAAGTACCTGTGTATGTTTTGAAGTGCCGGGAAACCGTATAGATGTAAGGTGGCCTGTCTGTCGACAGATCTGTTTGTTTAAGCGCAGGTTGGCGTGGATGCAAGCGAAGCCCTGTGTGCGTGTGTGCGTACGTTCTAAATTCCTGCTCACCTTTCCAAATCTGGGGAAACACGTAGGCTTGAATAGTTACGTCGATGAATCCTCTTAAATACGACCGTATGAATGCTGCTTGCTGTGAAAGCGCCCTTTGCATTTTGTGAATGTATGCCCGTGTGGATATGTTTGTGTGTGTGTGTTTGTGTGTGCATGTGTGTGTATGTGCGTGCGTCTATGTATCTGTGTATTACGATTTACGCAAAAGATCGTCGTATGAACATCACAGACAGAGTGAGATAGAATATTTGAATGCGAAATCTGTAATAATTGTTATATTTTCATTATGTTGTGTATTTTTCGCTTTGTGCTAATGGCCAGCGTTCAAGCCTACGTAAAGGGATTCTCAACGTTGATTTTTTTAAGGTAGGTATGACCTCCCCACTTGGAAAACTAGACGTCACACAATCTTTCTTACGACATCTTAAATGTTGAAAATCTAATGATTACGCATAAAACATTTTTTCCATGAAATCATTTTGATTTTAAAACTAAGAAAGTACTCCCAGAATGCTTCTGGGGAAATATCTAATTCCAAAACAAAAAGTATTTTTTAATTTGTTAATAGCTCGATACTTTTTTTTATTTTCCGAAGATGATAGGAATAAACATCGAAATGAAAAATAAATAAACCATTCTTTGACTCAGAATGAATTCCATCCTTTTAGCAACTCTTGGGAGACTTTACTCCGTTCGTGAAAGTCTATCAGGTTAATTACACAGTTCTGAGTTCGATTCTCACTAGGTGCCCGAAACTTATACCCGACTAAGTGATCTTGTGATTATATAAATGTATATTGATGTAAATACCGTTAAGTAAGAACATATATCAATGTATAGATTGATAAATGTTGTAATCTATATCCAACTCTCTGTCGATTTTTTGTTGTATGAATCTGAAAGCGTTCAGAAATGAAAAAAGAAAAAAAAAGGAATTTCAAAATCTGATATTTCTCTTTAATAATTCCCATATATCTCAGTGTCAAAGATTTTATTCCCCCCCCCATTAAATCTTGAAATTTTACCCTGTGTCCTGCAAAGCGAACGATAGTTTTTTTTTTTTTTTTATTTATTTTATCTAATTTTATGTTTATTCTCTTTTTTATCTAAATTATGCGCATCGAAACTAGAGTGCGTCCCTTGAGTCAGGTTTGTCCTCGGTGCCGGGAAGTATAGTACTTTAAAACTTATTTATAATTAAAACCCTAAAAAACTGATTTGAGAAAGAGGTTAAATAAGCGATCACGCTTTCATGGCCATTTTTTTTACTTTTACCTTCATCACACATGAGAGACCCAGAGGTTTGATTTTAAAACCTTATTTATTATTTGCCGTGTTAGCCTTGAAGTTAGATAAACGCCTCTCGGCTGAGTTATGTGGATAAACATGACTTCTTAACACTCTCTGCCTTTAGCTGTATTTGAAACCGTTTTCTTTCTAATCTTAAATTCATATTCAGTTGTAGAAAATTTTTAAGTGCATGACTATTAAAAACCAAAGCAAGTATCGACCGTATGATGGACCAGGGGTCGGTAGCCTTTTGCTAACTATGTGCCGAGTTAGGGTTTTAAAATCATTCAATGTGCCAACAGTATACGTATTTTTATACAAGTCAAGGTCAATATACCTGTTCTACAATAATATTTTATATAGTAATAAATAGTATATATACTTTAGTATATATCAAAATTGAAACAACCTAGTTGTACTAGTTATTGGTTCAGAGTTCGTGATGTCATTTGCGGCTGCGTGCTTGGCGTGCCACTAGTGGCACGTGTGCCGTAGGTTGCTGACCACTGTGATAGTCTATCATGGGTACGAAACTGTATTACTCTTTCTAAAAATATTCTGGAAAATACATGGCCACTCTTTTGGAAGCTAAAATATTCAAGACTCTGATTAGGTAACTGAGCAGAAAGTGAATATACATAAAGTGGGAGATAGAATAATTGAGAGAGAGAGAGAGAGAGAGAGAGAGAGAGAGAGAGAAAGAGTGAGAGAGTGAGAAAGATATATATATATATATATATATATATATATCTCGGAAAATAAAGGTTTGGATTTTTGTGTATTATTTTTACATTCCACCCCCAAAATACGGGTATTGACGTATATTTTTCCGGCTGACCAGACAACTTAAATGTCATCTACAATATCTGATAATTTACGTATCAATGCTTATAATAATTGTGTGTATTCTTTGGGGGTTTTTTCCATCCCTGTCATGGAGACTTAGTGTCGGGGTTGAAACTCATAAAAAAAAGAGCCGCAAATAAAAATGCTGATTTTCAAGAGTTCAAGCTCAATTTGTCATCGATTCTTCTTCAGACTTTGTCAATCAATGATCTTTGCGATCGATATTACAAAGTCCTTGACAGAATCCTTGAGGGCTTCCATGATAAATATTTTAATTTGAATAAAAAACTGAAGTTTATAAAACTGCAAACTTTTTCTACATCTTCGTAATAAAAAAAAAATCGAACTGTCGATGTTCATTGCAATTTGTTAGAAAACCTTTTTGCAACAATCAAAACATAAACTGGCAGGTACAAAAATGAAGTTTTTGTTACGACAACGAAAACAATCATTTTTTTCTGTTTCTGAACGGACATTAAAAAATCTGTTTTACGCAATGTATTTACATGAGAAATTACTTAAATCTGCGGTTGTAAATATCTCTGTCTTAAAATAAATAATATTTTCTGGACACTGTATTTTACAAGATACATATGCTTGTATATGTTCTTGATATAAATAAGCGTACACACAAATGTATCTTTAGATTTTTTTTTGGCCGGGTGGGGGTGGGGGTGGTATTTGGAGGTAGAAAACTTTGCGTTTATTAAAATTCAGGGGTCAATATAATGAGATCAGTAGTGCCGTGGTCTGGTAATCAATCATTCAATCTTGTAAACCATTACTTAAAGTTAGATCCTTAGAAAAAGGTTTCGTATATATATATATATATATATATATATATATATATATATATATATATACAGTGTAACCCGGATATAAGAGAGTTGTCGAGACCGGAGAAGAAGTCTCTTATATCCGGGTTTCTCTATATCTGGGTTTGGTCTAATTTGTTTAGGTAAGTATGGCTCCAATTTGGGACCATAGAAAATCTCTCTTATATCCGGGTTTCTCTTATATCTGGGTCTCTTATATCCGGTTACACTATATATATATATATATATATATATATATATATATATATAATAAATCTGTTGATATATAATCCAAATGGATCCTAGTAATATCAAATATTAAAACTGATCCACAAAAAAGAACTCAATGTATTTATTATAACAGAGCATATAAATTACACATCAAAATCCAAAATTTCCTCATATGGCGGGTAGGTAGATCTTTTTCAGTCGACAAAACTACGTCACTCTTATTCCACCCCGGAGTATAAGACTGACGTTGTTTTGTTCGTTAAAATAGATCTACCCCCTCCGATATTAGTTAATTTTAGACTTTGTTGTGTAATATATATATATATATATATATATATATATATATATATATATATATATATATATATATATATATTTATGAAAACCTAGGTAATCCGTATGGGTAAACCTAAGGAGGAAAAAAATCCAGAGAAACTCAATGTAAATCCAGAGCAAATAATTTTATATATATATATATATATATATATATATATATATATATATATATACAAACATACACATACACTTTCACCTTAATACATTAACAGATCGTGACATACTGAAATCAAGTATACATCTTTTATCTCTGGGGTCACATAAATAAATCCGCAGTCTCAAAAAATACTTATTTTTCAACAAAGTTTCATTCTTTGTCAACGCACTTAATTCAGTAGTAATGGATCTGGCAACATTTCACTTTTTATATATCAAGTAATAAATAACTAATGCAAGAAGTACACGTTTGTAGCTACTAAGCTACTTTAAAATTGTCGATTTTGTCAGGGAGGAATACATCGTGACTGCCTTGAAGAGGAAATCTATAGAACTTAAATCTAGCAAAAATAAAAAAAAAAATCCATTTGAAAATAAAAGGAAAACTTTTATAATTTTTGCTTAAATAAAAAATCCCTACTCTCACTCCTTTTTTTCTCTCAGACACACACGCCACACACACACACCACACACACACACACACACACACACACACACACACACACACACACACACACACACACACACACACACACACACACACACACACACACACACACACACACACACACACACACACACACACACACACACACACACACACACACACACACACACACACACACACACACACACACACACACACACACACACACACACACACACAAACTGTATTTGCAAGATGAGTGACAGGATTCATTCGTACTTTTCTTAAAGTGGGGTCATGGTTAACGAGCTAGTCTGCTTGACCATTAACAGAGAGGTCGATCCTCACTGATTATCCCAATAAATTTGACCTTGTGCTAAACTAAGTTTAGCAAAGGGCGACAATATTGCCCCCCGCCAAAAAAAAAATCCATGCTTCAATAATTGATAAGAATTGTTTTTTTCCGTTTTATCCGAAAAAGCCAAGAATGAATAAAAAACCGATTACGTAAAATAAAAATGAGCCAATTTTTTTTTTGAAAATGGTTTGCTTTTAATAAATGACCAAATTAACTTTCAGTTTTTAAATGATCAAAATAAACAAATCAAGCTAAGTTTTCTCATTTGATACGATTGATAACACCTGATTATGTTTTTCAGAATTAGATTTTTTTTTTTTAATTTTTGTCAGACTCATAACGATCCATTTAACTTTTGCATATCATTTAATACTTGTCTGAAATTTTGTTTTGGCTTGAATGCTTCTATTTGAAAATATTTAAATGGTTTTAAAAAGGGTGAAATTCATCAATATTTTCATCTTTATTTGCTATCATTATTGAATACCCATAACTGAAACCATAGAGTATACACATACATATATACACAGATGCATGAATATGTTTATGAAAAAAAGAAGCATTTGAAATCTGCTGAATAGACAAACGGATATTTAATAAGTTAAGTATAATCTAGTCTGTGCCAAGGCCAGAGGTGTAAAAGAATCAGTTCAACTCCAAGTCATACGATTAGCAAGGCATATTTACTGTCTACGACTTTGCGAGGCAAATTTACCGTCTACGACTTTGCAACGAGCAGCTTTCCAAGATCTTGTTTTATGTAAAGAAGTCAATGATATTAAACACAGAAAATAGATTGTGTTAAATGAAATGTCATTAATCTGAACACATTGTAGGCTTTCTCAGTGTTTTTTTTTTATTGTTCCGATTAAAATCTTTTATTTTCAAATTTAATGGGAAAAAATTGGAGAATAATGAAAAGAATTGACAAAAGCAACAAAATAAATTTCATTTCATGTCATTAAATCAATTTACAAACTGATTTTCATTGTTTAGTCAGTTACAAGGAAATTCATATTACGACCTTGCAGTAAAACATAACCGGAGTTTACCTTTTGACGTTTTAGTTGCCCGTGTTATCTTAAGCAACACAATGTTATTGGCCCACTAAGGAGGTTATTTGAATATTTGGGAGAAAATTGCAAAGAAAACTTTTCCTAAAAAAAAAAATTAATTTCAACACCGCCGAGAATTTGGCCTGAACTCGCAATGACAATTCTCTGGTACAAAGATCATATGTCTAGTTTATCACAAACCACTACATTTTGATAGTTAAGCACTAATTACACTTACTACTGAACGATCAATTGAAATATATTGTTGAAGGATTTTCCTCGCTGTCGATTTACGGAATCGCCACTCTCCAAAAATG
>CAHIKZ030005331.1:2680000-2690000 GCA_903632075.3 Acanthosepion pharaonis | reverse complement strand
TTTTTAAGAGTAGGAATGGACATATTTATATTCATCTATATATATTCAAATAAATTATTTCCGTCTCTCTCTCTCTCTCTCTCTCTCTCTCTCTCTGTGTGTTTCTTTTGTTATATATATTATATATATATATATATATATATATATATATATATATATATATATATAACTAATATTTCCCTACATTCTATATTTGTAAGTAGTTTTATGGTATGTATCTATCTATTAATGTGCTGATAATTTTTATGCCTGACCTTCCCCCCGCCGCCGGCCAGGCCTCGTCTGAAATTGCCCGTGGTCGTTTCTCTTGACACCTGGCCGTGAGTACCTGGTTAAGCACCGCGTATTCGAGGGAAGGGGTCTTTGTACTGACACTTGACTTACCTGCGTTCGACCTGCACTTAGCATTCATCATACAATGACCTCATGTCATCTCGTGATACTTGTTCTTCTGGGGGCGTAGTGGATCAAATTGGCAGGTGGATGGAGACGTAGAAGGCCAAGCAAAGCTATTAGTTTACATTCTTTCTCCACCTTTAATATCTCCACATATCCCACATAATAAAAGTTACCGTAAATACTTTACCAGTGGATATAGTTTAATTTTTTTTTTTTTCGCATAATGGTGTGGCTTTCATTTTTCATTTATTCCAAACATTGTTTTTTTTTTTTTAGTATCTTCAACTGTTCAGCCGATAAATTTTCAGTCTTTAAATAGAAGGAATTCGATCGAATATTTCTGCAATAAAAATAAACAAAAGTGAAATATAAATGCTAAGAACGACGATAAATAATGTGCGGTCGGCGTTACGTTTATTGGCGGGAAAAATGGAATCTGTGAACAGATTTGAAATTTCGATTCTATGTATAACGTTTACTTTCATACTGATGGCACAGATATATTTCTTCTTCCCTACCACCAGCTATGGGTTAAATAGTAGAACAGACTGAGCTCTTTAGCCTTGGGTGGAAGTTAGTCGAGAAGGATAGCTGAATTAAAAACCAGAAAAAAGCTAATGAGGAAACAAATACACTTTCTTTCTCAAAGTCATTGCAATAAAACAACGAAATCTACGGAGAACAATGATCGCCTACGTCTCTAGATTACATATTTATTTTCCAAACGTAACTTAGATGTGGCACAAGGCGGAAAGTATGGGGCATCTAGTGAGGATCGAACTCACTTTTCAGTTGTAACTGATCTAGCAAGACAAGCGTGCTAACCATTACACCACGCCTAGATTAAAAATGGCATTAAAAATGCATGCTACCTTAGAGAATTTTATGTCTAAAATATATCAGCATAGTTGCAACCAGAACTGTCGAAATCAATAATACGCCAGAATTGATTAAGAAACATTACTTCCAAGTTTATGAATCTGACTCGACGAGAGGAAAACAAAACAAAAAAATCCCGCAAATTTTATTCATACCTTTAGAAAAGGTGGGTACTTCGAGCTGATGTAATGGTTAACAAGCTAGATCAATCACTACTGAATAGTGAGTTCGATCCTCACTAAGTGCCTCACACTTTCGGCCTTGTGCCACATCTAAGCTACGCTTAGAAAATCAGCATAATTTTAGCAATGGATACGGGAATAATAAATACTTTACGAATGCGTAAAGATCTTCACTGCTTTTTTTTCTACAACAAGTGCCTTCTTTCACCGTAGATATTTATTAAGCTTACATTGTTACTCTGATTCAAGGCCACAATTGAGAGCATTTAGGAAGGAATGCTAATCACTGGCTGCCTCGCCGGTCAGAGTAGACATCCGGGCATTGGGTGGCTGGCTGGCTGTAAGCATTTGTTAAGCACAAAAACCACAAAAGAAAGTTGGACACCGACTAAGGATCAAACGCTCTACATTAGCAATGGCTTGCGACGGACGAGAATTTTAACGATTGCTTTGTATGAATCTAGACACGTATTGTCTGGTCTATCCTGTGTCTACTGCTATCCTTTCTCTCTTATCCTCCTCTTTCTTTCTTTTTTTGCCTATCTATTTATGTAGCTATCTATCTACGCACACACACACACACACATATACATACATACATACATATATACATATATATATATATATATATATATATATATATAAACATATTGACATAGAAATCAACATTACAAGGTGACTAAGTTTCACACTTCAGTGCGATCTTCGGATCAAACATTAAGAAAATGGCATTGTGGCATGAAACTCACATTCCTGTGCCAATATCTATCTATCTATCTATCTATCTATCTATCTATCTATCTATCTATCTATGCCAGTCTTCTCATATCTATCTATCTATCTATCTATCTATCTATCTATCTATCTATCTATCTAATTCTGTTCATGTTCTACCTATATATCTCAGTTTGTTCAAGATCTATCTATCTATCTATCTATCTATCTATCTATCTATCTATCTATCTATCTATCTATCTATGCATGCCAGTCTTCTCATATCTATCTATCTATCTATCTATCTATCTATCTATCTATCTATCTATCTATCTATCTATCTCAGCCTGTTCATGATCTAAATATATATCTCAATTAGTTCAAAATATATCTATGTCTGTCTCTTTCCCATTCTCTCTCTCTCTCTCTCTCTCTCTCTCTCTCTATATATATATATATATATATATATATATATATAATGTCTAACGAAGTGCACAGTTATTTACATTATTTACATTGTTCGGAATGTTGTCCACATCTTTATCGCCATATTCAAGACGTTTCGGCTGTTGTACATTCTGGCCTTCTTTAGGTGATTGGAATTTCGAACTGAACTCCTTATTTAATCCCCCAGGATAGATTGTTCTAGTTCCTCGTGCCATGCCTCTTCCGGATGTCTCAGTTTTTTTTTCCTTTAACTTAACTCTCAAAGTTTTTGTTTACCATTACAGTAGCCATGTATTGAACTCACAATTCGTTTAGGTCAAGTCACTGGGTTCAACCAAAGCCTTTATCCACTGGTTCATGTGTCATTTCGAAATTCGACTTTCTTTTTTGCAATTTTTCAAATAAGACATTTCGCCATGTTGACACCATTTATCACTGAAAAACCCTTTGAATTATTCAGCTAGAAAGAGAACAGATGAAAATCGTTTTGTGTCATTATCTTCCCAACTGAGCAATGGTGAGAAGGAAAAGATCATCCAGGCCTTCAGTAGCATTCATACTCTGGTTACCATCTTGAAATTCCATTCAACAAATATTAAGAGAACGGTGAATAAATTCAAAAAAGCGGGAACAGTAGAGAGAAAAACTGGATCAGGAGATCACAGCAGGAAGATGGATTATCATTCCAAGTTAGAGCTAAAGAGATGAATCAGAAAAGATCCAACTCAATACATAAGACGTTTGGCACATGAGAGAGAAGTTTCAGCTATGACAGTCCAAAGAGTAGTGAAAAAAAAGACTTGAAAATGTAATCGTACGTGAAACCTGTGAGACACCTTGTTACTCTAGGACTGAAGGTTAGAAGGTTAGAGAGGGCAAAGATCATCTTGAATAAGTTGGAAAATTATCCTCGAATAATATATATATATATATCTGAACTTTATTTCAATCCTTCATGAGCTTCCGATCCTTAATTATGATTAATTAACGATGAACATGTCATTTTCGTTCATGATCGAATTCATCACAATTCTTCTGTTAAAATTAGATAGTAGTTATACATTCGTATTGCTCAAAGTAGAGTACAGTAGTGTTATAAAAACCTCGGAGAATTCCAGTAAGATGTGTTTAATCATTTATCTGATACAACGAGCTTAACCTAACAATTGGCCAATATTTGCTGTTATACACACACACACACACACACACACACACACACACACACACACATATATATATATATATATATATATATATATATATATATATATATAGTGTGTGTGTGTGTGTGTGTGTAAAAATATAGGAAAATAGGAAAGAACTTTAGGTAAATACTCCAAAGTTCTTTAGTATTTTTTTTTTTAGTTATTATTTCTAAAAAACAGTGCTCGATACAAAAGTAGAGTTAAATATAATTATTTATTTAAAAATATGATTCCATCGCTACATATGTAGTATGGAATCATATTTTAAATAAATAATTATATATATATATATATATATATATATATATATATATATATATATATATATATATATATATATGGAGACTTCCTGATATTATCGGACTGGAGGGTTTGATCCCAGCGTGGGTTTGGGGAAAACTATACCACAGGTTGACCCAAGCCTTGTGAATGAAATTAGGTAGACGGAACGCTTGGGAGCCGTCAATAGCTTTGCTTGCACAAGATCATGGTGGCTGAGGGTTTGAGCGTGCTAACCTTGTTCAAATTGTTGATCACGCTAGATAACACGCTCTTTCCCAGAAACTGTAACTAACGTCTGCTCTGCATAGTTGCAGTATAAACCACAGGTGGGATCTGTGGGTGTTGCATAAACACAAGATAGCTCTCTCTCTCTTTCTCTTTTTTCACACACACACACAACACACACACATATATATATATATATATATATATATATATGTATTAGTGTATATGTATGTGTGTTGACAGAGGCATATTGCTTTTGCAACGATTTAAACAACAAAATAATAAGATTTGATATCCATATTCTATGTATATTTATGAGAGAGCGTGATTATGGACGCTTTTGTTTTTATCTACGCATGTGTGGTTTGTTTCACAACTAAAACGGTACTTTTATTAGAAAAATGTAAAAAAAAAGAGGATGGTATTAATATTTGGAATCGGTATATCAGTTTCCGAAATTTCGCAGTGAGCTGTGATCAGAAAGCAATTTTTTCAATGCCTTCCCCCTCTGCGCATGTCTCATTTGTTGCAGCCAATCAGATGAAAGCAAAGTGACTTCCATGCATGTGTAAGCAAAGTCCATCAAAAGCCACCTTTACGGAAACAGCTAAAAAGTATAGCTAAATGTTTATTGATTTCCATGTTCATTCAACGCTTTCCTCTTTTAGAGTTATTCTGCCGTTAGCGTAAAGGTATTTGTTCTGACACACCAAGTCCCAGTGGCGATCAAGTGGGATGTGTTCGAATTCCGAAATTGCTGTGTTCCCTTCGCAGCTCGGCAGGTTAATGGGATTATGTCGAAGGTGGGTCTATTGCAGTGTTGAGGGTTACTTGAATAACTCACTGTGTATATAAACATTACAGGCTTAAATGCACGGAATAAATGTACATGCATTTATTCGTTTACATGCATAAGGTGACTTTGACCCGACGATTCCGTTTAAGCACAACGCCGTTGGGTGTTGACCGCGAAGCCCATATATATATATATATATATATATATATATATATATATATATATGTATATATATTGTAATATGTTTGTAATTTACATCTTTGATAATGGCTTAAGTAAGCCGAAAGCTTAGATTATATTAAAAATATGGATCAATATTGTGAATTTCTTTCTTCGTTTAACGATAATGTTATTAAAGTTATCTATATTATTTAATGAAACGTGTATATATATATATATATATATATATATATATATATATATATATAGAGATAGATAGATAGATAGAGAGAGAGATACTACTACTACTACTAGTAGTAGTAGTACATACGTTATTTTGTAGAAGTGTTAGTAGACGGCGCCTTATTTTAAACAATGCGATCCAGTGTGATTGAAATCGTTCGACTTCAGAGGACGAAAGCACATACGATCAGGCGGTGGTTCCTCCTACACAGGGGACGCATATTTGCAACCCTGCCCTCGAGCTTTTTTTTCGTTTATTATGTCTCTTGAATGAACAGAGGTCACTAGTTGTGATTTACAAATAACATTTGGAGTAGCAGCAAATAATGGCCACTGAAAAACCTATTAATAGTGGTAGCAAATAATGACCACTGAAAAGCTAATTAATTTCTTCGAAATTACCACACACGCACGCACGCACACACACACACACACACACATATATATATATATATATTAGTAAATTATATATATATTAGTAAAAATTATCCTAAGCCACCAGAACGAGTCTTACTGGCGGCGTAGGAGACTATGTATTTTTACTAATATATACCTAATAGCTCTTATTTAGCTTTCATCACTGTTTTTCTTACACCAATGTATTTACGTATGTGTTTATATGTGAACACCTACACGTATGTCTATTTATATTCATTCATTTGATTATATTTATATACATATATATGTGTTGAAAACACGCCTTATGTAGTTAACAAATGAAAATCTTGGTAATCCGTAAGTGACGTCTGATGATCCAGAGAAAAAGAAACTCTCTGGTGAAATAAATTATAACAATGGAACCTTAAAGTGGTCTGTTTTTCTTTTAATATATATATATATATATATATATATATATATATATATATATATATATATATATATATAACATATTAGCCGCACTAATGTGTTCATCGGTAACTATAAAAAATCAATTTTCCATTACTACAGTTAAACTGAAGTATGTTTTACCGCACTGATGGAGTCTTATGTCAGCACGAATCGGATTCTGGTATAAAAAATTCTAGCGCACTAATCGAAAACGTATTAATCGAATGCGCATTAATCGAGGGTTTCCTGTATATAAATTATTTGCATATACTATACTTAAATTGTATAATGGAACAAAAGAGATTTCATTATTTTGATCAACGAGTATTATTTGTTCGCTCTCTCTCTCTCTTCACCAAACATGCAACAAATATTTATCATGCTTAAACTGATTCGAAACAGAGACACATTAATGGGTCATTCAGTGGTGATAGAACTCACAATACTAGCAAGGATTTGCTAAATGTATTTGTTACATTTCCCCGAGAAAAAACTCTTGGCAGAATTGGTTTTGGAGAGAAGAGAACTGAAACGAGTAATTGCTTCGTATCAATAATTGGTACCATTTATAATAGGTGCCAATTCCAAGAATATTTTAGAAACTTTATAAGAAACAATGAAACTGCAAAGTTTCCTTTTTCGCTTTCTCCCTTTTGTCGGCTCCTTCCCACCTATGCAGGGTTTGAATTTAATTCCATTTTCCTGAAAGATTGCTTTTTATAGAAGCGAATTACTTGAAGAGAAAGTCTTCCAATAATTATTACTTTATTCGTGTCTATTTACAACAATTTTATGAAGACATTCAGGGAAATATCGTCCCGAGTATGACGATAAACTACCTCCAGCAGTAAGACCTCTGATCAGGATATTTTGAGGAGAGTGGGACCACCTCTTAACTGTTGTTGTTCCCAGGTTCACCCTGACCTGGGGTGGTAGCACCTGTTAGGGTCCTAGCTATGGGCAAATATTGAACCCCCGATCTGAGGTAAAAATACTGGAAGTCTGGATTAAAATATAGAATAAATTACCAGCAGCAGATTCTTGTAAAAGAAACAATACTCCAGCCCCCAAGAAAATTAAATTTCGGCATTAAATGACCCATAAGTTGATGTTGGCGTTAAACTAGTGGTTCCGAAACGGTGTGGCGTGGCTCATAGGTGCGACGGAAGAGGATAGCCGGTGAGGCGGAAGGATTGAAAAATAATCAAAAGGTCCAGAGACAGTTTAAAACAATTTCATATGCCAAAAATAAATAAGATTTCAAAATTAAAACTATTATTATGTATTATTTGTAACTGCGTGTTTGAGTCCCAATATAAATACCGTCCTGGGTACGACGATAAACTACCTCCGCGTCCTGGGTATAACGATAAACTACATCCGCGTCCTAGGTAAGACGATAAACTACATCCAACAGCAAGGCTTCTGATCAGGATGTTTTGAGGAGTGCGGAACCGCCTCGTAATGGCTGGTGTTCCCAGGTCCACCCATATCTGGGGTGGTAGCACCTGTTAGGTTTCTAGATATTGGCAAATAGTTAACCCCTAAACTGGGGTCAAAACACTATGAAAGTGTAAAAATAGGTTTTAATACAAGAAATACTTTTTTGTAAAAAATTATTAGCAGCAATATATTATTAGCAGAAATACATTTTTGAAGAAAAAATATTAGCAGCAATAAAAATCCTGTCGGCATTAAATAACCCATTGATGTTGATATGCCGTAAAACAAACCAAACCAAACCAATATAAATAGTTATAAATAATTATTGAGCGATTTTATCATTGTGATATTTTTGCATTATATCAAGTATTAAGAATATAGTAATTATGGTTCGCGAATTGGAGGAGAGAGTTATCAACGTTAAAGTTCTGACAATGTCTTTAATTTATTTGTTTTTTAAATGTACTTTTTATCACATAAAATTTGGTGATGTGCGAGCAAATTTTAATTCTGAAAATGCAGCCCAGAGAAAAGAAGATTTGGGAAGCACTGTGTTAAACAAACAAAACAAAACAAAATAATTTCGAGAAAGGAACATAAGAGTTAGCCAATCAGAATGCAAATCGAGTTCCTTCCTCAAATGCTGCTGCGGACTTTTGGCCTCGTACCAGACAAATCTCAACGTAGTGAAGGAATATTGTCGAGTATTTTCAGCTGGGCTTCCAACTTCAGTGCTTTATGGCACATTATTTTATATAAAAAAAAATACTCTACTAATTGAATGTGATTTTTGATTTTAAACTGCAAACTGCATTTGTCATTTATTCT
Organism: Acanthosepion pharaonis; assembly: GCA_903632075.3. Lineage (NCBI taxonomy): Eukaryota > Metazoa > Mollusca > Cephalopoda > Sepiida > Sepiidae > Acanthosepion > Acanthosepion pharaonis. The sequence continues at coordinate 2,681,370 of CAHIKZ030005331.1, read as the reverse complement.
TAAAAAGATTACACGTCTTATTCTTTTTCAGTGCTTCTAATAAAGAAAATCGGTACTATTTATTAAAAATCTTTACATTTGTTCCCAGCAATATTGTATTTCCAATGTTAAATATAGAAGACATGTATCATACTCAATAAAACCACTCCGTCAGGAAGCATGACTTGACATCTTCCCAAAGAAAGTGTTATCACTCATCTCAATGACATCCAGAAGCAAGTGTCAACACTGAAGATCATATGGACACCATTTATTTGTAGAAAATACAAAGCTTTACCATCGGAAGAACGCAAAACGACTTCTACGAATGAATACTGTCTTTGCGAAAACAAGCAACACCCAATAAATGCAAACGTACTTCTCCTAAAAGTTCGGACTATTTTCGAATATCTGAAGTGTAGGAATTAACATCAATCCTTCAACGCTACCAAATATGGAATGTTACATGCAAATGGCATCACAGAATCACTGATAAATGTTGTTAGAGTTGAAATAAAATAAATCAAGAAAAGAAAAAAAAAATGAACAAGATGGATGGTTGTGCAAAAAATGCGGGTTACTGAGAAATAGAAGAAACTTGGGCAACCTTTTCAACGAGAGATGGAGACAGTGTTTACCGGTTAGCGGGTCGTCGAAACCAAAAATTACAAACATGGAAAAATGTTTACATATGGGTTAAAAGTCGTTAATGAATCATACAGAAGACGTGTTTATTTATAAAGTTTAGTATGAGTTATCTTTGATATGTCTCGTGTGTGTGTGTGTGTGTGTGTGTGTGTGTGTGCGTGCGAGCGTGCGTGTGTGTGTGTGTGCGTGTGAGTAATTGCGTATAAGTTGGTTACCAAGTGGAAAATGTCGATGACAGTGTGGTGGAGAGGGGTCGACAGAATGGTGCCGGTGACAGAAGTCAGATTTAGTTGTGTCTAGGGACAAATTGTTAGAAGAGGCGAAATGCAGGCTGGCAAGCTTCTAACAAAATTGAAATACACACATAAATGATTCCATTAGGTGTACATATACGCTTGTGTATTACATAGACGTTTCCGGACAAAGCCTCCATATATAAACTAAACATGCTTTATATTTTTAAATGTCCAACTCTTTTGTAGAGGAAATATAAGATAGCAGCACACCACATACACACGATGGAGAAAGCGAGAGAAAGAGAGGGAGATGATGATGGATTCTTTCGTCGATTGTGATGTGTGTGGGTTCAATAGGTCACTTTCAAAATAGGACCACTAGAGTGTCCTTACCGATGATTTGATTATTCGAGTGAGGGCTTGTGTAGAAGTTGTCGCACTTTTTGGAAGAACTCATGGCAGAAACTCTTCAAACAAAGGTCCTCGGCTCAGAATTCAGAGATTTTC